>CM073591.1:110700531-111300531 GCA_037074705.1 Zhengitettix transpicula | reverse complement strand
CTCCATGTCTTAGCTCATCCACTCTTCATCCGGCTCGTGAATGAAATTACTAGGTCCATATTTCTTACTAGAAAATCTTCATAAACCGTGGGATATGCATGTATTTTGCATACACGTAACGTTGTGAAGAATTGAATGTTAAGTTTTAAAGGAAAACGCTTCCTAAAATACTACAAGGGAACATCGCTGGAAGAACTTGACATTAGTTCATAAGAACAACATCAGCCTGTTAGTCACAAATTTATTATGAAAAATTTTAAACAGACTCGACGACCTAAGTTTTGAGACTTCATGTGTAAATTTTAATTAAATGATAAATTCGTAATCTGAAACTTCCAAGAAAACAAATTTTCACAAACAAATTTTAAAACATTAATTACATGAAATATAGATGAACTTGTATTTCTGAGTTGCGATTTGCACTCACGTCGCGGTCGAAAGGACTGTTATATTTACGCAGCTGTTAAGGGTTTCGTTGTATTTACAATTACAATCGAAATAAAAATATATATAATACAATAAATGTATTGCAGGACCTGAAAATCATAAAATCTATTTAAATTAATGGTATTATATTTCACATGAATAGCTGAATCATTAGATCTACTATGCAACATTTCTCCCATGCACCTGGAATAATATTTTCATGCTTCATCTAAATTTTACATTAAGCCAATCGAAATTGTTTTTTTAAAAAAATATTTTCAGACACAACTGAATAGTTTTGGACTGGAATTACAAATGTTTTTTTGGTAATTGATTTGAGTTCTTAATGAGCGTTTCGTCTGACCGTATAACAAGCATTGCAATCTAAACAATTAATTTTTATGTTTATCTGAAATGTTAATTTTGTCTTTAAAGTTTTTGTTTAATTTTAATTACTGGAGCTTTTAAAAATAACACGAATGCTGTAATTATTAAACAAGACAATATGTTTATATTTCATGTTTTCAGAAAAGAGGAATACGACAGTCAAACAATTTCTTATTAGGTTTTAAAATTGGTAAATTGTTATTATCGTACTTAATTTTAATCAATTTAATTTTGATATTTTTGTAAATGAAATACAATAGGTAAGTATTTAGAAGAAGGATATTAACAATTTTTTACTATTATTTTTTATACAAAAGATGACATAATTTGACTGCTTTATATGCCATAGCTATTTCGCGGGAAACGTGTTTGAATCAGTGGACAAGTTTTTGCCGTTTAATGGATTTCATTTTGAAGATAATAGATATCTTAAGTAAAACATGAGCAAAATAATTCTCGTATTTTTTTACACCCTTTGTATAAATATTACCATCAGTGGAAATATAGACAAAGATAAAAGTCTACACATAATTTTCAATGATGTTAGATAGAATAAGAATAAAAAACGAATAATGAGTAATAATTTTCATGTGAAAGACGACTCCTGAATATTGTTTCGTTATTCTGTAGATAAAAACGGTACCTATATGAAAAATATGTTGACGGACAACATATATTTGGATGATGAGTTCTCGGGTTTCCAGTCGGGTTATGTATTTTGTTGCATACAACGTTTCTATGACTGACACTGCCATCTTCTTCACCTGAAGAATTATTTAGCTCATGCAACAAAACACATAACCCGACTGGAAACCCGAGAACTCTTCATACAGCGCCTGAAAGCTTACGCTCATTTGGTTTTCCGTTTTGAGAAATAATTTCTTGAAGTCTGAATGGAGCTCTATATATCAAATTAATAAAAATACTAAAATGTGTTTCACATCAATCAGATTTGATCCAATAAAAATAGTTATATTGTTTTTTTATTATACGCACTATATATAAGTGTATTAAAGTGAAGTTTGTTGTAACTTTGTACGTATGTAGATTATCGAATAAAAGAAATGATAAAAATAGCTGAATGCCGAAAGAATGTAAAGTTCTTGAGGAAATGATAGGATCTGATAGTGACCAAAGTCTGTTATGAAGTGAACACAAATGATATAATTCACTAAGTCAGACTGGAGGAGTTAAATATATATTCAACAGTTGGGACTGAGATGTTATGGAATCGTGAAAGGCGGCCGATCTCAAACAGAGGAAAGTCCACAGATGATGTTGGACCTTTGAGAAATATTATAAAATGTGCCTAAGGAAGAAGCGGCCGAGAGGATCTGAACGTGTTTAACAAATACGAGTATACAGGCCAATAGCAGAGTTACGAAATGTCGAGGGGGCCTGAAGGGTCAGCTGCGGGCCACCAGCTGGTGAGATGCTATCTGCGCGGGGCGTGAACCCTCTCCGCGCCCTTGTAGTGGCCAGGTAGAGACCCTTTGTGCCCTCACGACTGACCGCGAACCACAAAAACCCAAGCTGCCATTGCAGCAACAAATCCTGGCCTGGCCCTTCATTATTTCTCTCATTGTGATCATTGGTGAAAACCGGGACATACGTTTCCTCGCCCAAGAAGAGTTCATTCAGCTTCAGCAATAACTCATTTTACTCATCTCATAATTTTTAATGAATTTCTAGTCAGAGCTCAGATTTTACATTTTAAGTACTTGGGGAAAAGATGGCAATAGTTGTTCATTACGTAAATATTGCTTAAATCCAATTATGTTGTTGACAGACCATCAATCCTAATTTTGAAAACAACTTCCCGGTTATTGTCGGTGATACTTTTATTTTACTCAAGCTTATTCAATTAACTGATTCGACTTACATTGGGTAATAAGATTCAGTGGGATTACTTCTGACCATATAATTAAACGCCACCATGCGATGGGCCGATTTCAATGAATTTTCATATTTGTATATCTCCTTTCTAAACGTGCAACATCGTCAATATAGTTTACTGAATTTAAATTTAAAAGATGGGGGGGGGGGGGGAGAAGAAATTTAACAGATATTTGAATTATTGGATCCGGACAATTGCATTGTATATGGATTAATCACAGTATATTTAGGAATGCCATTCGCACTTTATATATATACTAGCTGGGTGCCCGGCGTTGCCCGTGTACTTATTTATATAAACCCGAAAAGTATTAAATTAATCTTTAGTCAAGAAGTGACAACCTAAATCTAATTGTTCCTAGTTCCGTACATTCTTTCGACCGACAGTGCATTAATTGAACAGCTATAAAATACTTTGAATTTTATTGCATCAATCCCCCCCAAAAAATTTGAGTATTGCAGAATATAATTGTCCCACAGCCTTCAGACATTAGTAAATATTAAATTTATGAAATTGTTAACTACATTCCTAATGTAAACAAATGTTCGAGTCACTAATATGGCAGGAAAATTAACTTACATTTCCTCAAGGATCGTAAAGTATTTCAAACTGTTTCTTTATTATCATTAGATGAAGTATTGCCGCATATAGTTATACTTTTTATTTAATCAAAATATTTCTGCTTCATTTCACTACTATTTTGTTGTTGTGCAGTACCGTCGCGTAGAAACGACTCTCTCTCGCGTTTGCAGTGACGTCCCGGTATCTTGCCGCGTAGTAATTTAACACAAAATGTTCAAATTTTTTAATTATAATTATTTCCACCTTAATGCTAGTCGGTTCTCACACCCACAGTACTATATACTTTTATGGCGCGTGAATGTCTCGCGTGAAAGTCTCGTTTTGTATCACGCGCCAACGGATAAATGTGACGTCACGGTCTCTTGGCGCGCATTAATTTTACACTAAATTATAACATTAACTCTTATGGGAAAATTCGTAAAAATAAATCAACTACAATTCTTTCCACCTTTATGCTATGGGTTTGTCACCCCCACAGTACCGGTTCTCGATTTTGGCAGAATACGTATACCAATTTTTGTTGCATTCTGTCCACGCGATAAAATTTGTATAAAGAACAACGTAAATACATACATACATACATACAAATATACATCCTTTTTTTATTATATATATATATATATATATATATATATATATATATAAACGAGGTAGCTCTATTAATAACATTAATAGCTGTATTAATAACATCTGAAGACGGGGATATGCGTGCGGATTGCAACGCAAGAAGGAGGATGCCATAAAACAACGTATTATAGTGGTGGATATTGGACAGAGTACGCTAGTGATGCATATTCCCCCTTTTTCGTAGGTTGGATGAATTACCAAGTATATGAAAAATTTGGGAATAATGAAGTGATGGAAATCAGAACGTCCCGACTAACAATGGAACGGATGATATATTTTCCATTAGTAGAGGAGAAAGGATAACGCTTACAGAAATATTGTCTACTGCACACAGGATTACATTGGCTTAAACGCGAAGAGCAGACCTATTAAATTTATAAATGCATTTTTTTTTACTTAGGATGGTCTTTCAATCTATCAACTTCGCTCAATAAACATATCTGTCTAATTTTTATCTTGTTTCTCATCACTCTGATGTTTCGTTTCTCATGTTTCTTGTAGATTTTTTTTTCTGTTGTATGCCTACTCCTTTTCTCGTTTTTTTCTTCCTCTTTACGGAATACGATATTGAACCGGGTTTTATTTTCATTTCCATTTTTGGCTATGTACAACTCCTTGCATTTGAGTTAACTACACTTTCTCTGGTAATGTCATTGATACTTCTTCATATAATTTCATGAGTTTAATTGCCCGTCAACGATGTATTCACAGCTATTACTTAATAAATTATGTCGTATTCGTTATACCTTAGAAGTTGTTGAAATAATGAACTGCGTTGCAGACATTTTTAAAATTTGGCGAATAAGTTATCAATTTATTCACGTATTCACGAGCAGAATGACAGGGACCCATTTTCTACGAAAAGTAACCTGATGTCTACCTACAATATTTTACGTTGCGGAAACATTTGACATATTTGTCTAAAGAACGACGTTTAACCCTGTATCTCACTTTGATTATTCTCCACATCAAGGTTTTGAGGTTATCTATCTCAGATTAGGGTCCGGTTCTTATTTCATATAGGGTTTCGCAAATCTTCTACTCTTATGAAAAATATGCTCAATTGATGCCGACTTACTGCTCCTTCACATAGTTTTCTAAAACCTGTAATTAGTTGATGAAGGTCTTCTTAAATTATTTTCTAGCGTAATATTTATTCAACTCAGTCTGCTATTGCTAATAGCGGCAGTTATGACAAGGGTGCGCTAATGCGCACAATTATTTTCTGAGGTAACTCTATTATCACGATAGAATGAGCTAACGCAGAGTCTAAAACTTGAGTGGCAACTTTCAATTTATTTGGGTAATGGTTTCAAATATATAAATACTTATATTCCTCTTTTAAGCTCTAAATCGATTATTGACATTATTTTCAAAACCACAAGCTTTAAAAATTACTTAATATGACCAAGGAACTTCTTACATCAAACAATGCAGAATACCTTATATAAATGAAAATATAATACATCTGTTTTAATATATAATAATTAGATAAAATATCCAATTGACAAACAAAATGAAGTGATTATATAAATACCACACAACTTTTCTGGAAACTTTGTTCCTTTCGCCAGGTTGTTAGAAAACTCAAGAGCCAGGAGTGTCTCAACCGCACAATACAGTTGACGAAAGGAACAAAGTTTCCAGAAAAGTTGTGTGGTATTTATATAATCACTTCATTTTTGTCTGCCATTTTATCTAATTACCAGAATACTTTATACTTCGGCTATAAGTCATAAAAAATTAATAAAGTTACTGACATAAATACACCTACACAACGTTTTCGTTCTTAACTTAGAACTTCTTCACGTATACAATAGATTTTGAAAATTATAGATAATTTTCATACATTACCAAATTCTTCTGTGAGTTTCAGCCAAAAAATGATATTATTTAAGTCTATATGCACTGCCCGTCATAACAGAAAATGAGTATGCCTTTTATATTATACTCAAAATTTATTTACATGCCGTCACTTTTTGGCTGATATTAACAGAAGAATTAGAAATGTATAAAATTATGTATAATATTCCAAATACATGACACACCTGAAGTGGTCCTAAATTAAGGACGAAAGACTGTGTTGTTGTAATATTGTAAGTTACTTTATTAAATTTTTTGTCTTGTGACCGATGTATTTATTTATTATATTTTGAAGAATATGAGATAATTATAATTATTAACTTAACTCTTCTATGCGACCATGTCTAACGATCTACGAGGTCACAAAGTGCGTATCTACTTAAATTTCAATGTTTCCGCAAATTTAGTTCTCAAGAAAATGTATTATTTTCTCGCTGGCTGTATTAAAATCTATCTAAAGTATTACTTGTATCAAATCACATCGCTGCTTCGGGTAAGTATCATAGAAGGGAAAAGAGAAGCTTTTCAATTGAGGTGTGTCGGTAGTGGGCGCAACAGCACGAGCCAACAAGTTCCATTGGCACGTGTCCATTTTATTGGCAAAACAGGATTCTGTTTGCGCGCGTGCCTGAGGGCAGACCCTAGAGAAAGCACAATGGCTATCGGCTGGAGCTGATGGTCAAGCGAGTTTGGCTTGACCAGTGGGCGGCACGCGTACCTGGAGCTGTCACAATAGCAGAACTGACCAGAGGCTGATGTCCGGGCTATTCAGGCCGCAATGTTGGGCCTACACAGAAGGCTAATGGAGGAGGGAGAGAGTGGTCTTAAGGCACACGTGCCACCATCTATGCAGTCATACAGGACAACCAAGTTATAAACTACCTTCATGAACCTTCTGTATGTTGTAATGGGTAACGTTAAAAAGTACATTCAAGCTTGTTGAAATGAGGTCTGTTATGTCTTACGTAAAATGACAGGCTATGCGTCATTGGCGGGGGTCAATCAGAAGCCTCCACGTAAACCGGAGTTACAGCTATAATAATTCTGCATTTAAACATACATTAATTATTTTTCCCTCTCTCAAACCGATTGTAAACTGGCCTATTCGTTAAATTCTTTCTCTCTCCGGCATTTAATCCTTAGGAGCCGACGCTGCAGAACTTAATTTTAGCATATACTTAAGTGTAATTTGTACACAACCAAATTAGTTCGTATATGAATTTTAAATTTTTTTGTATAGACATCAAATATCAGTGGATAATTTTGTAGATATTTAGATAAACTCAAATCTCGATGTTATGTATCATTATTCACCTACCTTGAACCTTTTCTGTGATTTATGTATTTCATTGGAGACATGGACATTAATGGATAAATAAATATTTATGTATATTAAAGTTTCACTTCTATCAGCGTGCGACTACGTAAAAATATTTTGTTTCACTCTATATGAATCATGGCCATAAGTAGAATTTATTAATTAAAATTTACATTTATAATGCGTAAAATGCTTTCTACCATTAATGATTATATTAATTTTCCAATTTTATTTAGAATTTACTTTTAATTATTATATTAGTAATAAATTATTATTTTATTGTACAGTTTCTGGGCTATGAATAATGATTTTTTTTTCGTTCTTGTGTTAGAAACGCGACATTTCATGCAATCCCAACCATAAATTCTTATCACAGGTACGGTCCTCAAAACCGAAAACATCGTTACAAATTTAGAACTCCTGCGAACTAACACTCAGACCTAGTTGAAGATTTCATCAACATAAATTGTGAGATTAAAACCTAATTTGAATTAAGTAGAATAAATAAATCTCGAGTATTAATAAGCATAAAAACATAAGTTGTCCATCTGATTTTAAAGGAGTTTCTTAAAAATAAATATTAATTAAGAAAACTTCACTTAGAGGGAAATACCAGTCATTTGACAATTTTTTCTGGATGCTTTTGAGGTTATGGAGTTCTCTCCTTTGAAATGTGCTCTATACTTATCACAGATATATAATAGACTTTTGGGCTTTAAAGATGTGTTAGTATACTTGGAAATAATTTTTTTAAATTTTTTTATTTAACTTTGTAATTGAAGATTATGCAATTGGGATGATTCAGAGTATAGTTTAATTCATGAGCTAAATGTAACTTGACGCAGTCCATTAACTCCCGAAAGCAGTTTTTTTTCTATGAGTTTATTTTACCGATCTCGATGTGGTTAAGTTTGATAAGTGGATCATGGAGCCTCTTCAGCTTTAATCTTCTATTTTCTGGTTGAATGAATGAAACTTCCAGGATTGATACAATGGTGGGGTTATAATGTCAAGACATTTCATACAAATGGCATACTCGTGGGTATGCCACGGTCGATATGTAGTCTGGACATTCTTTCATGCCAGGGTGCTAGTTCTGATTCGCGTTTCTCGGTTTTGCGTCACTAGTATGAGTTTTCTGCCCCACAGTTCACATCAGTAATTCCAAATCGGTCTTAGCGATAGTTATATAAGTATTTTTGTGTGCAGAGACTAGGAAGAGTTTTCTTCCAGTATGGTCTTAAGTTGTCGGACTCTGCCTTATCCTTACAATTAGGAATTTTTGTGGGCTGCCCATGGTAGGATTGTGATCTAAGTGAAGTCCCAATTATGGAACTACAGCATCAGTTTGTACGACTTGGTTAGTGAGTTGTAGATTCTGCTAATAAGTTTGGCGCCACAGAGTGAATGGAACTGCTGTTAATTTTCCATTCTTAATTTATTGTTCGATAATTATATTTATTGTAGATTATCTCGGAGTCTGTTGAGTGCTGCTGCAAAAGTGTCATCTCACTTGGAGAAACATCACGTCTTCTGTATAAAGTGCTAATGTTGTGGGAACATATAAGGTGGACTCGCTTCCTTGAAATTAATGATGATTATATTTAATTTTATAATGGTAGAAACCTTAATCTAATACATTTTTATTAAGAAAATTAAACTTGTCGAACGTACCAGTTGAAATGTTGTCTTCCATAACATAGGTAAAGATGTATATAATGTTAACAGGATGCGTCGTGAGATCTGCTGTCATACTCAAATAGTATTTGTGCTGTTATGAACACGTGAACTATAAAATGTTAGAGAAATACTGTATAATGAGATTCCATAAATTTACTATATTGAATTTTAAATTTCCGCGTTGAAGGTTTTAATTAATTTTGAAATACTCTAAACTAAAATATATTTGCCTTTTTTGGCTGCATTTATTTAATAATTGTTAATTATCAGATTATATTAATTCTTAAAATATATTTGTTTTATTTCAAATTATATTTGTATGTCTAAATATTGACGTTATTAAATTATTATTAATTAAGTGATCAATTATATTGGTTTCGTGGTTCAATTTAGCTTAGTGTGAAGTTAAAAAATTGTAATATCGAACTGCAGGGAGTCAGTAATCGTTTTATTAATCATTATTTTGTCAACATGCATTCCGAAGTGAAAGCAAAACAGAAATATAAATTGTCCTGGGCGCGTTTAATAATTAAAAAATGTTCTACTTTGGAATAAATGAAAAATTTACGTTTGTTTTGAAATTAATAATAAGAAAAAAATAACTGAATTGGGCAGTTGTGTTGCTCTGCGCTCTTGTGTTTCGTAGTTTTCTTAGCACCTGTAGAAAGGATCACTTCTTTTGTCTGTATTTGGCTTTTATTATTATTATTATTATTCCTACTTTTGAATTCGCCTAGGTCTGCAAAACGGCGTGAACATGGTAGCTGACTGTACATTTTTAGTTGTAACATATGAATCACAGGTAAACAATTGAATTTAGGAAAACATATATTTTGCATAACAGGCCTTGAAGGGAAGTGGCGTTAGAAATATTTAGTTTTCAGAACAATTTCCTAGCCACAGGCAAACGGAAGCGATAAGTCGTGCCCCCTCAGTAACAAATTGAACCGGACGTGACCGTGGAAGTAACCGATTACAAATTAATCACCAACTATTTGAAAAGACGTCTATCGCCCCTCTTCCGAATAGGTCCTGTTGCAATTTAGAAGCCGTACGACCCATTTCCGGGGGTAAAGGCAATTAAAGCGATTTTTAACATTGAATGTGTCGCAGAAAGGTGCCTCTGGTTTCAGGAAATTAACGTCGGGCCCAGCAGCGGCGTCCGGAAGTCACGTGCGTGTCTCGACTGGGAGGCATAATTTTTAATTAGTACCTAGGGGCGGCTGGGGCTCTCGAGCGGGGAGGAACACGACGAGTGTAACATTTTGCTGTCTGTCCCGAGTCGTGAGGGAGTTTAATGTCACGTGGCGAATTCGACGGAGCTTCTTGAGAAGCCTTCACAGGGGAAGACGCGGTGTAATGAGGGCGTGCCATCTGTTAACGGCAGGGGCCAAATGCAAATGTTTGGTTACAAATTAAAAACAAATAGATTTAGTCACTACCTAATCTTCAATTCCACTACAAGGCGCAGATAATCAGTTGTTTTTTTATATCTCCCCATATTCTATTCAAACTTTTCACCATCCACCGCGTTTAGATATCACTGTTATTATACTGCCATTATAGGGTCAGAGACTCTCTTCACCAATAGTTATAGTCTTAATTATTTAACTCATTGAATCGTGATTATAAAATTCGTAATAGTTCATTCTTAGGATCATCGAAGTGCGGAATTTCACATTCCGATTTTCGTATTGTTTTTTCCCATCTTTAAAATGCAACGGCCATATACATACATATATATATATATATATATATATATATATATATATCTTAAATTTTGTTTACTACTCAATTATATTTTTTCTCGAGAATGAAATTACATTTACACATATCACTCGATAAGTTTCTGGTTCGACGATTGTATTTAAATGTGATTCAAAGAATGTTACTGCTTTCCCTGTTTTTTATTTTGATGTTTATACGCCGAAAACGTGACGTATAGACGCGATTTTCGTCCTGATACCGCTCTGACGAGTTTGACGCTGCTATTTGACCTATTACTGTTTGTTTCCAAAAAAAATTCGCACATTATTTGAATTTTTTTTATTAATGCATACAAATTTACAATTTATGTATAATTTTTTCTATAAAGAATCATTTTCCTGACTTGTAGATTTTTATATTGTACAAATAAAAAATTTTCCTCTTCCTGAAACAATAAAATATACTTCAATAAAAACTTACTAATCATATTTATATAAGTTTTTAATTCAGATTTCTCTTAAATTCAGATTTCTCTTAAATTTATATTTTCTATGTTTCTCCCAGAAAGTGTGCACTCAATTTCACTGATTAATAAATTATTTTTATAATTAACTTGGTTAATTCAACATTTGGAAATTAATTAATTTTTTCTCATTCTTGTACTATTTCATTTATACGTAATTTTCTTATTAAATTAATTTTTCCAAGAGTTTTTTTTCATTGAAAATTATGTAAGGGTGTTTTTTTCACAATTGTAATAAAAATTAATTTCTGTGTTTGTAAGAACCTCATAATATTTCTCATGTGGTAACAGTAAGCATCCATCTCTCTAGTTGTAGATCTACTATTTTTTTCTGAACAATTAACTTCTATTTTATTTGTTTTAATATTATTTCAGTATCAAATTAATGCATATAGTTGTAATTTGTTCTATTTATCAAAGTCTGAAAGTTGTAGTCACATTTTTACAATTTTCCTATTACTACAACAATAACGGCGGAATATCGTCTATATTTTTTTATCTTCACCTCAATATATTTTGTTGTTATTTATTTTGAGTTCAGTATTTTCACTGGTATTTATTTAAAAATATTAATTATACGCGAAGGGACGTGTAAAAGGAATTGAATAGATAAAATCTTATCTTTGATTAGGGCTTTTTTAAATAAAGGTTTTTAACTATACCAGAAAAGGTTTTTTGCAATACATGTGTAAGCCATGATTTTTTTACTACACTCTAAATTTTACTTTAAAATTGGAGTCATAAGTAAAGTATTCTTCGTAGAAAGACTTCTCGAGTTTAATCGAGTCTCGGCTTAATGGCTGTTGTAACTCGAGAAATCTTTCTGCGGCAACTACACCCGGAAAGTCTTCGATCTTATTATTTGTTCATGTGAATTACTGAAAATGGTACGATGAATTTATATCTATAATAATCTTATTCTTAATATTGAAACAACGGACATAAATCTTAATACAGGTGTGTTTAAAATGTTTCATAATATTATAGTTATTCTGATAAAATAAAAGAATTATAGGTATAGTTTCTAAATAAATATTTCTAATTTTTTTTTAAATATATCAGAAATTTATAAATTGATAAGGAGTTTTCCATAACTATATACATGTATATTTTTTTAAATGTTAAGTTAAATATAAAACGACGTCCAAAACTGCGAATGATATTTTATTATAGCTACGGTGTTCTAAACCAACGTAAGATTTCTAAGTGGTTGTAAGAAAGAGTTTTAATATGTAAATAATAGCGCTTATTTTTATTTAGTGCTCTGCCTGCTAGAATGTCCTTGGTCTAGATCTGAAAATTTCTATCCCCACACTGTCCTGCCCTTCGCTTCTTCCTTTTATCATCAAATATATTTTTATTCTCCCTTCAAGTCATATAGGTGCTGCGTTTTTCTTCTTCCACGACCTGAAATTTCATCGTTAGATGACGTGTAAAAGAGAATTTATCCATACGTTGTGTCCGATCCAGTTTTTCTTTTTCTTAATAACTTAATTTAAAATTGATCTGTTCTCACTGACTCTTCTTAGAACCACTTCATATTTTAGCATTTATGTCCCCTTTATTTTTTGAATTTATATATATATATATATATATATATATCAACAATTAATTTTTCACGTTAAATTATTTATCCGTTACTGCAATAAATTCGCTCCTATTGTTAAGTAAAATTAGCATGAAATTGAAAACATGTTGTATTACCCTAACTTCATTTGTAACTGACATGAAAAGTAAAGTAAATATTTTTGTTTGTAGTATTTTAGAATCCTGTAATGTGTAACCGTATTGTAACCCGTAAGATCAGACTTTTACATGATATTCCAAATATTTAATAAATTAGGTATAGAATAAAAATGGGATGGTTTGAATTATTTCTGTTTTCCGTTGCTTAATTTTGTTGCGGGAATAGAGATTTTTTATTGCGAACCTCTAGTAAGAATATATTTTCTAAAAACGTACAGGAGGGATTTAATATGTAGCGGTTACATTTCACCGCGTTACATTTATGTGAGCCAATATCCCAATTATAGTCCCTTAAATAGCACGATTAGTGCATATTATGAGAAAAAGGCATACGTACGCGAAATAAATGTTGGAACAGGGACCGGATAAACACGTTTTTTGAAACTTTTCAGTTACTTGTGAATCTGTGTTAACGATTGACTGACGTCCTGTGTATATCCATAAGATGTGAGAGGAAGACTACAGAGGCTTCAGTTTATAGCAGGGTGGTCTCCAGAATAGCAAAGGCATTTACGTTCAGGCCACTCCTACAATACATTATTCCCGTGCACGGCCCTAAGTGCTCCCTAGACAGTTATCAGCACTACGCATTTAATTATATAAATTAGTCCGTAAGAGGCTGTTGCAGCCTATCAGTCTTACAACCCCTTCCTTTAAGCTCCACCGAATACAGCCAATGCAAGCTCACTCACGTGACGTGAAATCATATCTGCTATGGCGGAACCTAATTAATTATTTTAATTACAACTTAAAATCTTATTCCAAAAAAATAAAGCATTGTCTATAATGAATCTCTGTATATGTAATAAGAACATATGAGTCAATTTCAGTCACTATTCAAAGTATCCAGAATTGTTATTCAATTCTGATTGGGCGGGCGTTTAATGCGAGGCTACATTACGTTGCAAACATGCATAACGCATAGATTTACGGGGAAAACTAATAACAATGCTGATAATATTTGCATATTGTGTTTTTCTGTTGTCCAAGAAGAGTGAATGTTTGAATAATATGTTAAAACATAACTATACAAAACATCCAAGGACAAGCTTGGTTGAAAATAAATAAGTGGGAAATTGCGTTAAAGGCTCTCTTTGTGTATTATGAAGTACGAACAAAGAACTTGGCGCAAACAGGGATTGACTTTGGAGACACTAACAGTAACACGAAACGCGTTTGTGACGCAAATACTCAGCTATTTGTGTTCGCTTATTCATAGAGAGGGGTAATCACAGTTTATAAATAAGATAATTGGAAATATCGGAAGTAGAAATTCTGTCGCCTGATGAGGCTGGTCTACGACAACAAAATGAAGTGCTTAATCAAAGCAGTCATAGGCCGACGGCTTGTATAAATATATTCTTTGAATTCTGATACTCATTTAGCAAAAGTGTGCACTTATTGCATAAGAAAATGATTAATGAACTGGTAATATAATGTATAATGTTCAAATTTAAAATCCACCGGACAGTAGGCAAAGTAACAAAAATTGTAATACATTATCGAAACAGGTTCTCTGGAGAACTACATTCTGTCAAACATAACTTTTCTTAATAAAAAAAATACATGAGGATAATTAACTTCGTGGCCTCTCCCCTACAAGTGAATAGGAAGAGATAAAAATTTATATGCGGAAGGTAGAGCAAGGTAGCCAAGTGAGAACTCGTGTCGTAGGGCTATAGTTTAAATATCCTACCACAAATTCAACTAAATTTGATGCAGGGAAAAATCCTAGAGAAACTGCATAACGATAGCCGATCTTTTGGTACTTGTCCCACGCCCTCCCGATGACTGCAGTGGAGTTTGCTGTTGTGACGCAGCAATTTCCGTATCTTTGCCTCGACCAGTTTAGGAGGCTGCAGGCCGACTGTTCCAACGGGAACTCTGGACAACTTTTACCTTATGCCCAAAATCTGCGTCACCGGAATATGTACTTCTCAAAACTGACCGAGGTGTCTCGGATTATGGAAATAGTAATTCAAAACCAGAGAGAAAAGAAGGCTTCCCCACGTGTAGATCACAGGTCTTTTAAAGCTAAATGTATATAGTTGTAATTACCGTTGACGAGTTGACTTCTGATGGTGTTCGCCCATTGACTTGCTATCAAGAAAGTTAGTATTTAAAGTTAAAATTTAGACTTACCTGAAATTCTTAAAGTATAAAATAAATATTAATACCCAAAAATAAAGATTAATGAAAAATTACCATTTATCCATATAAATATTCATTATATAAATGCAGTTTCATTTTAAAATTAGGAACTTTTGAGGTAATAACAAATAATTACGAAATTATTTACATTTTGATGTCATGGTGCAGAACATCCAGTTATATTTAGTATTAGAGGAAATTAAATATGAAAACAAATAAAATGTTAATTTCAGATATGAAAATAAGAAGTATGTATCTTACATTTAATATAAAAACCTAAAATTAAAATAATTCAATTTAAATTTATTTTTCAGTTATTTAGGTAGTTTTTTGACTTGATGTGTGTTGAAAACTTTTTTTTACCTCAAAGATAAGTTTTGCATCTCGCTTAGACCTACTTTTGCTACCTTGATCTTCCTCTATTTACCCTGATTACCTGAATAGCTGAAAGACCGACGGTTTGAAAGACTGTTGTTCTACATGCTAGAACGGATACGTGCTTATTCCCATGTAATTTCGTGAATATGTATTACTGTAGAAGGGAACAACTGTGACAATGTATCGTTCGCTTGAGCTGGGACCGACAGGAGCACAAGGCGGGATTTTGTGCTCGGAACAGCGCTGTGCTGACTGCAATCAAGGAAGCCAGCCCAACAGCTTGCACAAAGGGAAGGACGCTTCATCTCGCCGTGCGGTTTATGTATTCTCCGAGGGGCGGCGTGTGTCTTTTGTTTCCAAAGAGTAACCCGGCGCCTTTGTCTCGCAGGGAGACTGAGACCGAGAGCGAGAGCGAGAGAGCGCGTTTCCTGGCCTCTTCCAAGGGAGGCGGGCTTTAGTTTCCACTGTAATTGTGTTGGTGGTTTCGGGAAGGTGGGAGGGGACCGTCCTAAGTAACCAAGTTGCGAACTGCCGCTGGCAGCACCGGCGCGGCGTCTGACGTCACTGTCTGCAGCCCACGACCCAACTCTCTTCTGTCTTGGCTGCCGAAGTTTCCCTTGCTCTGGCTGGCGGATGTTTCCCAGATGGGGAACGCTGTTTTTCTTCTGCTCCTCGCCTGAGTTACGAAGTTTCTCCGTTCGTGGGTACAGTTTCAACGAACACATCTGCAGCGAAGCCGTGATGAGATACCTACCTCACTTCGCAAGTTGCCTTTCATTCCGGAAACTGGGATAAGTGTTTAACGATACTTTGATAAAGGTCGTGGATCAGAGAACGACTTTTTTTTACTGTTTTTTGTCTCTACTGGAACTCATTACAAGAATTAGATAAAAAAATTGGACCAAGATTTCTCAAGTGTTGAATGTTTCATTTGAAATGCCAAGAATTTCAATCATTTGGCGTATTCGCAAAATTGTGTGTTTTATATGTGGAAAAGCAACGACACACTACTATATCTATTTACCTGTTCGGGCATTGAAGAGGTATAATATTCCACTTCGTTCACTTGAGAATGAGAACATATTTATGTGATTGCATTGCAAAGACAGCAAGAACACATTCTTTAAATATTTTTTATTTTTATGATTAATATGGAACTGGAATTATGAGACTAAATATTACTTTATCGTCGATGAACATCCTATAGTAATATTATTAGAACAAAGGTTCCTGTAAAAGGCTCCTGAAAAGCCGTAGTTGTTAACAAATTAGTAACGCACAAGATCTATGTCAATTTATTTTAAAGTTGATCTAATACATAGTTTTGTTTCTTCTGGACTCCAACAAAGACTTAATTTTGAATTAATTTTTTTATTTGATGGATAAGGTCTCGAAAAAAAATGTGACACGTCAATAAATATATATAAATTAATACATAAAAATCAAATTGATATTGTAATATTATGTTCAATTCAAATGAAAATAATTACGTCTCATTAAAAATTAATAATGAGAAATATACGCAAATTCTGATAAATAAAGTGATAATATAAATACCACAAAACGTTTCTAGAAGCCTTTGTTCCTTTCTTCAGGTGCAGAAAAACGCAAGAGCATCGAGAGTTGGAAGTTGCGGAAAAGCATTTGACAAACTTGGCTATCTTTCTTATTATATTCAATTCAGTTTATTAGATCCCAAACTCTTCAAGACATAAAAATAATAGGATAAGTATATAATTACAGAATAACATTAATTATATTACAGTTAGTTATGAAAGAACATAGCATACATTTTCACAACAATTTTATTTATATTATTATTATTTATTTAATATAGATGTGTTAACATAAAGTGGAATTCAAGTACTCTGTGTCTTAATGCATTAAAAGTAATAGCAACGTTATGTTAAAATTACACGACACTGTAATTTTACATAAGCATTAACAGTTCATTCTAAAAACAAAGATTAATTATTAAATACAATTTAGATATAAATTAAACACTTAAGATATCCAACTTGAAGTGAAACATTCTTCATAAAAGCGTGTAAGTTTCTGATATTTATGGTCTTTATTCTGATGTTATTAAGCAGCAATTCTTGCGTCGTATACGAAAACAAAGAAAAAAGAAGTGATTCCAAGCATATGATATAATAATCAGTTCTTTTTTTATTAAATAAAATCACAAAATTCTAAGATATAACTTGAGGATTGAACTTTCACAAATTACAAATCGACAAAAATTTCTCTTATATCGCTCTTTCGGAAACTATGCGAGTAAGAGAGTTTTATAATTGAAAAAAGATAGTAGTTATGTTTTTGGAAGACATTTATCAAAATATATCTCTTGCGTTGAGTCGCGTTTCGTTCTGTAACTGATATGCAACCCGCTTTACAAAAAGCAGCGTCCGGCGTTGATGGAGACACTCTTACCACTATACACCGGGAAAGGATGCAGTAATATCTGGTTTTAAATCACCTACCGAAAGCAAAAATGATTGCAGAAATGTTGTGTGTTATTTATTTCATCACTTAAGTTTGCTGTTGATTGGATACTTTCTCATCTAGTATGGACGTTTTTATATTTACCCTCTTTGTTGTGTTGTGTTATAATCTGTGAATGAGCTTGTATAAAACTTCTGAATGGACAATACCGTAACTAATATTCGATGCGTTTATCGTCGTCACCATATGTCCTATTTCAGCAGCGCCTGTTGTTGCATGAAAAACCAATGGTGAACTTTATTGTAAAATCTCTGTAAATGCATTCAACGCTGCTGTTTCACCATCATACCTTTTGATATTCAAGTTACTAGCGCTTGAACGCAACAGACAACGCAATCGCACGATCGTTATCCGATCTTTTAAAATGTACCTCTGTAATTAGCCAAAATAGATGAGATTTGAATTAACTTTTGCTAATTGTTATGGAATATTCATGGAAATTAATTACACGAATGTACACTCGATGAAGACCTAGATTGAGGACGAAACGTTGATGCATTTTAAGAATATCTTTGAGATTATGAACAAATATAACCAATTTTGGCTAAAATTTATAGAATAATGTGACAATTAATGAAAATTAAGTACCTCAGTATTGTTCTAATTTGAGTTTGAGCGATTGGCGGTTACAAAACTGTAAAAACGTGTGTTTGTTAGTTGATCAGAAATTAATATTTCTTGGAATTAGGTCTGTTTTACTTACGAGTAATTATAAATGAATCAAAGCAGCCATATTTTTCATAAATAATTTAATAACACAAAAACAAAATTTAAGTCAACTTTTCGTCCTGAATGTAGTTCGCCGTCAGCTGTACAATAAATTGATATTATTATGAATCTAAAAATAAAAATAAAAATTACATTTAAGTGTCGACTACAATTTTTTAGTATTAAATTATATAAAATATATCTACCTTACAATTTCCGTACATTGCTAAATTCTTCTATAAATATCAGCCAAATATTGATATTACATGAATAATTTTTAAGTAGAATTTCCAAGGCGTGCATTGTCCGTTGTAACGGAGATGAGCATAATAATGTCTTTGAAGAAATTCATATGCATTGTTGTCGGTATTTTTTCTTATTGAAAGTAATTGATTATGTATGTTGCAGACACAATTATGATGATATTTAAAATTATTAGTAATTAATTATTCATTTATTAAATGATAAAAATCATTTATAATAACAAAGTATCATAAATTCTATTTAAATAGTTTTTACAATATTTAACAGAAAAGCAAAAATTTGAATTAAATTAATGCGAGAAATTTTTAAAATTGAAGTATTTTTTAATAAGGAACGTAGGTTTTCCCGGTGTAGTTGCTGGATGAAGTTCTCTCGGGATTCCAAACGGGTAGCGTAGTATTTTTTGTTTGAACTAGATGTGTCATTTAGATCATACTTTTAAATGAAAATAGATTCCAATATATTTAATTAAGGTGGAAATTATAATATTAAATTTTGTCATTCAATCACTAAGATATAACGAAGTGACTTCAACTTAAGGATTAGAAAATAATTACGACTTCATGAAATACACTAATAGGATTTCAGGAATAATCCTACCGAAAAATATATGATAAAGGAAACAAATTTCTTATTATGGTGCTGCTCGAAAAGAACAAAAATTTAAATGATGTAGTTGACAGAGTATCAGGAAAAATATTTTGTCACTTCATAAAAGTTATGGCAAACGGAAAATTATTGGACGAATGAAAAATTTACTGTTTTAGAATAAGTTGCAAGAAACAGATCTTTTGCAATCAAAAATGAACGAATCAAGAAATTCACGCCAAATTTCAGAACAAAAAGAGTAATATGATAAAAAAACCTGTAACATGTTTGGAACAACGAGACGAAAAGTAAACCACTCTATTGATAATTATATCACTGATTAGTGAAAGAGGTCATTGCAAAATCAGTCGTAAAACTTTTCGATTTTCGACCGAAACTATTGATTGTACCTTGCATAATAAATATATCAAGGAAAATCATTTCTATACTCGTCGAAACATCAGCAATCGATTTTCATAAAATCAAATATTTTACGTGCTTATTCTGGAGAACTGGCCCTTGAAATGAAACTTGTGTAGCTGTTATTATTTGGCTTGCAGTTCGGCAGCTGGCTTTGGCGAATTGGAGCCCTGTTTACTCCGAGCCTGAGCCGTATGCAGATGAGACTCCATTATACCGTTGAAGTGGCCAGTTCATTATTGGAGCCTTGCGGCCTGGGATTACCGACCCATTCACACGGTCGCAGATGTTGATAAGGCTACGAACTGAGGATTAGGCCCTTGGCATTAGCATGTCACTCACGTAGGTCGATGGCCGCTCCTGATAACAAACTTCTGTTACTCTGACTCTGGATGCGCGAATGAGCAATCGCAGACCAGTAGGGACATGATCAAAAGTGGACAGGCTGTAATGCCCTTCTTCAAAAGATGGAAGCTATTCCTTCAAGAAATAGTTACAGTCACTTCATTATATCTATTTTATAAAAATATTTTAATGATAATTTCATGATTGTCAAGTCATCTCACCTCATAATATCTACAGGAATATTTTAATGATAATCTCATGATTGTCAAGGAAATTGGTGGTGATCGGCTCCCTCCATTTATACTAGACCGCAATACACGAGAACGGACGGGGACGATTTTTAATTTTTCTATCCATTCATCGTCATCTGCATTGCAAAATTCCATGTCATGCGCCCAAGGTGAGGGAATAATGTTAACCTAAATATTTTTTAATTGAATGCTAAAGCCCTATAAATGGCGACCATGGTCGGCTATCATGATAGTACCTTTACGAGATTTTCTTTTTAATCAAAAACCGAAACCCAATAATATAAATATATTTTTGCGCCGATAATTTTGATTTGAAAGAAATTAATTGATTTTTATTATCCTTAGTCTTGGTGGTTGATATATCACAATTTTAATTAATGTTTAAAAGTGAAATGATAATGGTAGGGATTGAGAGTCAAATCTGGACACAAATTGCTTCACCCTCCACTAGTATCCCATTTTTAGTTGTCGGAATATGGCAAAAAAATCAAATAAAGTATATCGTACCTTTACTTTGATCCTTTAAAATTCGAGAAAAACATAACAGTTGAGGGAACAAAACTCACATGGAAATGAAACGCTTTTAAATTTATATAAAAAATAGTATCTCTAGTGGTACCAGTTGAAATATTTTTAACATCAGATTATACATCGTTCTCTATATTCCAATAATGAGATAGGCCACAGTATTATAATTCTTCAAATACTAAATCTTTATGTTCCGGCAAGGTTCAAATGGTTTCTATTTAATTTTGGATTGATATTGCATCAGTACTGGAATTCATCTGAAGCGTTATCCATCTTTTAAGTTGGTATATCTGTCCCGAGCAACTATATAGACATGCATCTGTTCAGAAGTTTAATACAACTGTCAGAAGAAATAAAGTAAATATTGAATATAACGTTCATGAAATACTTTATAACAAAAAGTCTTACGCTAAATAAAATTTAGTTTAAGAAAATGATGCTTCTTAATACTGTTTCAACCATAAAGTGGCGGAGTTGAACGTGGTCTTACGAGCCTCAAAGATAAAACACTTGAAAGAAATTAAACAATGAATAAGAAAGATAGCAAATTCAGACAAAATAAGTGATAATATAAATACCACACAACGTTCCTGGGATCCTTGTTACTTTCATCAGGTGCGAAGAAGAGATGTGGTGTGCACAATTATAATTAACAAAAAATATTCAAAAACGTTAGGACAAACAAATTACGTGGCATTCAAAAGATTAAAATAATAATGGAAGGAAGTTTACGTTGAAATTAATCCAAATTTTTTAAAAGATAACAAATATTATATATTTCACATATATGATTTTCGTTGAATTTACATTTTATATTTTAAGTGATTGCCGCAGCTTTCTTGAGAATCGAAATTTCAGAGCCACTTAGGCCTATAGGGCATCTAATAAAAACAGTGATTTCCAATTTTTACAATAGCAAAAAAATGAATTTAAATTTACAATAACAAAATTTTATACCAACAACAAAAACTATAGAAATCAGAAAAGTCTGACAAAGCTATAGAAATATCTGATAAAGTTTAGGAAATCTGGCAAAGTTATCGCGGTAAACGATATTTACGTAAAGGTTCACAAAATTTACGTTTTTACACACCCTTTTGTTCAGAGCAGCTCTGGTTTGTGCACACGTGGTTATTTTGATTTTTATATGGAGCACTATTTTTACTGGCAGGCCACAGCACTAATTTTATTATCGTCTCACTTCTCGTCGTAACACTTTGCAACACTTTCGGAGCCTTTCTGCTTTACTGTCGTACGTCTCATCATTTTTCATATTTTTTCAGAATTAGGTCAAAGCACTTAGTAGTTTTTTCACACTTTCTACCGCACCTCGTAATTATTGTCTTCGTAGTAATTATTTAGTTTTCATCAATGAATATATATATATATATATATATATATATATATATATATATATTCATAATTAGGTCATAGCACGTAGTAATATTTTAGCAATTTCAACTGCATATCTTGGTTATTGTCTACGCAGTATCCTTATATTTTTAATTAATTAATGTATATAAAATCGGTTTTCCATAATTAGGTTATAGGAGGCAGTAAATTTTTTCTCGCTTTCTACTGAAACTCATAATTTTTGTCTATTTTTCATCAATGAATAAATAAGAATGAAGGTCTCAAAACTCGGTAGAAACATAGTTTTCCTTGAGTATTTTCATGATCCGCTGAGTAATCAACTGTTTGTAATAAAATTATAAAATTTGTGTCCGCCATCTGAGCTGTTGTTAAATATTTTTATTTCTTTTGAATCCTGTTGTATTATTTTAGGGTCATTGTGCGTATGAATGGAGGCCGCTGGAGACGGGTCATTAAGCACGGCCTTTGCTTTGCTGTCCGCAGCTGGTCAGGCAAACTGGGGCGTGACTGTTGTACGGAAGCAATGTCGGCGCGTGAAATCGTTCCACCGGTCCGGTCTGGATTTATGGGCTGCCACTCATTACGCAGTATTTGCCCAGCTCTCGAGCGTGACCTCGGGGGCACGCACCTTTATACCTGCAGGGAACACGCGTCGCCTCGCAGCCGGCTACTACACGACTGTGGTTCTGTTTGTCCACAATGGTTGAGATTTTATTTGGAATCATAATATATATGTGAGAAGTAACTATCAGAGATACAGACGTACAAACCTTCTCAATTCAATCTACGGGAGCCCAGTCTTTCGTCAGTGATTCAAAATATTTTTCAGTCCAGAGAGTAGATTTTAGTGATCTTTACATAAAATTTTAAGTCATTAGTAAAGATCCATTGCAGTTTACAAAATACTTTTTTTTTTGGTAAAACAGAAGAAGCTTCAGTCTTCAGCTATATGGACCATAAAATTGAATTAAAGTACCAGGATAGAAAATTCACGACCGGACCGGGAATCGAACCCGCCTAGCAGTCGTCTGCTTTACTAGCAAAGCCATTGTTTATATTCAGAGAGTCTGGTTTCATCTACAATTCTCTGGATTACAATCTTCATGACCTAACTTAAGAACTCGATGAAGATGGAAATTAACGTGAATTGATCAACAGTGGAATGATTTAATTAAGAAAGAACAGAAGAAGCTTCAATCTGAGAACAATCATGCAGGCTGATAGTTTTAAAAAAGTTGCAATAACAATGAAAATACAGAGAACAAAATCAATGAATGCGGTCAGTGAACACGAAACAATCCTACACTCTGTAACGGTGTATTATTTGAAATGTTAAGAAATTATTTGATGAAACTACTGATTGTCTAATGTTTCCCCGAAATTTATTGATGTCATACTTTATATTAAAAGGGAAAATGAATTAATTTGACAATAAATACTCGGTCATCTTATGATTAATCCTTTCTCAACACGTCGCATGCCGTTAGGGCTGAACACATGACAATCGGCAATCCGCAGAATTAATCGTCAGAATCAAAGCTAATAATAAATGATGCAAGACTCAGATCTCCCTTCTTTGATTGCCAACCAATTTCGAATACCCTATCTCTCTGCCTGGAGAAGCATGTAACTGCTTTGCAGGTTGCATAAGGACGGGGCGTTCATTTTTGTGAATAATGTACACAAAATTATAGTGAAATGGATACTAAGCAGCTAAAACGTTTACTGGAGAAGATGGGGTTCAGCTCCGCTCAGGAGCATAAGTGCCTTATCGAGATGTAGAAGATGTAATGGACTTTATTCTCATACTAGAATTGCTTACTTCTTGAAGCTTTTTCTAAGCTATTTTGCGTGGGTTATGGTTCGATTCTAATATGATGTAAAATGTAATGTGTAATATAAAATGTACAAGGTGCCATATTTACACACACATATCTATATACGTGTCTATATATATATATATATATATATATATATATATATATATATATATATATATTGTAATTACCCCAATATATGTAATGAAATAATTTTATAAATTATTTAATATTAGTATTGTTGACGTAATATTGTGGCCCGGCTATTGTAGGCAACATTCGGCATTGCGTAAGAATGTGAAGTGTTACAGAAGTATTATTGTCGGCGTTGTGTAATGTTGAAAGCTTTTGAAGAAATGGCCCAACTGCGATACTGGCTTACCGAGATCGGTTAGAGTCCGATGGTTAGTAATATTGAACGAGATAAATAAATAAGTTTTGATTGGAAAAGTTGTACTAGCTGTTGGTGGATGATTCAATGATATTATCACTATTTGCCGAATTATTTGGAAATCAATTGAGCATTGTGTGGTATGATAAGGATTTAATCGCGTATGCTGACATAAGTTGTGGAGAAATTGAACTGCGATTATTCATTTAAATAATTTGCGATCTAATCTCAAAATTAAAAAGAACTGGTGAAGTGAAAGATTTAGCGTGATACGAGAACTGCTCGATGCCTGGTATGTACAAAAGTCCATTGTACATTATATAATATTCCTTACTGTCAGATTTCTTATGTCAGTCTCATAGTGTAGTATTCAAGTAAATTCATTTCACTATTTTGTAATATTTTATAAATTTTGTTATTTCATTGCGGGTTCCTATTACTGTTAGGGGCTCGATAAGATACCCTGAATATTTCAAGAATCTCGTTAAATCAGTGGCATTCATGTATAAAAATCATGTACAAAAACTAATTAAATTTGTATTGTAATAAGTTTTCTGTGTTTAAAATTGTACTTGTTAGTAATCATTTAATTTATCAAATCCGTCAATAGATAATAGTTCCTATTAATGAATTGTTTAAATATGTTCGATTTCCCTAATTGGTTATCACATTAATTGATACGCAACGTGGTGGCTACGTTTTCTCCTCTTTGTTTACCACATTAGATTGTCACCACATATATAATTATTTATTTAAATTTTTGGAATCAAATTTTGTCACAATTCGTACCGACGTAAAGTTTGGACTCTCTGTAGGTTTTACGAGTCTGTTGTCCGAGGCTTGTCAGCTAGTTAGCACCAGACAGTTCTGGCCAGTTAAAATACAGTGTTGCCACCGCCAGGTCTGAAACTATAGGCCCGACAAAATTTACCCTGAGAATCATTGACGCTATATGTTGAGTTCGTGGAGAGGCGAAAATCAAAACTCCAATTGGTGAAAAGCATAAAGAGAGAGGATTTTTAAGGGTGGCGAGGGAGACTACGAGTATTTAAAAGCGAGAAAGGGAATCAGTATTATGGTCGTTTCGGAGTGGTGAATTGTTATAATTATTATTTTTGAGTTGGATAATTAACAATAATTTGGAGTTATGGAATTTTCTAGGACGTGTTTGGATGTCTGGAAGTTGAGAATAGTGGCTGAAAGTTGGAGAGAAGTGACTCGTCCATAACACCGAAAGTTCTACACGATATAGTTCCTTTTGTCACTTACCGATTACATTTTCAGGTCAGCTGGGTATGCCGTCGAGGCTGCTCGAATGTAACAACCAAGCTAACGGATAACCTGTTGTTAAAATTTGCATTGCTCTGTATTTATGCTAACTAAATAGTTTGTAAATAGGCACCCAAATTTTTTATATTTTTTTAATTGTTACTTAATTATTAAATATCACAAATTTATTATTTAAAACAATATGTATTTATTGCATATGATTGTGGTACCGTCTGTGTCAATGAGTCTAAGAATATATGTGATTATAGTTTAAGTAGGTCTACATTATCAATATTTACCTTCAATTATACATACTGTTTTAATTGATACTTGAACAACACAAAATTTGGACTCCATTACGCTTAATTTTTCATGCCTGTAAATTTACGTTTTTTGAATAGCAATAATGAAAAATCTTGTGAGAGAGCGCAGGCGGATGTCGAATTCATCTCAGGTGAAGTTTTCTGCTAAATTCGAATTCTTGGTTCTTTGATTGATGGAGATCTGTCTGCCGAGGGAATACGACATTTACACTCCGGTCACGTGAAGTCACGTTAACGAGGCAAACAGCGTTTGGCTCGTGTTCTGCAAGTCAGGGCAAAACTCTGTTTGCTGTCACTTTGCGTCTTCCCAAAACTAACGAGATATGCCAAACCACGAATTACGGTCTGAAAGTCAGTGGCATTGACCATGTATATTTGCTAGAATTCTCAGCGTTGCGTATACAAAAAATTTGATAATAATTAATCTATAAATACTTATAAAAAGTAAAATAAAAATATTTATTTCTTACACAAAAAAATCATAAATTTCATCGGTTACTCCTTAGAAAACCTATGTTTTATCTTAGTTCATTACAATATATTTCATTTACGTTACAGATCGTAAGAAAAATCATTAAATAGAAATAAATAATTAATTTTGATTCATTTCATAACAATATAATAAATTAAAGTTACTATTAAAACAAAAAAATGAATATTAAAAAATTTAATGTCAAACAATTTCTAATACATTATTTCAAACCGCCTGTTCTAGAACATTCTTCGCGAGTTTTATCTCGCCTTACCGACTCCCTTAGACTGTGTTTTGCCGCCATTTTTTTGATTCGTTACAAGTAACTCATTGGTAGCTGAATATAATATTAATACGTAAGTATTGTATATCAATGATTGGTTTTTTTCTGTGCATTTTCTGGTTAAGTGTTGTTGTAGTAACACCTGTTTCGCTATATTATGGTCTAGCACTTGACAGTTTCTATATAATATCCGTGTAAACATTAATCTGTACGTTTTGTCTTATCACACTTCTAAGCTACATGACAAAATTTTTGTATTTTCAGAATACTCAAATGAGGTCTGAAATTTTCGCCTGTATGTTTTTAAATATATTTTTAAGTTCAGTTAAAATAATTTCATGCTATTTACTGGAATATAGAATAATTGATTAATATCATCGAGCAAATAGACAAAACTAGACACGGAAAGACGTTTGTGATATATTCACACACAAAAACGAAATAAATTGTTCAGAGAACGAGTCAGAAAGAAATGAGCGGAAGTGAAAGAAGGCGACTAAAAAAGAGTAATAGGTTAAATAAACAACGCAGGAGAAAATATATCAAAGCAGGATCTCACAGCCCAACCAAATATCGAGTGTGCTCGAAGAAAAACAAACTTTGCCAACCTTTATTTGAATCCAAGGAATTTTAAACGTTTCTTATTTAATGATTTATTTGTAACTTTATAGACTGAGAAATTCGACACTGGTCACGAATTTATATCATATGATCGATAAAAAGACAAAGTGAAACTGCTTCAGATTTCAGAATTCCCAGAAACATTATAAATTTTATAACGTTTATAAGCTACCGAAGCAAAAATGTATTGACGGACATCATTAAATACTATGGTTTCGTAGACTAGTTGAAATTATATTATTAATTCTAATAGCCGAAGTATAAAAATTAATTTTTTCCCGCAAGTTTAAAAATGCTTGAAAACTAGACCAACGAATATCACACAAGTTCCCGTAACATTTATTTAATCCTCCGACACGAATATAGGCGGCGTAAAAGCTAAGTCTTGTGTATTCGTACTCTTTCCAGAAATTGTCTGTTCTGGAGCGCTTACTGATAGCGCTGGATTTCACAGTCATCGCTATCTCACTCCAGCACCTCGTAAACGCGAACTACACTCTGTATCCTCGTGACCTCGTCGAGAAGCCATATCCTTTCCATTTTATAGCGACGACCACCAGATGACTTTGCAGGCGATATCGTATCTTCAGCCCCGCCGCAAACAATTTGCAGAAGCATAAACCATCACAACTAAAACACGAATTTCGCAATCTCAAAGTTTGTCGACGTAAACGTAGGGGCTAACAATACAACGAGGTGCTTACATAAAAACTGTTCCAGTAATACAACCGGATAATTTTAGAAAACGACGTTTATAGCCAGAACTTCAAACTAGTATCCAACGTCTGATATTATGTGCAAACATTGTACATTTTTCACATACTCATTTAAGTTTCTGTTTCTAATAATTATGTCCAGAATTTAAATATCAATTTTTTTAAAAAAACACTAATTAACACAATGATCTACTGATATTTATCAAATTCGACGAAACTTCAGTGTTACTAAAATTATTCTATGCCTTCCGACATAACTTAACACAGTGTTTCAGCTAAATTTATGCCGTTATATTCAAATAATTACAGTAAGTCTATGGAAAATAAATAGTTATTCTCAGCTCTTGCATACTTTAAAGGATACTAGGTGTATAAGCTTAAATACGCTCTTTTTTAGTCATATATTTATTTCATAGAAAGAAAAACAAAAATTATTTAACGTACCGGCCCACGCTAGCTACACATTTTCCCCATATCTCGGGGATTTTTGGATAACATGCCAAAAAGATTCCTTCTTTTTCGAGGCAAACCGCGAAAACAGGTGGTAGTCGGAGGGGACCAGGCCTGGTGATTAGGCGGCATGGGATAGCACATGAGAGTCTCCAAGTAGATTCGATCCAATGTTGGCGTGTGCGATTATGCGTTATTGTATAGGAAAATCAGCTTGTAATGTCTTTGCTGATAATCCGGCCTTTTTTCCCGCAGAGATCGGTGCAATTTGATCAGTTGTTAATGGTATTGACAGTTTCACCAGATTTTAACACTTCATTATTACTATTGGGGATAAGCCTGGTGGTAGCTACCACTGTGATCAAAAAGTAAGGTGAAATTGTCATTTAAAACTCCCGAGTATTAGGAAGGCAGGAAAATTTTTTTCCTAGGTTGGTAGGACTGTCTATAATATTTGCCAAGCGTCTGTTTGTTAAAAGGTTCAATTATCTCCGAGTTACACGTATTTTTGTAAACGACCAAAAGTGAATTTTTCGATTTTTGCAATGGGTGTTTTTGTTGAACAAAGAACTTACATCAAATTTTGTTTGCGGAACGTATATTCTTGTGCGGACACGCTGAAAATGTTGCGGAAGGCCTTTGGTGATCAAACTATGGCACCAAAAAAACGTTTATAAGTGGTACAACGAGTTCAAAGAGGGCCGAGAACGCGTTGAAGACGTACCGCGGTCTGGACGACCATCAACGTCTACCCACGAGGGCCACGTCCAAAAAATCAAAGATTTTGTGCTTGAAAATCGTCGATGGACAATTAGAGATCTCGCTGATAGTGTTGGAATATCATTTGGCTCAGCCCAAACCATTTTGAAGAATGTTTTGTGTCTCAAACGCGTCATGTCTCGATTGGTGCCAAAATCGCTCAATTTTTTGGAAATAAAGAGTCGCGTTGATGTGTGTGAAACTTTGCTGTCTGACTACCAGGACCACTTGAAATGCATCAATTACTGGAGACGAAACTTGGATTTACGCATACGGCCCTGAAACCACCGACTAATCCAGCGAATATCGTGCAAAAGGTGAAGCAAGACCGAAAAGACCACACGGCAAAGTCGATCGAAAATCAAGGTAATGTTGACAGTTTTCTTTGATTACCGTGGTGTGGTGCACTATGAATTCCTTCCGCCGGGCCAAACTGTCAACAAAGAATATTATTTGAGCGTTATGCGTCGTTTGCGTGAAGCTATTCGTCTGAAACGGCCGGAATTGTGGCGAACAACTCTTGGTTCCTTCATCACGATAATCCACCATGTCATACTGCATTGGTTCTTCGCGACTTTTTTGCCAAAAACTCAACTCATATCGTTCCGCAACCACCGTATTCGCCTGATTTGTCTCCGCGCGACTTGTGGCTATTCAGAAAACTCAAAAGGCCAATGCGGGGACGCCGTTTTGACACGACTGAGGAGTTAAAAACCGAATCGAAGAAGGTCTTGAAGACTATTCCGACTGTTTCGAGGACTGGAAAAACGTTGAAAAAAGTGCGTTTCATCGGACGGGGATTACTTTGAAGGGGATGAAATTGATTTGGAAGAATAAATAAAGAATTTATATTTTATAAATAAATTCACCTTACATTTCGTTCACAGTGGTATATCTAGAAAAATAACATATTACAAAATTAATATATATGGTTAACCTAAACCTGCAGTCTTTGTAAAGTTGACCATACCCTGCTGATCTCACCAAACACACAGTGTCGTCTTTCGTCCGAAGCGATCTGGTCTTGCGGCCGATGTTGATGCGGGATCAACCCACGATTTCTTGCGTTCAGGTTCTCGACATATATCTACTTCACATCGCCAGTCACAATCCGATGTAGGAACGAATTTCTTTTTTTGTCTGGAGAACAAGATTTCGCAAGTCTTTCGGCGTCGCTACATCTGCCTATCGTTTTAATTCATGCGTCACCTTTTTCCCGATTCTTTGAACTTTTCCCAAGGCGCATGGAAATGGGTGGTTGAGTAAAGCCCAATTTCTCGGCAAGAATTTTTTTTTTTTGCGATTCGGTATCATCCTTTTCCAAAAGAATCTGCAATTGATGATTCTCAACCTTCCAGGACCGATTATCACTCTTTTCTTGGTCAGATCAAAATTACCTCTGTACGTTGTTTCCGATAAAACACTGTCGCCATAGGCGTCCAGGAGAATTTGATGCGATTCGGCAGCCGATTCTACAAATTGAAGCAGAAATGCAGAGCTCTTTTTTTTGGCAGAAATGTAGATACTATTACCGAAGGAAAAATGTATGTCATCGTATGAACTTGCTGATGATGTACATGGCCTATTGTTGACAGACGACAAACTGATAAAAAAAGAATGTTGTGTCCATAATTGTTTAATATAATCACTAACGCTATCTATTTGTAAACAGTGACTTTTAGCTGATACACATGGTATAATTTGAGAATTCCTTTCTTTCCGATTTCGTATGGTTCCCGTGCCACATTTTCCCATATACTTCTCTTGTCACTTTGTTATGTTGATCCTTTGCAAACATATATTATTGAATTGTTTAAATATATAATTATTTTATCTCTCGAATATATTAGGATTTGGTAGGGTGTTTACATATACTCAAAAGCATGTTATTACAGTCACAGAAAAATGAATTTGTAGCCGGATTCTGGTAAACATCCAGTGGTCGCTGAAACGGCGGAACTTGTCTGTATAGTAAGAAAAGACAAATGGAAATAATTGATTTACTATTTTGTCACCCAAGTTCCTAACTAATTAATTGAAACAGAACTTGAATAGTAGTCCAATAGTAGTAATATAAGTATTGATGCGGACGAAAATAATATAAGGAAAGTTTATTAATAACAGTGCAAATAACTAAATTTCAAGCAAAAACGAAATATGAAAATTGTAACTGCAGCTTACCGATGCCCTGAATAAGTTTAGTCTTATTTGACAAATAAAAAATATTTCTATAGTTAATATATCATTTAAGTTTAATAACTAAACAAGCGGCCTTGAGACAGAAAATGTTATTATTAAATTAACAAAGTATCAAAATTTTTGTTTTAATTGTTGGTATCAGATATTACATGTAAAGTTGTTGGTTGTGTTACATCTTAGTCATGAACCTCGGAAAATATCTTAATTCTTATTCTAAAATCATTTCTTTTTCTCAATCAAATATGTGGTTATGGAGGTTTATACATGTTTTTAGACACAACTCAGCAATTTTGACACTTTAATTTAATTATTATTTTTTAATTAATACGTGGTTTTAGCTATCTGTTTCGTCATGTTCATCTTTATTGCCTTTCGAACTGAGCCAGGGAACCGGCACCTCGTTTGAACAGATATAGCCAGGCGTCGTAGATATGTTTGAGAAATTTTGCGTTCAGGTTGACGCTCTTCTTATTCATCTCTCAAGAACTTCCACGTGGTTCCATCTTAGACTCGCAAGCTCAGAGAATAGCGTTAGTTATTCTCTTCTACAAATCTCTGCTTCGATTCTTTGAAACTCTCGCTGTCAATCATCTTGTTCCTATATAATTAATTCGAGGTCCGATCCAGTTCTTGTTCAAGCCAAAAATCCTGCGAGAGGATTCTCTCGCAAGTAACCTGCGAGGGATTTTCTCTCGCAGGCAGAACCTTTTAGGAGAGATACGAAGGGGCTACCTTTGCGGATGCCTTTTCCTCTCCATTTTTTAACTAAGGTTCCCACAAGCCGAGGCACCTCGGCCTGTTTTGAGAGGTGTATGTTTCGGGGTCGCAGACCTTGGGCATACGGTAAGAGTTGTCCGCTATTCCCATTGGAATAGTCGGCCAGCTGCCTCCTAAACTGGTCGAGGCACGGAGAAGGGAATGCTGCGTCCCCACAGCAAACTCCTCTCCCGCTATCGGAAGGGAGTGGGACAAGTACACAATGCCCGACCTACCCGATGCAGGTTTTCCTAGGGTTTTCCCTGCATTTCTTTAGGCGAATGCCGGGTAGGATCCTTAAAATATAGCCCGGGGGCCCTAGTTAACCCTTGGCTACCTTCCTCTACCCTTCCACATCCCCCCTTTCAAATCCCTTCCTATGCTATTAAAGGGGAGTTGCCCAATGTGGATCACCCTCATGTAGCCTGTTGCCCTAAAAAAAAAGTTCTTGTTCAGCGGCTCCTCTCCGTTTTTGAACTAAGGTTCCCGCAAGCCGAGGCACCTCGGCCTGTTTTGAGAGGTGTATGTTCCGGGGTCTCAGACCTTGGGCATACGGTAAGAGTTGTCCGCTATTCCCATTGGAATAGTCGGCCAGCTGCCTCCTAAACTGGTCGAGGCACGGAGAAGGGAATGCTGCGTCCCCACAGCAAACTCCTCTCCCGCTATCGGAAGGGAGTGGGACAAGTACACAATGCCCGACCTACCCGATGCAGGTTTTCCTAGGGTTTTCCCTGCATTTCTTTAGGCGAATGCCGGGTAGGATCCTTAAAATATAGCCCGGGGGCCCTAGTTAACCCTTGGCTACCTTCCTCTACCCTTCCACATCCCCCCTTTCAAATCCCTTCCTATGCTATTAAAGGGGAGTTGCCCAATGTGGATCACCCTCATGTAGCCTGTTGCCCTAAAAAAAAAAGTTCTTGTTCAGCGGCTCCTCTCCGTTTTTGAACTAAGGTTCCCGCAAGCCGAGGCACCTCGGCCTTTTTTGAGAGGTGTATGTTCCGGGATCTCAGACCTTGGGCATACGGTAAGAGTTGTCTGCTATTCCCATTGGAATAGTCGGCCAGCTGCCTCCTAAACTGGTCGAGGCACGGGGAAGGGCGTGGGACAAGTACCCAATGCCCGACCTACCTACCTTCTCGTACTCATCTGTTTCCACACTGACCTCTTCTCCGAGATCTCGGATATTGTTCCACCTTCTGGAGTGTCTTCGCCAGGTCCCGAGGTTTGTGACCTGAAATTATTTTAATTGAGTTTTCTAAGAGATTTTCGAATTTTATGCAGGAGTTGGCGAACATTGTTTAAGCCAAATTCACGTACGGGCCCGATGCCTCTGGAGAGTTCACCCAGTTCTTAATACCGTAAGTAATTATGGAAAACACGTCCCGGGTCGGTGAAGGTTCGACATCCTGCCGCTAAAATTTTATTACTTGCCAAAATGGCTTCACTAATCAGCCTTAAACGTTTCGTCAACTTATATTAGCTGACTAACAAATGTTTCATTTAATTGGAAACAAGTCCAGTTTAAAATTACGTTTGTTACAATATATACATATTTTAAAATGAAAACATTTACGTCTGATTGAAAACAATGAATAAGAAAGATAGCCAATACAGACATAAAAGTAATATAAATACCACACGACGTTTCTGGGATCCTTGTGCCTTTTGTCAGGTGCTAAGAAGAGACTAGAGAAACACAACTGCACTGGTCAGTTGACAACACCCAAAAACGACGAAAACGCAACGACAATGGAAGAGCCGAAGGGTTAGCTAACAATAAGGGAGCAACCCAATGCGAAAACAGAACGTTTAGCGTAATAATAAGGGATCATAGCAATTATTGAGTGTCTTAGTGTCTGTTTGTACATTAATAGCTGTGATGTTGGATTTAATGTGAAGCATCTCTGAAATGAGTATGGAATTGTACCTGGTGTCAATTTCTAAAATCTTAGCAATTTGCCAATCAAATGTATGTTTGGATACTACAGATTGTTTATCAATGGGAAGTTTCGTATTAGATACATGTTCCTTGATATATGTATTAAGAGAACGTTTTGTTTGCCCTATGTAGCAGGAATTACAATTAGAGCAAGAGATTTTGTAAACAACACAACGTTTGCTGTAGGTGTCAAGTGGTTCCTTGTGTTTTTTTATTCATATACATATTTTAATTTTATTACAATTATTTTACAATACAATTATAAATTTTAATTAAAGTTAACTTCTCTTCTTTCTGCAGATTGTTTTCCAGTAGTCTAATTTTTCTTTTAAATGTTGTCTAACAATCAGTCGAATGGCTCATGAGAAACTAATTAAAGAATTCCGGTAACAGTAAACACTAATGACTGTTACAACACATCCTAATTCGAAGGATCTAAAGTTCAAATGAACTCCAAAGATAGAAGAAGCTATATAGCCGGAGGTCATATTAAATCGAATATACTTTACACTTCGTAAGCTCCTATTTCATGTTTTAACTAATCACTTACAGAATTTAATAAAAAAAACCATTAAATTTTATTGATTAATTTTTGTTTTACAGAATAATCTCCTTTTCGACTGATATACACTGCCAGCAAGTATGCAACATTTTCAAACCGCCCAAAAAGGACGTTTTCAAAACAATGATCTCGTACGATATGACTGTTTTATCGGTGAGATATTTTTTTAAGGATGAAGATTCCTCGTTATTCCAACCGGGTAGCGACGTTTGCTTGCTTCATGATGAAGATTGCGGTGCCAGTCAGCGAAACGTTGTGGCAAACAACCGTCGCTACCCAGTTGGAATACAGAGAACTCTTCATCCAACAGTTACACCACGGTTAACTTACTTTTTTTTCAAGTTAAGAAATAAGAAAAGTTACAGGAAGCCGAATTTGAGTAATACAGTGACTGAAGCTAAGGTTACGACATCAATTCGGCAGTATAATGAGTACATGCGTGCACCATGGATTGTCTTGAGGGTAGAACTTTTTCTTCTTGATTTTATATGGACGTAATGAATTTTTTATTCGATCAATAACGACGCCAAATAATCCTTCTTGTTTTTTCTAAACAGTCAGTGGTTATAAGCGTTAAAACTCGTCATAATTGCGATGAATAGTCGCCAAATCAAACCCGGAATCGCCTACCGTGAGTAAACGCGGTATTCATCTTGTCGATACTTTTATAATACAATTTTTCATGCTTATTTGAAAACAATATGACATGGGAAATTCCTGTGGTCTCAGCTAATTCGCGCAATTTGGCACGTCGATCATTCAACGCAATATCGTCAATTTTTGCGATCATATCTGGTGTACTTTCCTCCAGTGATTGTCCTGAAAGATGTTCATCACTTTCGGATGTCCGATGTTGGTTAAACTATTTCACCCATTTCTTAACAGTTTTAAACCCAGCGTCAGATCGGCATCCAACGCGGCATTGATTTCTTTAGGCGTTTTTCTTTTCAAATGGAAGTATTTAATCACCGCATTGTTTGGAAATAACTATTTGCTGTGATCGATAGTGAATATGCAAATTGGAGATAGAGGATTGAAAGATGGTACTTCTCAGAAACAAAGTTGATTGGACTATCTGGGACTATTTCCTAAATACTTGTAGTACATATTTTTATCTCCTTCAACTAACTGTGGCAATGAAAATATCCTATCTGGAAACTCCCTGGACTTAATTATATCCTGGACGAAAGGGATTTCCAAGTTTTCCCCATAGGCCTAACTATTGCATTTACTTAGAGAAGTAGGCACATATCGCGAGATTTTTTCCACTTGCAGTACTTAGTTTCCTTAGCTACCTTTGGATTCGAAACGTCGCGATTCAAACGTAATATTTTGGTGCCAACTTTAAAGCTGGGTCTGCCGGAAAAGCGCATTCAATGTCGGTAAAATAAAAGATTAGATAGTTGTCTAGGGTTTGTAGTGTATGCAACAAAACCTTACATTACATATGCTGTTTAAGCGAGTAGTATATGAGTTATTCAATAAAATCTGACAGTAACAAAAATATTTTTAAATTTATATTTCTAAAGTTGTTGGATATAATAATGTAAATAAAAGATTTTATAGACCTTTCTCAAATTGATATAAGCGTTTTTTTAGCAAAAGTAAGAGCGAATCGATCTTCTTGCCTTTGATTTATTTGCCCTCTCCGTCCGATTCGTCTCGTGAGTAATGAGAGTAGGAGTTGCGAGCCAGAGCGTCTGACCCGGCGCGGCCGGTGTATAATATTCTCTTCTCCCCGAGGAGGCGGAGGAGGCGGAGGTGGGGTGGCAAATTCCTGCGTGCGCTCGGCTCGGGGGCTGCCTCATAATTCATGCAGAAGACTTCCCTGGCACACACAAGAAACATGGCCGCCTCGCCTTCCGCCCCCGCCCCCGCCCCATACATCGTCTATCGAGCAAACATCCGGGGCCCAGGCTAGCCTCGAGGGGACTCGTCAAAAGACGTCGTCGCTCTCTCTTCGCAATAAGGCAGAAACAAGGCGTACAGTCGCTGCCGCTGCTGCACACGCCAAACCTCAGCAGGTAACGCGCATTTCTCACAAATACATATCATACATTACACATTTATTAATTCCTGCTTCATTATGCCGTTTTACAAGGTGTAACTACATTTACATCCCTTTCTTTCTTTGCTTCGCCATTTCCGCTGCTTCACGGTATTGCTTTTCCTTTCAACGTTCCCACATACGAATAATTGAGCACCAGTATAGGCCTGTTATCTTGTAGGACCCAATATTCCGTCAATTTAAAGTATGTTTGTGCGATTAATTATGTAGGCCTCTTCATCTTATTTAATATCGCTGAATGTTCTGTCCAACCACTTGCTCCACAATCGAAAACGGCCGTTTCACGACGGCCAATAACTATTCTTGATTAGCATGTATAGGACATCAACGACTGTTCACCTCACTACAGAGTATCCTCCAAGGATCCTCCCTGGTCCGTGTCCATGGTTGTATTAACTGCACTGGCTCAGTGCGGAATGCAAAAATGACTTTATATTTTCATTATCAACATAATCTATTTCAACCTAAATTTCGTGTAGAACCACACTTAAACACCACTCATACTCCATTGTCCTCTAGATTAGGTTGTTTTCATCAAGTTAGTCCCCGCGGTCCTAACCTCATCTATCAAGTGGACCCGCAGTATTCCTTCCAATTGCAAATGACGGTCAAGGGGTGACTCTCTTCATTGCCCAAATTGGGATGGGTCTACCCACGTTCAAAGATTTGCCTAGTCCAATTGCGTATGTGAGGTTTAGATAAATTTTCACAGATTTGAATGGCTGTAGGGTCTCTGCATTCAGAACTAGTAAACCAAAAATATGTTTCAGGTATGTACCAACCTCAGCCTGAATTAATTGTATCCTCCAGGCTTGACCCAAAACAAATTTTGAAGCTCATTTGGCCAAATTTTTGTTACAGCAAAATGGATGGAATTTTCAAAATTTGCATGAGTGGAAGTTTGTGAGAAATGGGGTCTTCTATCACGGCATTCATTTTTCGGACGAGAAAATTCGCAACTGTACACCTAACGTATTATTAATTAAGAAAATTCAAGATTTATTTAACGCCCATTGACCCGAACAAATACACTGGAGAACTGCAGAAAACATTTTGGGCTCTACTTTATTATTTCGTCCATGTAAATATCCTTCATTTCAGGTAATATTTTAAAAATCCTATAACAGTAAGACATTACAATTTATACTTCTTATAAGTATGAGAAATTTTTCACCGCTAGGAGTTTTCAGTTTTAGTGAGTTTAATGCTTCCTGAACCTCAGAATTTCGCTGCTTAGGCAAAATTTATCTCCTATAATTATAAGTATCTTTTCGAAAGCACTGAACGTCCATTTTATCATCTAAATAGCTGTTTAAAGAATCAATTGATTCATTTTGAATTAATTGCGTGCGGTGTCCACTAATATCATAATTTGCCTTTCTCTTCAGAGAATTCCCAACTTGTCCATTCCAACCCAATCAGAATCATGCACTAATTGCAATTCTTTGATTTTTATTACACTTATATCAGTGTTCTTAAAACCCTATAAATTATGTTTGCCGTGCAGCTATATAGTTTATTTCCGTATTGTAAAATTCCTTGAAATTTCAACTTGTAACGGACAATGACATTATGGAACCTTCATCATGATCATGCTCACTTGGGAATCCATCTGGTCGAAAGTTTAGTATACCAATTACACCATTAAACGGATACTTCTAAATTTTGTCATTGACTGATAAAAATTGAAATGTTACCCTTCCCTTACTTGGCAATCGGAACACGGAAAACCCTGCCGGTAATTTTGACCCTCCATTGGACTATGGCCATGTTTTGGGACCAGTGCTGATCCATATTATGACAGGATTCCATATGAAATAGGAATACAGACTGACTCTACTCATGATCGGTCACGGCCACGTGGATTTCGTCTCTGAATTATCTTTGACCACCGGTAATCCATTTCACAATTCTTGTTCATCTAACGTGGCTAGTTTTATATTCATTTGTGCTATTACATCTTCTCTACAACTATGATATTTATAATCCATTTTATTAATCATTTGTCATTACAGGAAGTATACATTAATAAAAAAGCACCTCTTTAGTTCCACTGTCGGATTTGATTTAAAAATCCTATGGTTCCTGTCACATATATACGATTATTTGTATATTCACATTTGACATGGAGTTATGTTGAGAAATCGATAAAAATTAATACTAAAATTGAAAATGATTAGAAGCTTAACTAAAAAGGATCAACGTAAGGGTTTTCCATCATCCGATGACACAGTATTACAAAAGTATGTGTGTATACGCAAGACAGGTAAATCGACGACACAACAACACCTTTCACTACCATCTAAAATAATTCTCTGCTTCAATATTTGAGACATTTGCAACCTTCCAAATCATATACACTACTGCATCCAGTAAAAGATACGTATTTCACAATTGTGGGTTAGCAGAATTGATTTATTTCATGGTTAATTGATACAAAATAGTCCAAAGATCTTGGAAAAAAAGTATGTAACTAATTATTCTTGGGAGGTATAGAATAAATCGTATAAGAACCGACTTAGTCAGAATGAGAAAGCTAATGGAAGATAGTGGAAGAAAATATACAAAAATTGGAATAACAATGGCGTTTGAACGTCAAACAGAAGAAAGACAATACACGAAGATAATTCTGATACCATAACTCAACCAAAGTATTGCCTTTTTGCTACGCAACACATATTTCAAGAGGAATACGAAAGATATTAATCGGACAAATGCCTCCGAAAAGAAGATAATGCAAAGATAAAAAGCGTAACGACTGGAGACCATCACTGCATATCACTGATATTGTTTTTATTAAGAGAAATATTTTTTCGCATGAAAACATATAAATGCATAAGTTGTCTTGTCTTCTTTCTGCCCACCTGATTCACATATATATATATATATATATATATATATATATATATATATATATATATATATGAAAATATTTTCACTGGCTATTTTGGTGGTCATTATATATATATATATATATATATAATATCTTATAGAAACTCTTTCAAATCATATTTAGGATAGAAAAGAGTTAATGCAATTTCTGTTTCTTCAAACTCTTTGAAATTTCATGTAGTCGTCGTATATAATCAGTATTTTGGATTTATCGCAAAATGTTAAGAGAAGTTTTTTGCGTTGGAAACGCAATCGGATTTGATCGATAATATATTGAAACGTGCCTGCTTGTCTCGACTGATAAAATACGCCGAAACCCCTACTGACAAAAAAACCCCTTGGGTTTAGGTAAGGGAGCTTGGTAGACAAGCGATGGGGAAACTTCGGAGAAATTATTCTGTCCAAACCAAATGCCACACGCAACGCGCAGCTAGAAAGGTTGGGGAGAGACCCTCTTGCATGAAAGACGTGCGGTCTTGGTAATTTCATCTTTGTCACATAGAACAACGGAAGTTAAATACACGTTAACTGCTAAGAGCTATCGTACCAGACATGATAATATATATCATCCGAAATTAAACAACATTAATGTGGCAAATTTGATTCTAAAACGTCATAAACAATAAACGCACACAAAAATATAACATTAGAGGGAAAAGGCTATAGATCACACGGAGCCTAAATAAATGGTTATTAGTTACAGGCGTGAAATCTTAGAAATCATGGAAATAAATTAAATTCTTGTAATTTTTTTAAAAAGATTTATTCAACAATTTATTTATGAAAAATTTATACAGATGTAGTTCAGTAATATATTTTATATATTTAAGTTGCCATAAATTAGATAATACATTACAGGAATTGCTCAATATTAGTTCATTTTCAATGACGTGTCACATAACCTTCCTCGTCGAAGATGATTGCTCCTGATGTGTTTCCAACGTTGAGCGGTTTTTGATTGACGGGATTCATCTTCGCACAGCACGACAAAGGTGTTTCTTTCGCCGTATTTTAGGCTTCTTTACACACCCTAAAAATAAAACAAATATTTTGAAACGTAAATTTGTCTTAATAAAAATTAAAATTTGAATTTACATATGACAAAACAATATATAATTCATAACTTGTGTCAATTATAATAATATGATCCAGTTCTGATTTTAAGTAACTTACGGACTGTGAAATATATTTTAATAGACAGAAGGTACAAGGAGTAAGTTTCAATAAAAAATAAAATGCAAGTTTAAATTTTCCGTGCTGATAGGGACGTAACTTCATTAAACAAACGAGCAGCGGCTAGACGGTTCAGTAATTGTATAGAGCTCGTAACCCACAAAGGCCTACGAACCAAAACGTTTACAAAGCTGAACGTGAACGGAAATTATTTAAGGTCTTGCATCTATCTTGGGATGTGATCTTGAAGTCTATGACATCGAAATGATTGGAAATCGTTTAAAAATGTATTTCAAATGCTGGAGGTATGGGATCGAAATGTTGAGAAAGAGAAGGAAAACCAGAGAAGATATGAAGAATTTTAACAATGTGTGAGTGGAATCGCTCGATAGTGATGGTTGTGAGGGAAGAGCATTCCACCCATAGTATCCGCTGAAGTGATAACGACCGTCCTGCTATAGTGAATGTGTATCCTGATCAGAGCAGGAAACTCAGATACATTCAATGGCCAACCCTTTACTGATATAATTATTGTAGATTCAGTGACTGATCTAAACCGGATTTAAATTGAATTTTCAAAGATATTTTTCATTATAATTATTTTCAATAGTTTTATTGCTGGATACACTCTGAGGCCAATTAATTAGTAAATTTTTGTTATTTTTAAAAATATTTCTATTAATTAAATATTGAAATTATTAAATTTTAAACTTACTTAATGAGCCCCACTTTTTAACATCTGAAAAAACACAGCTATTTTTATAAGGTTTACATATTTTGGAGAAAGAAAGAAATAGCCGCATGCGATTGTTTAGATAAATTGATTTCAGTAAATGTCATTTAAGATAGTGGTATTAAGATTGAAAATCGATTCAGAGTTAATTTAAAAAAATAATAGAAGTATGAAGTAAGTATATTGTTAATAAAAATAAAAACGTCCTTAGATTAAATTAATTGAATCAGACATGAAATCCACCGTATATGAATTAAGTACATTGTTATTTTGGGTAAAGCATTCAGTAATTTAATTATTATACTTTAAAAGAAGTAAGAAGAAATTTGTATTTACGTTCTGTTTAATAAATTTTAGCTACTTTTTATCTAGGCCCTCAATGGAGTAATAAATTAAAAAGGTTATTGTAGCGTTTTTTCCATTATTGTTGTCGTTATCGGATTCGACACTCGCACAGAATCCAGGATTCCTGGTTTACATCCAAGGGATGAATATTTATATCACGATTCCGTCATCACCAGTTTGCAGACACGTTGAATTAGCAATTCAATTGCCTATTATCTAGACTAATAACCATAAAAGAGGACCAAAGGAACGCACATTTGTTGCGTTGTGGAACGCATGTATCTTAGTTCTGCTTAGAATTTAGAGGTACAACTCTTTATTGGAAACGAATCTCTATTACCGTGAATCTGTATAATGAAAGATAATGCTTTCTTGGTAAAAAAAAATACCCTGATTTTTAATGTTTCTAATTCTATGGTGCTAAGGACTGTACGTGGCTAAATTTTAAATTTAATTCCGTACAACTCTATTAATTTCAACGAATTTTTTTTGTTAGACAAGGTTATTTGTTGCAAAATATTCCACTGTAACAATAACAAATTGTTCAACGAGAAGTTATTTTATAGTATAAATTTAATGTGGTCCTCTCATGCGATTGTCGACGGTCGGTTACATTGGAGCTATTTTTGTTAAAAGTTTATGATTTAGCGTAACAGTATTCTGCTTTTATCAGCTCCGGGTTTTGTATTATTGGATCTTTTCAGTTGTTTTTGTTTTGTTAAAAGTTCATAGATAATTATGAAGTTTCTCACAATAAACTAGCTTGAACATTGATGGACACAGCTAATTTGTAGGTCTCTTCTTTAATTTTGATGGTAATTTTTAGTGGCTAAATTAACTGAAAATTTTTGTGTCATTGCTTCACATCAAAGAATTTTAGGTTTCGAATCCCGGCTTTGGCATGGACATTTGTGTCTACCGTTGTAAAAAAAAACAGGTTAAGATCGAAAGAGAAACGAATCGAAACACTGAACAAGTAGCGCTCATAAATCTAGAATATGTCAGGATGTATGAAAATTTTTGTATCATTGCCTCACAGAAAAGAATTTTAGGTTTCAAATCCCAGTTTTTGGCATGGACGTTTGTGTCTTCCGTGGTAAAAAGAAAACAGGTTTATAATCGAATTAAAAACGAATCGATACGTTGACCACTAGCACTCATAAATCTAGAAAGTCCGGATGTAAGATTATTTATATGTATATAGGTAATTGACTAGTTATTATTTGTGTTGTTCATAATGTGTTTTGATAATTTTATTTTAACTGGCGCAAATATTATTGTTAAATATAGAAGAAAATGTCGTTTTACGTTCACACTGTCATGAGAGCAGATCTTCAACAACATATACAGAGGGTCCAAGTGACGAAATGACCGTCTGGGTAAACATTTGACAATGCGTCGTGCATCTAAATTGGCAGCTATGTCCGGGAAAGATAAGGAACAAGCTATGCGAAAGTACTGACGACGCGCTGTCATTTTCTTAGAACGTTGCTAGAGCCAGAGTTTCGGAGGCGCAGACACGTGTCTGTTGGGCTCAAGATTTGTCGCGATTCCGAAGCTTTCCTCAGCGAGACAGACGGAATACATTTTCAGCCGTGACACCTCGACAGCTGTCACGTTCTTGCCAGAAACTTTGCAAATTACCGCTCGCCTGCTCCCCGATCCAGCAACGCTTCGCCGCCGGCGCCTTTCCTTGTAATTGCGAACTTGTTCCGTATGTGGGAGGCCAAGTTATTCACTGTGAATATCTTACAGAAGTAGTAGCCATTGTACGCTTCAGTTCTTCCACTGTCATGGGATGTATGATCAAACATACGACACGTATCGACGATGAATGGAAAATTACATGAACTCCTCTTTATATTTCACTAGGCTTCACTCGTGTGATTTTTTAAATTTATTAGATTGGGCTCTATTAACAAGAATTTCTCTATAATATACGGAAACTACGTTCCTCACTACTAAATTACAGGCTACGTAAAATTACGTTGAACTTCTTAACAATTGTAACCATTTTTTTTTGTCAGATTTCGAAATAAATTGGCGGAATTTGTTCGTTTTCGTTTCGTCGGAGGAGTAATAAATCGCATTACTGGCATATTACGGAAGAACAACATAACCCACTATGAAATTACGAACCTTCTACCGCATGTGAAAGGCAGGCAGGACAAATTACCGGTAACAGCAATTTGTCAAATACCGAGCGAGTTTGGGAAGTGGGGAAACCGGCAGGTCTGTGAAACCGGCAGGTAAAGAACACGAACAATATATTCTGTTGCTGCTTTATAGCATATTCAGTATTTTGGGATTAAATGTAAAAATATTCCACTGAAAGGCGCCGATGTTTTACTCAGTACAGGAGTAATTAATTTTTCTTTTAAAAAAAACCCTGCAAAAGTGATCATGTGCTGCTAATAATAACTACTTATTTCATAACTTGCTCAGTCTCTGTTGGTCTTTTCTGCTCTTTTTTTTTGTTGCATGGTCGGCCTGTATTTTCTTCGGAAGTGCAGATTCCTCGTCGATCTGTTTCGTGAAGCGACTTGTCCATCATTTCCTTCTAGTCTACGTGTGTCAAGTTTTGTGTGTATTCTTGTGTGATGTTTAATTTCATATTTTATTATAGTTAATTATCGAATAATAAATTATTTACTAGTATGTATTGAATTTTTTTATTAGAATTTCAAGTATTGTATTATACCCTTATTATAATTAAAGAATTATTATTTTTTGTATTATTAATATATTTTACTTATGTTGGACGGGGAAATTTGTGTTCCCGAATTTTATTATTTTTATGTTAACTTCTAATTGTTTATAATTGTTGCATCCAATTATTATATTGTAATTTTATGTATTGACGTATCCCATTTCCTCGTACGAGGACTAATGGAATAAAATAAATCAAATCAAAATATCCGTTGTCGCGGAATATGCCATTGAGTTGTAAGAGAAAAGAGAGTTGTCAAGGAAAATTCTTTCAGGGCAATTGAAATTCGTAAGAGATCAGCTAATTTTAACAGAGATTCTGGACATGACCTGCGCTTATCCTGCAACAGGGATAAACAGATAAAAAGTTTGCGACACACGGAACCGGCCGGATTCAATGTAACCTCCGACACTTAGCTACTTATATAAGCGAACAAGTGAAAGGGGTTCACCAGTTTTTGTACAACCCAGTTAATATTCGGAACTCAAATAAAACGTAGATAAAAAACATGGCCATCAGCCCCAAAACTGATTGTCACTAATAACACGTTTCTTGTTTGTTAGTTTGAATAATCCGGCCTGATGTGGTGTACTGGTGAGTGTCACTGCCTCGCATTACAGTGTTTCCGGATTCGAATCCCGCAAGGGCATGGATATTTGTGCTCGTCCTGGTCACGAAAAATGAGGTAGAATCGATAGTATGACCACTTACCACTCCTAAATCCAGTACGTGTCATGAATGATGACAGTCTGACGGTCGTCTCGGTAGGCAAAGGCCCTTAATGGGCTGTCAAGCCAAGGAGTATACATAGTTTGACTATCGTCACGAGATTGGCAAGCTTACTTCTTCATTGTTTGTGATACACGAATTTGCAGTGATATACTGCTTCACATACCTGATTGCTCCAGATGTTACCAATTCAGAATACTCTGACGTTGGTAATTGGGTACTCATTGAGCATATAATAGCAAGAGTTTTTGTTACAATATCGAGCTTCTAAATTTACCTTCCTTTCATCGTTTGGCGTGCCTCCAGTTCCGTTGACGTCTCGTTAATGGGACGGTATGCATTCAATCGAGCTTACTGTAAAGTAGCGCTACGTGTTTCAAAATTCCGATTATATTAATTGAAAATTCATTTATTTAATAAACTGTGAACCAGCAATTACTTAGTACGAGTGACATTATTTGGTATATTTGGTCAAATGTTGTTTACATCTATAGAAATTGTAGTTTTTATCAAATACTTGTGGTATGGAATCAGAAAATCGTCTTTAATTAGACGAGCCGTCAGTACAATTAATAATATGTAGGAAAATTTCAAATATTGACGACGTGTTTATCTGCTTTCAGTTTACCGTTGTTATATAAATGAATCCAATGATGGTACTATAAGAGTACTCATAACATGTTTTACTATAAGACGCAGAAAGTTTTAAATTTTATTTGTATTCAGTTTGGACTATACGTGTGTTTGACAGGAAGAAATTCTCCCAGGCGAGGAATTATTATCCTATGGATTACATCGTCAACTGGTGGCAAGAATTAGAATAATTGTGGGTTAAGGAGCACAAAGAAGCATGTTTTTGGTTCAGGGGATCGTGTATATGCTTCAATGAATGTATTTTTCTTTCGGAGAGAAAACGGGGACCATGACTAAGGGAGTCATTTACGTTTTATTACTTGATCCAGTTTAAATGTTAGTTTGGCAGAGTTTTTGCCTGAGTTTCATGGAGAATATTTTTATTGTATTTTTTAGGGTAATCCACGTAGCGGCAACTCCACTTTAATAGCAAAGGAATGGATTTGAAATGGGGGATGCGGAAGGGTAGAAGAAGATAGACAAGGGTTAACTAGAGTCCCTGGGCTGTAGGTTACGGATCCTACCCCGCATTTGTCTAAAAGTGATGTAGGACAAACCGTATAAAACCTGCATCAGGTATCTCGAGCGCTTTGTACTTGTTCCACCCCGTTCCGATATCGGGAGATGTCGTTTTGGTATCGAAGGAACAAGTTTCGACATATGGAGTCGTATATATACTTTAATGGATCTAATTGAAGCGCGGATAGCAAGGTAGAGACACTGGATTAAAAATCTCATCTATCTATTCTGCTTTGAATTGTGTGATTGAACGATGTCAGTGTATATTATCGACAAGACAGACTGGGCCCTGATCAGGTTGAGTTTTGTGGTTGTTGCCTGCCATTTCTGAGCGCCACCGGTGACTGGAGACCAAATAATGATTCCATATGGACAGCAGATTTTACGATTCTGTGCAGTTTCGGTGATGTAAACAATTGCAGTGATTTTATTGTCCACAAACAATCATAGTTTTTATTTTCACCTAAAGACATAATACGATTATTAAAATTATAATAGTTTGTATATTTTGTCACTTTATATATTATTTTATTATTATTATTATTTTCAATTATTTAAATAGTGTACATTCCAATTTGTATATTCAGTTAAATATCTTACATCCAATATAATTTTCGCTTCGCCCGTTACATCCCACTTTTCGAACAACCTGTTTAATTCCATGTTCAGTTTGAAAGTTAGGTATTTTTTTTTCTTTTATATGAGTTTGTTTGTATGTTTCAAAAGCACAAAGAAAACCTTCCAGAAAATGATTATGGAATTCATATACGCCTCAGAACATACTTGCAATCTAAATATCGAAATGAAATGAACACGTCACTAATTAGTGCCCTTGATTTAATTATTATTAACATACTATTATATAAGCTTTAATCATTTGGGTATTTTTTATTTCAGAGTGCAATATTTTTAAAGAGGAAAATAAAGTATAATAATAAATTATTCTAATACTATCGTTAAAAATATGTTGTTATTCAATGATAATACTTGTTAATAGTACGTAACGAAAAATTTTGTGTAAGAGACGATATGCTTCAGGATGAATTGATGTTGGCATAACAAATAATTTTTTTGATTTTTTCCAGTATTTATAGAATTAATACTGAAGATTTTTTTCGCATTTTATTCGAAACGTTTCAAACACGCTTACAATTTAAAGATAATATTTATTTTTCGTAATGTTTAATATAAAATAAATGTGATGATATTTATTTACGTATTTTTAACCACACTAAAGGATACTCGTGTTGACCCTTTCCTTCTAACAGCAATTCCCACGAAATAAATTGAAGCGCCTCATACTGCTCAGACATATTTTAACGGAAACGGCAACAATAAATACGTCTCGTTTTGACTAGAAGCCACTTTAATTATCATCGGGCGATGTTCCAGAAAGCCTTTTATAGTCCCCTCAGCCCACACTCCGCTGAAGAACTTCCAAAACAAATTCAACAGGTGCGAAGATTGTCTAACTTAATTAACGCGATGTAATGGATGGTGGAAGGAGGCGAAACCCAGACTTTTTCCGCCCCGCCTGTATAAAGTTACCAGCCGTTCATAATCTCTCCCGGTGACGTAGACGGAAAAAGAAGGACGCGAAGCGAGACAGACAAAGTCTCTCGGCGTGTTTTTAATCTGCCGTCTCCCTCCGCCCCCGCTCTCAAGGTCGCCATTAGCATTTAAAAACAAGGCGCCAAGTTATCGATTCGGAGCTTTGCGTCACACGCAGAGGAAAAGAGAGCGCCGAAAGAAAGAGTACGGAGGGATAGCAAAGTTGTGTGCGAGTGAGACGGAAGGGCGTCCGTTTTTATGAATGAAAGAGTTGCAGCCAGGGGTGTACCAACTTCATTCATTCCAAGGATACGATACATGCTTACAGATGTATCAACATTCACAAATAACCTCCTTAATTCAAATCCTCATACACAAGGACGGTCAGACAACCAATAAACTGTATATTTCCGTTATTACTTTTCACGAAAATTTATGTTTTGTCATTAAAATAATTGTTAGCGTAGATTTCAGATCCTTATGTATAACAATCTCTGCACATCACTATAGCGTAAAGAACGTGACGCTTTTTGAATGAATATAATGTTTAGGAATATAATACTGAAGTTTTATTTCCTATGCTTTACGTACATGTATAGTTGGACAATATGGCGCGTTTTTTCGGAAACATGATTACGGAAATATATCATAGTCCAGAAATTGAATGAATGATCGTAAATACTGTCCAGCAACGTTAAAAAATGTTGGCCAATTATTTGCGTATGGCTTTGGATTTTTAAGTTTTATGGTTATTTTCCTGTTGCAAAATTGTCACGAAACAAAATGTTCACGAAGAACACTCAGATAGCCTTATGGAACACGTATCAAATTATTAATTGTAATAATAAAATTATGGTAGTTTCGAAATGAGAATGGAAAATTATCTAATTTCTAAGTCACTTCGGTAAACTTATAACTTATTAAAAGATGTAAGTATTAAATTGAAAATTTATGAACCAAACTGTTTATACAGACTGTAAAAAGTAATATTCGTCACTGCTTGATCTCATATTTTACAACTGAGATGATATTAATTAGTTTAAAAATTTAATTTTTTAGATGATTTTAAAAACGTTCACCTTGTCACAACGCCAGTAGATGTAAATGAAAAATCTTTCTGTTTTAATGTAACGTAGCTCACCAGAAGTTCACGCTCTCTTCAATCGTTCTTTCAGTTGATAATGTATGAATTGTAATTTAGGAATGTTAAATTTGGTTGAAATTGCCCATTGTTGTTAATTAGTTGGTATTGATTTCCCGAGGTTTTTCGACTCCGATATTAAATTCGAGAAATAAAAAATTGAATGAATAATTTATATTGTTTAATCACGTCATGTGGTAATAATAGATTCACATTGTGTATCGTTAAATAATTTTATTGTGCGCAATGTGATGCGAATAACAGAATGTAAATAACGGAAATTATTGTGTAGGTAAGATGTAATTATTATCAGACGCATTATTTTCCGTGTTTCCCAGAAATGTTACTGACAAAACAAATATTAAGGATCGTTTCTGTAGTGTTTTGTGTTATTAACTAATTCAGTTGGGGAAACGTAATTGAAAATCTTGCGTGCAATGTGACGCGCCACGCGAAGCGTTTTTCTTTGGACACCCGTCGTGTTGATGTCTCGAGTAGTAGTAGTAAGGGTAGGTCGGGAACTCACTTTCTCCTCAAATTGCTGTTTAAAATTCTGGCGCGCGCCGGCGCTCTCTTCTGCGCGAGAAGAAAGTTTGTTTTACTGCTTCTAAATGAGACATCATAAAACTCGGCGCTCCCCCACCAGGGCGCAGCACTTTTACACTCTACCTCCCTCCTCGGCGCGACTCCATTCTTTTAATTTCCTCTCTCGTGAGGAGCTCTTTATCTGGGCGTCATTTATTCTTAGAGCAGATCAGACTCTTGTCGTTTTCTGCTCTCAAACTAAGTTTGTTGGGCTACCTATGGGGTCTCGCGGAAACGATGAATGGTGAGTGGCCACTGGTCAGTGTGGGGGTCCGGGTGGGGGCGGCTGCGCTATTGGCCAGGCCGCTATTGGCCGAGCTGAGTTTCGCTCCCATTCGCCAGCCCCCGCACCCAATTACTTATAGCCATTCTGATGACAACGATATAGAATCAATTGGTGTCCCATGAAATATTGAAAAGCAGTATATAACTCAGAGAATGCAAAAAACAACGTTTTGGGCTGTAAGAAACTCTGTTAGTCTTCAAGCATAAGAACATGAATCATAGACTAACTTAAATTATTCGAACAAAGAGACTCTACAGTCTGGCTTAAGACGAAGAGAATAATTTTAATCATTAAACCTTCTTTCTTTCTCAGATACTATCATTTATATCACATATAATCAAATGTCTTTATCAGTCTGTACTAAAAATGAATGTAATCCAAACGTTTGTATCCTTTTCGTGTATCATAGCACCCTGAAGTAATGAAATTTAATAAAATGAACATAAGGACGATGGACGCATCAAATTAATTTTTGATCCATCATAAAGTCACTCAACACATTAGATTTAAAACGACATAAGAAGAACACTCTATGTGAATTTTAATATCAACAAACTTGACTGTAAGGATGAATGTTTCGCCTTCCTACGTCACTATACTTCCAAACCAATTTCTAAGAAAATGTCACCTTCTTAAGAAGCGTATTGCGTACAAAGCATTTAAGTGGGCAACGGACCTCTTTATAAAATTATTTATGATCCGAGATTTGAGTTTTTTACTTTTAGACATTACACCCACTAGTAAGTTACTTTCCTAAGTTACCGATGGCTGTAAAACAATGCGTTAATATAAATGAAAGTCGTAATTATTTTGAAAATATTTTATCTGTCAATCCATTGCTCATTAAAGACGTTCACATGTACCAGAAGTGATGGACTGAATTTATTGCAACTAAATTGTATGAGAGCGTGGTCTCACATATTGCAGGTCAGATCTCTGGATTTATTCCTGAAAAATAGCATAGGTTCTTACTGTTCCAAATGGTCAATATTCCTTCTTACCCTGCTACACATTTACTTCTTTCGTTTACTATAAAATGCGGTTATCAATCTCTACCATTCAGAGATTTGTTTCCATTTTACAAAAAAAGTAATTATGTACCAGAAATAGTTTTTAAGTCTTGCGTCAGATGAAAATTATAAAATAAATATTTGAATTAAAAAAGTAACGTATTCTTAGTAAAACTATTTTCATAAATTTAATAAAATATTCTTGATTCGTCAACCGGGTAAAACGAGAATATTTTATTAAACCAATACACAGGGAAAGCCTACATTATTTAATTTTCCCTAAGCTTTTAAATTTTAGGAATTGAATAGTAACATTTAGGAAACGAAGGAATATCGTAGTCTGGTATCGTTGCAAATATAACAATACTAAAATAGTAGTAATTATTCTCGGTTGAAAAATCAATCCCTCTTTTGGAAACACTGTTTTTTAGGTTATTTGTTTATTGACAATAAGAATTAATAATATTCTATGAGTCAATGAGAAGTCCTTTATTGACGTCAAAGAGAAGCTCTCTGAAAATGAACACACACACAACATCCATTATTTGTTCAAACCCGGGTCCTGTGAAGCAATGATTCTGACCATTACTACACCACAGCAGTCCGGAAATATCGGTGTGTATTATCTCCCACAATGTTCTATACCCTTCCAAGAACAATAAATTTCCGTGTTGGAAATATGATCGCGTCATAATATTTATTGACTTATTGCTTAATTCCTATAAAAAAAACCTCAGCATTTCACATAATATCTCATTTCATTAGAGGATTCGTAGTTTTGAACCAGAACCGTGTGTTGTTAGATTTTAAATTTGACAGTGGTGTGGAGTAATTGTTAATGCTGTAGAAGAGTTCAATTGTGGACGTTTCTAAGCCGACTGTGAAAAGATTGAAAATGGTAACGAGTGATCCTATACGCGTTCTCAGCTGTGAAACGATTAATTATTCCTGGTCGACGAGCATATTTGTTCGAAACGTTGGAGTATTTCCTCCAAAAAGACCATGGATACCCCGGGAAATCACTTAAGGAATAATGTAGAAGTTATATTTTAAAATTTAGCCGATGAATGTATTGGTCTTACTATAAAAGTTTTAATGAGGAAGCTTAAAATTTTAATAAGTATTTAAATATATATACTTCCGCTCACTTTTGCTACAGTCAGAACTTCTACAATTTCTGAATCTGAGATATGTTTGTGGTAGAGGCGAATTATTGTAGTTCATTATCTCGACGACATTTTATTGTCCTGTGGGAACCCGTGGACTAATTTCATCGTCAAAGAGTTAGGAACTATTATTTGGTTGAGTTCTTTTGATATTCGAATCCCACGCTGTCCAGGTTCGCGGTGAAATGTTTTTGTCTTCCTTCAAACGTCATGCGAATTAGGGCGAAAAGCTGAAATCTGACCCCCTGTTCCACTTGGCTGCTCCTGTCTCTGTGTCCTGTCCGAAATTGTGAACGTGATTGACGGAAATTAGCCTCGTCTGTGACTTTCCATTAAAGCGGTTCGACTTTTCCTGCTGCCTTTGTTTCTTCGCTCAACGGCAGCCATTTTTATTTACAGCTTTGTTCCTTTGTCTCATGCCGGCTTTGTTTGCTGCGATTCTCTCCTTTGTTTTACTCCGTCGCTTTTCTGCACTTCGCCCGTGTTTGCTTCCGCTCGACGAGAATGTTTTATTGTTGTAATTATTATTAATAACAAACGAGAAAAGCAGAGAATTACGCTGGGAAAATGTGCGCTCACTTGCCGCGAAGCGTGGAATTTGCAGGTAAGGTCGAGAGCTTGCTAAAATACAAGGTAAAGTTTTGTGAGCTGTGTTTGCGAACACGTCATCTTGTAATAGTCGCTTTCCGCTATCAAGTTTTCTTTTCTTTTACCTATAATAAGGCAAGGTTTTCCAATACGTTTTGAAGATATGTATGATTATTGGTTCTGGAGACGTGACAGACTTGATTTCAGTAGATTCAATGTAACTATAACTGATTATAACTAAGGAGTTTGTTACTTCTGTGTTACTGATTTTAAATTGCATTAGTAAAAAGTTTTTAACGTAAGCCGATTGCGCCGAAAGTCTCCGGATTAACACAGTAATTTAGATGGCGAACAGGTGGTGACGAAAAACTGGTCTGTCACGAAAGACAAAGGATTCATTACGATTTATGAATTCCGAATGTGGAAAGTATGCTCCAACTCTTACATATATATGAGAAATCTTGAGAAATCGATTATTAATTGTTAAATGTAAGTACAGTCACCAGTCATCACATTCATCATTCTTAAAATCTTAATACTATTGGTTTTTATAGATATGTCCACTTTTATAGATATGTCCACTTTCGAATAACATTTGCAGAGAAAAACGGCTTGTCTTTGAAAGGTAAGGATAACAGATCAAAATACAATCTGCGTTTTACAGGGTATTTTCCCGTTTTTGCCAGCGGTATTTTGCAGACATCATAGGCTTCGGTTGGGAAGTTTTACTGTTCCCTTATAGCTACTAATGGGGAAAAATATTAGTTATATTGATGAAAACATGACTGACATTTGTAACATAAATAAATAATTATACGGCCTTGCTCCAGAAAATTATGTTTATTAACAAAAAATTAAATACATGACCTCTTCAATTTTTATATAATTTAGTATGTAAAACATGCAAAAAAATTTAGAACAAGGTTTTTCTCCCTTGCCTGTTGTAACCGAAAAGGAACTCGTTGCATGATTTACTTACAAAAATTATTATTAAACCGGTAGAGGTCCTAGAAGTGGACGAAACGTCGTTTTTTTAATTTTTTGCTAATAAATATAATTTTCTGACTCAAGGCCATATATTTATTTATTTAAGAATATTAGTTGTTATAGTCACTATATAAAGTATATTTATATCAGAATTCATGTGAGGTGTGTGCTCGAACAAACCATTTCAACTTTTAGGTTTCATGAAGTAATTGCAGTGGTATGGGGACCAAAAACTATGATTACATGAATGTATAACGAAAGCGACTCCGATGTAAAGCCTAGTTCAGACTGCTAATAAATGTTTCGGAACAATGTTGAACAGTCCTCGGCCTGTTTTCAGAGGTGTATGTTCCGGGGTCACAGACATTGGGCATACGGTAAAAGTTTTTAACTGTTCCCATTGGAACAGTCGGTCAGCTGTCTCCTAAACCGGTCGAGGCACGGAGATGAGAATGCTGCGACCCCATATCAAACCCCTCTCGCGCCTCCGGAAGGGCGTGTAACAAGTACCAAGTGCCCGACCTACCTGATGCAGGTTTTCTAGGGTTTGTCCTGCATCAGTTTTAGGCGAATGTCGGGTAGGATCATTAAAACATATCCCGGAGGCCCTAGTTAACCCTTGGCTACCTTCCTCTACCCTTCCGCATCCCCCATTTCAAATACGTTCCTATGCTATTAAATGGGAGATGCCACCATGTGGATTACCCTCATGTAGGCTGTTACTCTAAAAAATTATTTAAGTGTCTAAATGGTTGCGAAACATATTTTCGTAAAAATTCTTATACATTGTTCGGCGTCCAGACTTAAGTCACTGTTTCGGTGTCTCAAAAGTTATTATCATGACCAATGACGCCATTGCAGGATTTTTGTGCTGCCAATTTATTTATTTTAATTAACGGCAGCAGGAATGTTCAAGTGTTAATAGTTCACATTTAAGGTCAATGGCTGAAAGATGCCATCGTGTCCTAAATCATCAACAGAACCGTGTTTTAGATAAGGAAAGCAATAATAGAAGATATCGGTTATGGGAATGACCTTTTGACCTAAAATTTGAAGACGGAGCAGGTTTTAAAAATGTCACTAGGATGTCACTACGTAATTTCGAAGTTCTGTTGATAATGATTGGAGGAAAAATATCCCGGAAAAATACTACATTTCGAATCTATTAGGCTAGCTAACATACTTCGGTTACTTATTAAAGAGATTCCTTCACAAATTCATATGTTCTTTTAAATATAAAAGCAATAAACATCAGAAATTTCATTTATAACATTATTTTTAACATCCCAATATTTTTAAAAACATTCCTCTTTTTATTTCTTTTTTTGTACTCATTGCACTTGACATGCCTTCAACAAGATATTTGAAACTTTGTATTAGTTGTAACGTTTTCTCTTTTTTTCCGTATTGTAACAAAATAATCACGAAGCAGTCAAAAACTAAATTCAAGGACTCTTGTTAATTTGCAAAATTATGTTAATTGCTGGATTAACTTAAGTGCCAAGTTCCCACGTTAATTATGTACATAATTTTAATTGTATATACTCCAATACTTTATGTAACAACAAATAATCGTAAGATAAAAGTTTTGTCTAATAAAAAAATAAAATAAAAAATAAAAAAAAGGACTCTTGTTGAATGAACCTTGTTTCAGAATACGTCCAGATTTGTTCAATGTTCCCAATGTTTACCATTGTAGTGCGAAACAAGGAAAGAGTTCTTTCTTTACTTCGCAATATTGGAAAAACAGTTCCGACACAAGCACGAAACAAATTAGGACTGTTGAGCAACATCGGGAACATCTCCGTCTGGTCGACTGGCAGTCACCTTAACAATCAGATTCCCATAAATTTTTAATATAATTTGGCCATAAAAGCTCCCCGTACGAACCTTCTACAGTGTAGTAAACGTTGCCTATTTATCAGCAGTTCACATTTAATGTCAATGACTGAAAGATGCCAACGTGGCACTAAATCCGCAATCGGCCAATCCTCTTTGATTGGACGCCATCAAGAGGCATGAAATGGTGTTCTCGAAAAAACATCTATTTATCTAAAAGAAAATCACAAAAATTGTAGTTTACATTGATAAATAGCTTAGATTTGAGAGCTGAGCGCCAAAAATTAATACTCCTCTGGAAGTGACGTAACAGAATTCAGATAAATTCAGCTTACAACAGTGGTACATGATCATTGTAAGTAAACGTAATTTGGGTATTGTTGATTTATTTTCGAAAACTTCCTACGTTATAAATAAACAACAGCCTTTTGAAGTCAGAAAAAAATGTTTAACAGAAATTCCACTACGTTTCGTCGCTAATTTGTTTAACAAATTTTGATAGTCAGGGTCGTTCTCCGATGACTGCTGTGGCCGAAATACACAATTTAAGCACGACCAGTAAAAGCTCAGTTACATTGTTGAGTGCAGTTTACAGTGGAAACAATTTAGAATTTAAAAATTATAACAATGCCTCCGTTATTCGAATATAGAATATAGAACGATAACCATATTAAATGTAATACTATGCTTCCACAGTTTTTAATTTAACATGAAGCACGCATGTTTTTTACAATATTTCGTATTCATACGTTCTTAACAGTTTATATATATATATATATATAGAAACAAAGAGATGTTTATGAAACGCAATTATACTTTAAAGTGGCATAGTAAATATAGATTTATAAAAATAAATTCGTTAAGCATATTTTAACATGTTCTAATCACTCAGGTGATTTCAATTTATTAATAATGTAACAATATATATATATATACACATTCTGACTATTTAAGATAAATTATAAATAAACAACAGTTTTTTCGAAGTCAGAAAAATATATTTAATAGAAATTTCACTTCGTTTCGTCGCTAATTTGCGGTCTAATCAGGTATGACGTTTGCAAATTATACCCGATGAAGCCGCAAATTAGCGACGAAACGTTATGGGATTTCTATTAAATATCTTTTTCTTACTTCGAAAAGGCTGTTGTTTTTTTATAACAAGATATTATTAGTTCAAGAGAAGCATATCATCAACGGTAGGGCAGTTAGCTTATTCAATTGTTACATTATTAATAAGTTGAAATCACCTGAGTGATTAGAACACGTGCAAATATTTTTATCGAATTAATTTTTATAAATCTATATTTACTATTTCACTTTAAAGTATAATTGCGTTTCATAAACATCTCTTTGTTTCTATTCGATGAACCTGTTACGGTATGGACCAGATATTCTAGTAAATAAGGACATAGTTTACAGTCTTTGAAATACTTTCACCTAATAATTACTAAAGTATCGGTGATTATCTTGTGTAAAAGTGATATTATTTTTATTTTAAAATAATTAGTAAATGAACATAACAATTACGAGGTCTAAGTTTCTGAGTTAACCCCTCTGGCAACACGCTTTGTCCCTGCATTACATGTCATGTTTGGCCTTTATAGCATGATATTGATGTACTGTAAAGTAATATGATACCCGTTCTCCAGACGCGTATTAGAACCATTAGAAACAATGAAATGTTTAATTTAATATAACAGTTAATAAACTATATAATTCGGATGTTTTCAATCAATATTAATTTGGTTTGTAAAATAACTACGTTCGATATTTACATTTTTTACCAACTCTTACTGAAGTTCACCGTATTTTATCTTCATTACTAGTAATAATAAAATATAAACATTTCAATCAACATACGTTTTTGGTATAAATTTTTAAAACCTGTCGATCAAATATAAGTAGTCATATAGAGAGGTATTTTTAGTAAATAATTATGTCAAAGGTGTATGTAGTGTCGGTAAATAAAAATAAGTATTTGTTGCACAAAGAAGTTGATGATCCTTACAAAGTTTGTTTTTCTACTCCATTTGACACAGAATTCAAGTATTGTTCCTTGGTTATTTGTAAAAGTTTCCTTGCGTTTAAGAAGTGTGTCTGCAATTATTTACTTGCAAAGTTTACTGTGCAGATCTGTGAGGTAGCAATTCTAGGCGTGCAGAGAAGCAGTGTGCACGCCGCAAGACAAACAGAGGTGGAGCATGGAGTGTGAGCAAGACGGAACATATGAGAGACCCAGGAGCTGAGCTAATTACAAAGTTAGATCCAGCCCCTACCCCGGTCCCAGTCCCGGTCCTGGTCCCTGGAACTGCAAGGGCTTCTAATGGAGTACGCGAAAGCTGAGCCAGTTACGGCCTACAATCTGCTTCCTGCTCTACGTTCTCTACCCTCCATACTTCATGCAATACGATTTAATTAACGAATACTCAGTGTTATACTCAACTGTCAGAAGAATTTTACTGTCGTATTCATATAAACGCGAAACTGTGCCATTTTTAAAAATAATTATTTTGAAATTAAAAATAACGACACGGCCTTAATTTTTCTAAATTAGTAAAAACGTTGATGTCTTTACAAATATATTGACTAAAATTACTGGTAATTTTAAAAAGTGTTACCGACATTTTAATGACGGTCCTAAACCTGTTTCCCTATCTTGGATTTCTATTAACTATAGTTTTTTTTTAAAAAAAAGTATGAATCAATCAACGACCTCTTACTTTGATTAAAACTGGAAGATAATTTTTGGGCGTATTTAAATTTCTTTTGAGAGTCGAACTTTTCATCCATTTTCACGATGAAAATAAAATTATTTGAATTTATGAAAAATTATATGCAAGAAGCTAACATTTCGTTCATTCTGTCATTGGCTAAGTATTCCAAGCCAGATGAGCTGACAGATGCACAGTTTATTTATTTATTTGACAAAAATAGCTATTAGCTAACGTGTTTGAACATATGAGATCTTTATACATATTTTTATTCTTTCAAATATTTAAGTAATTTTTCCTTAAATTTAATAATTGTTTACTTTTCCTAAGCCTGTTTTATAAATTTAGTCCTTTGTCAAAAATTGAGATCTTGAGATCGAAGCCTTTCCTGGTGAATGCATTAACAAAAGCTTCTCGGATTTCCATCCGTGTGATGTACCACCCTGAGTGTCTTCCATACTCGTTTGTGTTACAAATGACCCCAAAGTGATCCCAAACACTATTTTGAGCACTTCCAGTTGACATGTACGTTTGAATGTTATTTTGTATTATGAATAAATGAAGTGGCGGTCTGAATCTGGCGTCATCGCTGGTTTACTATTCCACGGTTAAGCACATTGACTCCACACACATATTTTCCCTCTCTCTTGTTCTTCAGTTCAGTTTAACTCGGAGCGTCACAACACATTTCATAACGCATTCACCATCTAACTGTCCACGTTTACAGCAATCGTAAAGAAGTTTAACTTCAATAAATACATATGATAAGCGGAATTTAAGGTTCCCTCTTATATTATAGTTTCAGCCGTTGCGTGTTAATTGAAAAATTAAAAACAAATTTTAATACTCTATAAGATCTTCCCTTCGAAAAAGTAAAGAAATATTGAAAGAACCAATTCAAAGATAACCTCGTATGTAAGGAATACAGTTGGACTTCTGTATTATTCTTTCTTTGCTAACCGACACTTATCTAACTCCCTTATCGTTGTTACGAGGTGGTTGTGTCTAATTTAAAAAAGATTCTGGTATTTTACTTCTTTCTACTTACTGATTGCTGAAAGGTACAATCCAGATCGTCAGCGGTAGTGAGCGGTGGCTGCCCAACCCTTAAAATGTAAATGATTTTCCTTCTGGCACAGTAGCTTCAAATAAACGGAGTGAGAGATCTCGTTTGAGAATGGTAATATATTAGGGTATCGTAAATTGCTTAGAGTTACAAGCGAGCAGAAGCCTTCGTGGCATGCCGCTGAAAGACCACAGCCTCAGTCGACTACGAGTTCACCATTATTAGCGACATCAATTAATTAGGGGCGCCCCACCAATATCGTTGCTCGCGAAACAAGCGACGGGATTGTAAAACTTCACAAGTCGTTGTTACCTCAGCAAATATCAGCATGAAATATCGGGGTGACTTTCCCCCCCATTACTCGCGACGCTCTTTGTCTTCCGGCGACGCAGCGGCCATAAATCCCGACAACCGATCGCTCCGGAACTCCCGCTGTTTAGGGCGCCTCGAAATATGGCCGCAAACACAATATGTCGCAAACTTTCAACACAATTCATGCGCCTTTACAGAACAAGTACTATTTAATGCAGTCGCAGGTCTCAAACTTTGGATTATGAGAAAGTTCTACTTTCACATCATAGCCCTTTTTTTTTCACGAATTGAGGTCATACATTTGTCTTCTACGTGCTGTAGCTCTTTGATCATCCAAATATTTTCATAAGAGTCAATTTTTTTTGCAAGAGTGACTTTATATGCTCAATATCTTGAAAATCTTGCATACCACTTGAATTCGAACTGCTATCCTTTATATTAATAGTCACTCATTAACAGTTATTTGGCAGTACACAAAGTTATATTCTATATATAATTTATATTTTAAGTTATTTTTTAATTATAAGAAAAACTGTCTGTAGTCCACTAGGACTAACCTCTTCAATGGAACTTGCTTAGTCTTTTATCAGTTAAGTTAATGACTAATGCTAACTCATCGTCTAATGCGTTGACTGATCAACCAGGCTGATGGATTTTTTTAAATTTGGAAAATTTTTGGCATTTTTGGTAGGACTGACGTTTGTTCATCAATCTCACGTTGGACATGGAAGCTCGTACTTTCTGAGAATGCCCCTTTATTCATTTTGTATCGGTTGGGTTGTTACCCTCAGAATTAACAAAATAATGTGTGGAGGAAAAATGAAGATTGAAGTGAACTTAAAACTGAACTGAGCCTCGATGAGATATCCATCGAGCCTCAATTCAGTTTGCGGTTCAAATGATGTAACGACAGTCCGAAGAGTTCACTTCTCAGTTTGTTTACTAGGGTGTCAACACACATCATCAAAAAATGTTCATAATGTCGAATTATCACAAGTTTATTACTGAATTTATTGAAGTGTACTGTAGCTGCCTACTTATGCGTAAAGTATTGTTATGATTATTTACTTGACAAATACAAAGAGTATAATGAAAATTCAACAATTTCAATAGTTTAAACATAGCGCTAAAGCAATAAGGCATTCGTCTTTCATGATAAAACCTCTGCGATCTAAGCAAATGAAAAAATCTCGTAATGACAATTGAACTGATCAGCTTACCACCAGTCAAATAAAGATCTCGATCATGGACTGCACTGGTGCCACCCAAAGGAAATAAACGAAATTCCCGAAATTTTTGCACACTAGTAGCCGAATATATAAAACTCACTTCTACCGCGAGGTAAACCTTCACGGAGTGATGGGGGCGGGAGGGGATGCGTTATCCTCTCTTTGGTTTCTTAAACAGATCGACACACCTCGGTAAGTTTTGAGAGGTGTATGTTCCGTGGATACAGACCTTGGGCATACGGTAAGAGTTTCTTCTCTTATTGGAAAAGTCGGCCAGCTGCCATCTAAACTGGTCGAAGTACGGAGAGGGGAATGTTGCGACCCCATAGAAAACTCCTCTCCCGTCGTTCGAAGTACGTGGGGCAAGTATATATAGGGTTTTTCTTGAATCACTTTAAGGAGAATTGCTGGATAGGATCCTTAAAACTGTAACAGCTACGTCTCTCTCTCTTTTTACCATGACTACTTATTCTCTCGCGCAATCCTCATGAAGATCGTCGTGTTACGAAAATGCCAACATGTAGAACAATTTAAGAAAACTGGATTCCAAATCCCTTAGCGCCAACTATTAACTAATGGAAAACGAACGTTCGAAAACTATCTTGAATTTTTCTAGTGCAAAAAAATATTTTTTTTTCGAGTATGATCACCAAAAGAAGTTGATGAAATGTGGACTAACACTGAAGATAGCTGGTACCATGGGAGATATTATGGGAAATATGTGAGACTATGTTGTTGCTTTTACAGGTAACAGTAAATGATGATACGATGAATATAGCAGACGTTTACCATTATTTTTTTTACGATCCACTTAGCGCAAGCTATTCCGTGGTTAAAACTCTTCCGATTCAATGCTGAATATTATTATGTCTTATTACTTTGATCTGAAACTCTACCAAAACGTAATTCATTCGTCTTGGTCCATTCTTCGTTTCCTCTCATATTACCGGTGCTGGACACCGAAGTACACTCACGAGCGACTTCTTCAACTGTTTTTGCGGAGATAAATCAGAGAAGTGAAAAATGTGACGTGTTTTATAACGGTTTCCTGATTTATTGTATTTTTGGAAAAAATTTTCGAATACTAAATACTTAATTTTACCCATTGAACTAATCTCTATGAATATTCCAACATTATTGTCAACAGTATATAAAGAGGATGCTTGGCCTATTCTAGATAAGAATATGTTTTTGGAATTGCTAGCTAATATGTCAATTATATTTTTAAATTATTTATAACACTTTATTCAGCTATCTTAATGTATTATTTTGAGCAGAAAATCGGTCGAAAATTATCTATATTGGGGACGGAAGAAACGTGTTTAAAATGGTAAGTAATGGAAAAATCGACCTTTTTAACAGTAATGAAATATTTTAGCCTTAAAGAATTAATAAGTATCTGTAGCCTAGGCAGTCGAGTGCTAAACCCTTCAAGACAAGCACCTACTTAGTTCAGCATAGCCCAAGGAAAATACACCCTGGCGACGGCTGTCTGCGTCTAAATGATGAGCCAACGGAATATCCGGAACCAAAATCCCAAAATTAAATCCACCATTGACATTAAATACCAAATCCAAATTTCGTATGTGTCTCCATGATGTTGTTACACCAATGAATATCGTGATGAAATGAGGACGGTAATTCAAATTTAATGAACAGTTAAAGTTTGCGATGATAATGCTCATTGGAGCTTCTCCAACTTTAATACGCACGTCAGAAAATTTCCTATGTGTAAAAATAAAAGATGAAACACAATGGAGACCATTGTCATGAATCTCAAATTATGTAATAATTTTACATACCACCGAAGACTGCCATATGAAAGAAACGAGGAAAACTTCTAATTCTTTCCATTACACCACATCGCAAAGCGTTGTCCAACTAGCAGTTGTTATATATCTTGTATTTTGCGTTTTTACTTTCAGCGTCGCTTTATTTATCCGATATCGACGTGCTTATGAAAATTGAAGTTTATTTGTTCGAAATAAATCATGTCTGAAGCGGGACTCGAACCACGTGTCTGTTGACGCAGGTGCGGCTGGTTGCCCCAGCAATGCATCAACAGCCCCCTCCTTGTCCCGCAGATGGCAGAGCCAAGGGATTGTTCCAAAATTAATTAGTTAATTAGTTTACTGCTGAGTGAAACGAATAAATCTCTCTCTGCAGTAGATGCAACGTTATTGGTCTCTGCCGGAATTGGAAACTTCGCACGGAAAGTTGGCAAGTCGAGAGCTCTTCCTTCGCCTCGGGACCACGTGACACTCAAGAGAACCTCATTTTTAACGCCCAATTTATTTTACTCTGAGTTTCAGTGCATATTCTAGACTATTTAAAATAATTACTATTCGGTGTGAATATCAGTAATTCGCCTAAAACAAAAATGGTTACCTGATTTTAAAATACGATTTTTTCCCACCTTAAACTTTAAAAGCCACTAAAAACATTAGTGTATGCTGTGCGACACTATAAGAGGATTAATTGGTGTGCGAGAAAGCGTGAATTTCAATTTTTATTTTAACCTTGCCGAAGTTCGCTTTCTTGAAAGGCAAAAGGATGATATCAAGAAGTCACTAAAGTTAGGAAGTAACTGTTACATACGTTATAAACAGTTTTGTTTCCAATTTAATTCTCGTCACAGTAAACATGATGACGATGGCAGAGATTGCCATCGAAACGTTGTTGAATCCAACATTGGCTCGGGTTGAAATCTTAGAAATGTACTTGGAACAAATTCCCAGGGATAACTTTCGCTCTATAATTTTAATTCACAGTCTCACTACACAGTAAACCGAATATTGACGCAATTTCAATGTGTAGTCAGACTATACTTGTATTCCAGGACTGAAAATTTTACGTATCGATTTTAGAGGTAGAATAGTTATACATCTTCGGTCCGAATTTCTCGTCTAACAAGAATTCACGCTCTGCTTCCCAAAATATGATATAAGGAAAATTGTAAACTGCAGAAAAACGTAATCTGAAATGTGTTTTGAAGACTGTTGCATAAAAATTATTTTTTAAAAAACAAAATTTATTACCTACGAACAAAATTTTCTAATTTGAGTCCATCGGCGTGAACATTCTCAAAACTTACGTTTATTATCGATTGATTATTTTTGGCAGTATTTGATATTTTCAGCTTTGTTATATACAATAATGTAGTTTCGGAATTAAAGACGTTCGGGAAAAGTCTTCAACTGCACCAATCTGCTCGCAGATTTGAAAGTTGGAACGCGCGGCAGACGAGCGTCGTAAAATAAGACGTGTCTCCTCCGATTGCATTTTTTGGCAGTCAGCGCCGTATGTTGCCTGATTTGTGGAAAAGTTTTGGATTAATATAGTCGGTCGGGCGTTGCGCTAGGGCAGGTATCGGATCGATTTGTGGCGAGCTCGCTAACGAACGGCGCGGACTGCCCGCCCTTCTGCTGCCACCCCCTAATCATTCAGGACAGGGGAGGGGGATGTGTGAGTTAGCGGGGGTGGTGGCGGCCATCTTGCCATAATGGCGTCGTGACGTCACGCGTTTAGCCCCCTGCCGCGACGTGGAGATCCATTTTGCCTCGGGACCAGCCGCCGTCCTCTGCCTGACCGCTTAATACGCTTCAAATTCAAGTTTAAATTTTAAAAGGGATTTCACGGAGTTAATATCAATCCGCATAACATTTTACTAAACGTCTTTTCATCTTTTAGTTTTCCACACACCTACTGTTCTAATAAGTACCGGGAAATGGGCCGTGCGCTCAAAATTATAGCTTTTGTCGCAGTCTCACAATTTCCCAAGCTTAATAATTTTAGACTAGACACTTATTTGATAAGAGATATATAAAAGGCGCTATTCCTTGGAACAGGCCATGGGTTCGAACCTGTGTTTCTATTTCAATCTATTTTTTGTTACTTGGCGAATTTCTTCTTAATTCTCATTTCAATGCCAGAAGTTACTTACTTATGATACAACCAGCCATATACAGAGTTCCACAACAGTTGAGTACATAAGGTGGAAAAGTAAAGCTTGAAGAAAATATTGTGGCACATCCTACCGGATGTTGAAGCTAGTCCACGTCGTTTTATTAACATGCACCGCCAACATCTTCTCATGAAGATGAAACATCGTGCGTAAACTTCGCCACCCGTAAAGCGCCCAAAAATATTTTCTTCAGTATATTCTCTGAGAAATCATTCGGGAATTAATAAGTATGCGTTTATTATTAAAAAACGGTCAGAATTGTTACGCAACAATAGTTAGGAAATTCGTTTCTGTATTTTAGCCCTTCTTTAATGGTGAAACATGAAAAGAAACGATTGATCTAAATACAAAATTTAAAATTAATGACCATAAATACCAGACAAAAAGCTAAGATGTTACAAAACGAGATCATGAACGACTAGCAACAAATTTTGTAATGCATTCTTTAATACTTTCATAGCACGTTTTATAAACTGCAATTTTTGTTTTCCACTTATTCAGTTTGTTTATGATACATTGACGTTGATAGATACTGTGACGTTACTTCCGCAGTGGAAAAGATACTCCGCGCCGTTTAAAAAATAAATATTGATTCATCTCGAAAACAGACTTGGGTTTGTGTTCCGCGTTTATGGTTTCAGAGTATTTTTCAGTGTATCGCGACGCTTAAAATCAACTTGATTTCTTCAACGTTGCGTCAAGCGTTCAAAAGTTTCTTTAATTATCAAACAGCCGCCCAATTCGTCTCGTCATTTTTTTGATAATTTGCCTGACTGGTGTGATGTTTCGTGAATCATCGATATTGAATGCAAATACAAGAAACTCAATTACTATTTCAATAGGAATTATTTTAAATTAAATTGTTTAATTCTTTGGTTGAAATCTCTTATTGTTATGTATCTTTCATAATTAAATGTTTTTAAAGTTGCATAAAGAATTTATGTAATAACACTTGAATATTGCGGTCTTGTAAATTATTTCAATTAAAGGAACGTAAATTTTGGTAATTTTGAACGATGCCGTCATTCTTGAAGTTACGTTGTTGCACAATGTTTTCTTTCTAACGTCGCCTTCCGCCGACTTCACTGTAAGTATTCATTTTGCGGTGTTTTGAGTCAGTAATTATAAATTTCACAAAAGTACTTGTGAACTGTTTCTTTCGGTGGACGATACATTTTTTTTTCTCAAAACTTTGTGACTTGCGCGGAATGCCATAGACCTCGAGAAGATTTTCTTTGTGGTCTCGCCGGCGAGGTGTAATTTGCCTGCAGAAGCTGACATTGTCGTGGCTAACAACTTATCGATTCTGTGACTCTCAACTTGGGCTGCCTCCTGCACACGTGCACAGCAGGTCCTTCTCACAGGAGACGCATTCAACACCAGACAAAACTATTGTCCCTGGCCCTATTCTTGGAACCAATTGAATTTCAAGCAGAGGACCCATGTCTTGACATCAAATACCATCTGTCAAACGGAAGAATATCCATCTGATGGCAAAGTGACTGAACTTGTGCAATATTCGTACGTATTTGATAACCTTGTCGGTATGAATTCATTTAATCTTTTAAAAATAGACTTTCATTACGCTTTGAGGAAGTATAATTAATTTTTATAACTACAAAGACCTCGTCATTAATTATGTAAAAATGTAGTGAGACGTTAATGGGTCGCTCTTTATTTGATTGGCATTGATACTGCATTTTGAATCCTTTGTTTTTAGTTATTAAATTGGTTTTCTTCTGTTTGGAGTTTTATTTTTGCGAACAAAAGCTCGTTTTAGTCATTTTCAAGGCTAATCAGTATGAAGGGTCTAGTGCTACAGAAGCCGCATGAAGAATTTGTAGTGTTTATGAGAAGGAACCGCTTTATGAACGGATCCTGGTGTTTCGCGTTTCCGAGAACGAAAATTCGACTGTTCTGGAAGACCGCTTTTTGACGAAAACCGCCTAAATCAGTTGGGTTTACAATTATCCTCGCCAAACAACGCGGGAATTGGCAAAAATGTTGGAATGAGATCACACATCCATTGTGCGCCATTTGCATTCACGGGGAAGATGCCAAAATTGACTACCAGGGTATCACATGTGATGAGCGACAAGAACAAAAACCAGCGAATAACGAAATGTTCATCTTTGCTGGCCTGTTACCGTTTGGCGTGTCGTTGTTACAAACCATTCCAGGTGACGAGTTGCCTGTATGTGAACTTAAAGAAGATGAAAGAATGGCTCGGATCATCAATGGCCGATACACACCCTCGTAAAGGCATGTTGAACGTTTGGTGGAAACCAAACCGGCAAACTTCACAATGAATTGCTTCCGAGATATGAAACTATAATCGCTGCTGCATTTACTGAACAGCTAAGATGGCTCGCTGTTGCTTATGAGAACAAAACATCTGGTAAACCTGTCTCCATACGGCCAGAATCACCACAGTTGCTATTGATGAGCTTCCTCAACCTTCGCTCCTTAAGATTATCTTGTTTTCCATTCTCTGTCTAACAACATTCGAAGACAAGAGTTTCATAATGAAGTATCACTTAGCAACTAGCTTACAGATTTCTTCAACGCCAAATCGCACCAGTTCTGCAAGAGAGCTCTTACCAGAATTCTGGTAGGCGGTCATTGACAAAGATGGTGATTGCATCACTGAGTGATTTAACACTGGAACAGTATTGTTTTGTAATGTAGTGTATTTTATCTCAACATTTCTGTTAAATTAAGTGTCAAAATTTAATTAAAAAACAGAATATTTTCAGTTTTAGCTAAAAAACACGAGAATATAGATAAATCTTCGTTGTTTTCATTTACGTAAAGTATATAAGATGATTTTTGATCCCGTAAATTTAAAGTTAACATTTAAATACGTCTGTGAAATCATAAGAATTTACCGATTGCCACTTATACTACTAAAACCCTGATACACATTATTTCATTTACTTGGAAAAATATAATAGATGCATGGCGTGCGAGTACATCATTGATCGATATATTTTTGTGTCACAATATTTCCATTTTTTAGTGTGAACTAATTTCTGTTTAAAAACTAGGATCTCCTTAGTTTCATATACTGTGATCGTAGTGTTCTGAACTCTTTTCCAATTTACCGTCATCAAATAAGATTTCTCTTCGTCGATCATTGACGTAGTTGCGATCATTGAGACATGTTAATACCATTTCGATGTAGCCCTACTTTCGTTGTTTTTAATTATTTCATTAGACATATTTAAGTATTGAATTATATTCGTGACCGTACTCGAGCCGTACAGAATTTATAAATGTTTTTTTATAATGATGGTTTTTATGATCCCAACGTTTCGGTTAATTAAAATTCCATCTTCAGGGTAAATTAATTTCAATGCATTTACATTACGTCCTAATTCAATTATAACAAGGAAATGTATACAAATGTCGCAACACTAAATTAATGTCAAGGATCAATCACCAGCCCTTAGAAGCTTGAAAGAACCGCGTTCACTTTACCCGGTTGAGTACGTTCCTGCTATAATGTGCGTTTTATCCAGGAGGAGATCGTCGAAGGGCAAAAGTAAATACTTTTAATGTTTTTATACTTTGCTAAAGTCATTAATATTGAAATAGTGTCTTCAGAAATTCTTCTTCTCTATCTCCAAGTATGGCGTTCAGTTTTTCGTGCAAGACGTGAATCGACGCTAAAATGTCTGATGAAAACGAAACTATGAGTCTACACGATCAACAATGCTGATTTTAAGAAGTCCTTACTGTTTAGACTGTATATTAGTTCTGGTTCTTGTTTAACTATTATTTACAGGAGGAATAGTTGATTCTTAGAAGTAGGACTCTGTTATTTGTATATATTCGTTACTAGTAAATTCATTAGGGCAAAAAATATTATTATAATCTTAATTAATATATTTTTAAATGTATTTCTAGACTTCTTTGAGAAGTAATGAAAAAATATACATAAATTATTTATACATAGGCCTGATAACATTAAACAGTATTTGTTTAACTAAGTATGATTCGGATCGTTTCTGGTTTATCACATTCAACGCTGTGCTCCATTAATTTCATGTTGCTACTTAGCCATTCTCCTCCACTAATAATAAAAAAATGCGTTCTTGATTTTAGAAAGAGACTTGAAATAATATATTTAGTATTGTAGAAAGTGGGAGAAAATTTTATTGGACCTAGGTTCGAATGCCCATAGATACAGCCTCAGAGATATTCTAGTTATCACCGTACTGGAAATGAAAACGTTATAAATATCCAGACAGGTCGAGGGATAGGGAAGCTGTGGACTAGCAGCGAAACATCCCCTCCATGACCTGCTCGGCACACATCCATCTCCACACCCACCCACACGTCAAGCTCCCTTAAGCATATTAGCCCTCTGCTGGGCGGGGTGGCGTCGACCAATGGCAGCGAGCCAGGGTCTCCCCTAGTAGCAGTATGTTGCGATACAAAAGCCCAGCTATCGATTCCGTGCCCTGTGTGGTCTCTCGGACGAGCCGCCACCCTCGCGCCCGCGGCGAATTTATATACAGTATATTCTATCGGCAGCACACTTTCACTTTACCGCAAGCGAGGGTGAAAGCGTCGAGTGGATAAAAAGTTCTCGCTATACGCGAGGCGAGGTGTGGAGGAACGGCGCGATAAGCGGCGTCGGCACCTGCTACTCGTACACATGGACCCAATGCAGCTCTAATATTTTATGCACTTCTGTCCTTTTGTACTGAAAACACTGAGATACAGTCTGAAGTTTTGTTTGTCGCCGTTGTCACATTACCTCGATTTTTCTGAACAAACATCGTCTTGGGAATATAAAATATGTCCATACCTCAGGTTGGAAGGGTGGTTAGAAATAAAAACCTGGTTGTGTAAAAACTCATCTCCAAAAGTATTTAAAGCAATGAGGACGGTGATACAAATTTTCCATCAGTAGCACATTTATTTTTTATCAGCAAAGAAATAGTTTAATCGAAGTTTAAAATACAATAGCATGACTACTATATATACTATCCATAATTTATACGGACCTTAAAATATTGTGCGTGGCTGTTAATTGATAATAAGATAAAATAGACAAATACGAACAAAATAATTGATATATAAATAATACTGTAGTATTTATAGAATCATTTCTGTTATCTATATTCTAATCAGACGGTTATTAATGTTACAGTTATCTTTTGGCACAGAAAGAATGCTATTGATTAGACGGGGCTTTATTCTGTAACGAGTTTCTTGTATTAGCTACAGTGTCAAATTTTTATAAGTATTCTGCTCCTTATATGTAAGATTAAGGTACTAATATCTTCTTACCTACTCTTAACATCGAATATTATTTTATCCGCCAATACGTGTCCTATAAAAATAAACATAAATTTGAAACACAAAATTTTCAGTTTTTTTCTGTAACGCTCTCACTAAGGATTTAAAATGGTTTTTGGAAGTTCAACTTGCAGTCTCAATATGAAGGATGGCAGTTTTATATTCAGTAAACCCCTCTCCCGCCATCGGAAGGGCGTGGGACAATTGCCATACCTACCTGATGCAGGTTTTTCTAGGGTTTTCCCTGCATCACTTTTAGGTAAATGTCAAGGGTAAGATCCTTAAACCATAGCCCGAGGGCCCCAGTTAACCCTTGGCTACCTTGCTTTACCTTTCCGCATCCCCCCTTTCAATCTCTTTCCTAGTAACAAGTGCCATACCTACCTGATGCAGGTTTTTCTAGGGTTTTCCCTGCATCACTTTTAGGTAAATTGCCGGGTAAGATCCTTAAACCATAGCCCGAGGGCCCCAGTTAACGCTTGGCTTCCTTTCTCTAACTTTCCGCATCCCCCCTTTCACTCCCTTTCCTATGCTATAAGAGGGGAGTTGCCACTATGTGGCAACACCCTTTAAAAATTATTATACATGCAAGGAAACCTGTGAGTGCATTCTCTCGCAGGTGAACCTTCCCAGAGGGCTCTGGCGGAGGCTACCTTTGGGAATGCCTTCTCCTCTCTGGTTTTTTGAACTAAGGTTCTCACATGCCGATGTACTTCGGCCTGTTTTGAGAGGTGTATGTTCCGGGGTCACAGACCTTGGGCATACGGTAAGAGTTGTCCGCTATTCCCATTGGAGTAGTCGGCCAGCTGCCTCATAAACGGGTCAAGGCACGGAGAAGGGAATACTGCGACCCCACAGCAAATCCCTCTCTCGCCATCGGAAGGGCGTGGGACATGTACCCAATGCCCGACCTACCTGATGCAGGTTTTTCTAGAGTTTTCCCTGCATCATATATAGGCGAATTGCCGAGTAGGATCCTTGAACTACAGCCCGGTGGCCCTAGTTAATCCTTGACCTACCTTTCGGCATCCCCCCTTTCAAGCCCTTTACGATTCTATTAGAGGGGATTTGCTAATATATATGTATTACCCTATATATAGCCTGTCGAAATCTTGTTCTTCTTCTTTTACACTCATTTAAAGTTCAACATTTATCTTATGAAGGGCGAACAATATCAAGATTTTGGAACGTCCGCCATTTTAGTTCATGGTGGTCACTGGCAGATTTATATAATAATGAAACTCCTATACGCAATGTTGAGAAGTTTCGTGGAAATCGTTGCCTCCCTTTAGTGTGAAAAGCGGACAGAATTAATTTTTTTTGGAACGCCGAATAATTTGTCTAAAGGTGTCGGATGGTATTTTAGTAGGCCGTTGTTTGGCTTATTTATAAATATAAGAAGTTTAATTAAATCGGTTCTATAGTTTTCAAGTGAAAGGCGACCAAATTCAGAGTGACAGAAGACAAGAATTCAGATGTCGCCGGTTTGGGATCCCGTAGTGTATGAAACGTAAATACGCACTAAAATCTTAAGATTGCTCGGACAAAAGTACTATTATATTCCAATACTTAACAAAGACCATCCACTACACAAAGTACGAAGAAGGTAAACCCACTTATATTCAAATGAACTCAATATAGGAAATATTGTCGACTTATCCTCTTGGTGAATCTTAAATATCGGATTATATATATTGTAATAAACAACTGGATAACGATTTATTTGCCCTACATTGGTGAAGCCATAAATGTTATAAACAACTGGAAGGCTTTAATTAAATGAATAAATTAACAAAAAATTAATTAAAATTTGAATAATTAGCCACACGTTGAAGACGACGAATATATAATGATTGAATAGGTGGTCTTAAATCATAGGAATAATTAACAACATTTACTAAGCTTTAAAAGAAATTTATTATTGTTGATAAATTTACAATGTACAAGACCTATTTTTCATGCCGAATTTCATCCAGTTAAAAAAACAAATACTTTAATTTTCATTTATTAATTCGTGGCATTTATGAACATACAGTTATTATATCATTACAATCAAATACGTCAAATCTCTTATCTCAGGGCCATAACTGGGTTTGATAATTAGAACAAAATCAATGTATAAACTGATAATTAACAATTCAAATATAAAAGTTAACCTAAAACAATATGAAAATAAGTGAAAAGAAAACTGAACGAAATCTGACTATACCTTTTTAATTATCGTTTACAAATTTGTATAAAAGTTTTGTTACTCACGGAACGTCTGTCTGGTACCAGATCTCTCTCTTGTAGCTTGAAAACTACCACACTAAAAAGCTATTTTTACACTTCATTGAAAATTTTAATACACACGATTAAAATACTCGTCCTCTGCTATCTGGAACCTCGGATGAGCCGCCCCCTTTGGTCAACTTGTGGATTCCGGTCTCCTCTATGCGAAAACTGTTCAATCAGCGTGAAGCAACCATTTGCTTCACGTTGTGCAAATTATTATGTAAATCTCTCCGTGAAAATGTTTGCTTGCTTTCATGTAAAAATACAGGATCTCGCCGTTCGTACTTTATAACTGCAAACTTTACTGTTTGTTGCTCTAGGTGAACTGAACCGTATTATATATCCCAGTCGACTTTTAACAGTTTCATCTCTCGTACGCAGATTTTTGACTCCTTCACCTTTCAATCGCTGATTCCAGAGTTTTAGATCATCAGACTTTTACGTTTTTTAGTTCCCCACGTGAACTGAACTGTTCCGTTTCTCGCAGCAGACTGCTGTTCTCCAAGTGCATACTGAGTTTTCTCCGCGCGGTCTCCACTGTTGAACAAAGAAAAAACCCGCCTTCATTGTCGACTTTACGCATTCGTACCGCTAACAATTTAATTATATTAAAAACAATTAATGACCTGTTTAATTGGCATTACAATATATATATATATATATTTATATATATGGTATCACCCTATAAAATTCACGTAAATGTACTATCGAGAAGCTCGATCAGGCATCGCCGATAACGGTCAGTACGTAACCTTCCAATAACAACTTGTACATGTTAAAAGGTCTTCGTTTCTTTCAGACTGAGCATCCAATGTTTTCGATGTTTAGAAATGTCAAGCACAGAGAAACAGAATCTTTTATATCCAAAGGATCCTGTTAACGGAAAGGATTCATGATACGAATTATAATGTGAGTGAACGAATCTTTGTCCTTGGTTGAATAAATAATTAGAAATAACAGTCAAAACGATTACATACTCCATAAAATATTAGCAAATTAATTATAAAATTTATAACTTTGCGCTTTGAAATTGAAAATTGAAGTTCACCGATATATGCTAGTCCTGTAACGACATCAATATTTTTTGTTAATAATCGATTCAACGGGAAAGCCTGCCCTCATTAGATATAAATATTTCTCAGCCTACTCTAGAGATGCGAGGAACCCGTTTAAAATTTCATAATAAATGAAGATCATCCAAGGATTTCGTCTTCGTGTTACGTGTTACGACAGTCGATATTGGTGGGAAAACGCGCAGTTGGTGGGCTTCTTACAGTTACGAGGACAGCTATTGCCGATAAATGATGCCCAGGAAACGCTTGGAGTTGGAGATTTAATCAACCCTTAACGTGAACGTCAATGAGGGTGCGTGGGTGCAAAGTGCAGCGTATAAGGGAATTAGCCAGTTAAAATTTATTTCCCGACGGATATTCCCTATGTGATGAAACTAGAAATTATATTGTTCCTTAAATTAGGAGACGTTTACTTTTTTAGTGATCGACAAATTTTTCAATCACGACGATTAATAGACTAATGAAAAATTTGCATATATTTAAATTAGCCGGCCTGCTGTGGTGCAGTGCTCAACGTCACCGCCTCGCATCAGAGGTGCCGGGTTCGAATCGCGGCATGAGCATGGATGTTTGTGATTGTCATGAATCGCTGTGCTGAACGCGTGCCACTCCAAAAAAATCGGAATATGTCATGTAAGATGACAGTCTGGCAGCCGCCCTGTTAGGCGAAGGCCCTCAATGGGCTGAAGAGCTAAGAAGATGTTTAGATTACGGCACAAGTATTTATACTAATAAAGAAAAATTTTCCCAGTCCAAGTAAACAGCAGGGATCCTCCAGAATGTTATTTTATAGAAGATTCAGATATATTCTGGTTTATCTTTTGTATGGAATGAGATTCTTTCATTGGAACTTACATATACCATAATGTTGTCAGCCATTGTGCATTTAACGTGAACCATTTCAGGATTGATTAGTATACCTCACTTTGTTCTTTTCTAGCTGGTCGATTTGATGAAATCCTAATGTTTCTGGATACCCTTATTCAGTCAACACCATCTATCAAATGAACATCCTAATGGTCCGTTGTCATCTCTTCGATACCACTGTATTACATAATTGGCCTATCTATCGACCACTCACCTTACGACGTGGTTCTTTCGTCCACTCACTGTATTATATTTCAGCAAAGATCCTAATATACTTTTATCCACAATTCGTCGACTACATTGTTCAGGTCTCCACTTACATGCACCAGATGTGAACCAATAAACTATTTTCACGGGATTACCATCGAATTACTTCCAATAATGTCTCAACAAGACTTAATCCGCCTCCTGTGGTGTAGCGCCACTGCCTCGCATCACAAAGATCCCAGGTTCGAATCCAGGTGAGGACATGGATGATATTGTGTGTGTGTGTGTGTGTGTGTTACCATACCGAGAACCGAAACAAAATTACTTCCCCGACTAATGAAAGTCAAAAAATGTACAAAGTCGCTAATGACTATAGCTGCTGATGCGACTCAGGAAAAAAAAAGACTTACACCGATTCTTGGTTTCTGGAATGCGGAATCTCATCTTACACGCCATTGTTTCAGCTCTACACGACCTGATAAGGCAAATATTCTGTCAGGAGTTATATTGTTTTTCTGTGAGATCAATCGTTTTCCACACAATATCACAGTGTTTGCTTTTTAGTGTCTTCATTTATTCCATTGACTCGACAATGGCAATGCCGTTCGATGAAAGCATTATCAAGAGTTCTCTCGTTTCTGTGTCTTAATATTTGAATCCATGAATTTCGATGTGGATTAACGAACCACTTCACCCTACAGCCTTGAGTTTCTCTGCATGTAAATACGTATTTATCCCGGGCTGCGGTGGTGTGGTGGCCAGCGCCACTGCCTCGCATCACAGAGGTCCCGGGTTTCGAATCCCGGCATGGGCATGGATGTTTATGGTCGTCCTGGTCACGAAAACTGGGCTTAAGGCTGTGGGAGATTCGACACTCTGACCATCTATCTATCTATTTTTGGCTCTACAGCCCTCGGTGGGCCTTGGCCTCCTCCACAATCAGCCTCCAATATCGTCGGTCCTGCGCTCTTTTCGTCCATCCTCTTATTCCGATCGTTCTCAGATCTGCAACGACATCGTCCATCCATCTATGCCTTGGCCTTCCCTTTCGTCTTGAATGGTAGATGCTTTCTTTCAGGATTCTTTTTGGCATTCGTTCTGTTGCCATTCTCTCTACATGGCCCATCCAATCAATCCTCCGTGCCTTCACGAATCTAACCACATCTTTACCTTCCATCAATTCATCCAACTCCACATTATATCTTGCTCTCCAGCCTTCATCTGTCATTACAGGTCCAAATATATTCCTTAAGATTCGTCTTTCATATACTCTGAGGATTTTCACATCAGTATTCATCAGGATCCAGGTCTCTGCTCCATAAATCAACACAGGTCGCACCAGTGTATTATAGAGTTTTATTTTTGTTTTCCTTGGTTAGTAAATAAATTCTTATTTGCATAATATGCTCGGTTCCCAGCCTGTATTCTTTCCTTGATCTCTTTGCTAATAGTGTTGTCACAGTATAATATAACCCCCAGGTATTTGAATCCAGAACTCCTTCAAATTTCTTATTTCCGATCTCTGTGTCCTGAGGTCTTCTGCTACCCTCTTATACATTCTCATGTATTTAGTGTTTATTCATTAACTACCAGACCTATTTTTAATGATTTTCTGTCCAATTGCATATACATTTGTTTCAGGACCCTTGTTGTCCTACTGATGATTGCCACATCATCTGCATATGCACATATTTGACTGCACTTCACAAATATTGTTCCTTTTTGATAAATTATATTTACCACATTATGTAGTGCTGGATTAAGTAGAGCTGCTGAGAGTCCATCTCCCTGTTTTACTCCTGCATTGTATTCAAATATTTCGCTGAATTTGTTACCGACTTTCACTCAAGGTCATTATTATTATCCTTATTAGTTTTGGAGGAATATTATACTCCCTAAGCATCTCTTGAACTGCCTTCCGGTTAACGCTGTCAAAAGTCTGCTTGAAGTCAATAAACATGAAATGCAAATCTGAGTCATATTCATAAAGTTTTTCCATGACCAGACTAATATTAAAAATCTGATCTGCAGTGCCTCTGCCAGTCCGGAATCCTCATTGATACTCTCGTCACTCCTAAATCCAGAATGTGTCATGTAAGATGACAGTCTCGGTAGGCTGAGGCCCTTCATGGGCTGTCGAGTCAAGGAGTAAGTAAGTAAATAAGTATTCACACAATTTTAGAAATACTGTACGGGAATTTTTCAATAATTGAATATTTTTATCAATTTTCAGGAAATAAACATTACAATTAGATAAATAAGTAGCCAAATAACAGTCAATAATAAGTCCTAAGTAAATACCACACAACTTTTCTGCAATACTTATTTGTTTTGTCAGGTGATAAAAGTAAAGGAAGACCTTAAAAACGACGCACCGCACTAACCAGGTGATAACTGTACGTTATTTGGGCACGTATTTACATAATTATTTTACTTTCACCACAGTCGTTATATACTAAATAGATAAAATTCTTTTGAGTTCTACTCCTGGATTGTGCGGTTTGCGTCGTTGTGACGCCTCTTACGTTTTTATCACCCCACGAAATAAATAACGATTCCAGAAACGTTGTGTGTTTTTTATATTATCACTTCATTTTGGTTGTTATTTTCCTATTTTATCTAATTAGTATATTTTTAACGCAGACGTTTTATATTTTAATTACACTCGTTATATATTTATCTAATCATTTTTATCATTGGCTACATCATTCATTTACGAACCCCGTAAATATATCGTCTTCTGCTGCGTTACTTCACCTACGTAACAAACTCATTAGGTTTATCAATTGTAAACCATAACCCCTATTAATTGGTTCCCCTCCCCTAGCCGTACTGTTTATAATTATCTTCACCCTCGGGTATCGTATTAATTCATCATGTTTGGTTATATTTTCGAGGAGTCTTATCTGTTCATGTAAAATAATCAGGGGAGCGTGTTCAGAGTGCAGTGTAGCTAATTATACTTTCTAAATTGAAACGTTTCCTAAGTCGTGCGTGAATCACATCACTCGAGCTACTGTTTCATATTACAATGTTATTTGCTACATTGAAACTATAAACTTAGACGGAAACAGGATGAAAACAGAGAATGCTGTGTATGTGTGTTTATTGCATCATTGGAATCGAGAGCGAACTCGATTTGAGAGCGCGTATTCAGATCAGCGAAATAAAAGGTTCCTTTCACCACATGCGTCGCGTTCTTTCAACGAAATTCTAAATATTTTGTACTTACTTTCCCGAGATTTTTTCTTACGGAATGTTTAAAATGATTAAACAAGACGTCCAAAGATAATTCATCATATATAATTTTATCAATGAGCCAGCAGTCAATTCGATATTTCTAACACTTTTAGAGATAATGCTATTTTTTGGACATTCTTTTGATTGGAATTGCGTTCAAAATTGAAAGCGGAAATTTTTACAAAAAACTATTTTTCCCAAAGGCGGTTAAAATGAGTCGTGTCCGTATGGAAACTGGGGAGTGGAACACAATGGGGGAGGTTTCAATTCTTTATCTTTAACTTTTTTGAGATATTCCTAATTTTTTTTAAAAAAAACCGTAAAGGTGGTTAAAATGAGTCTAATCCGCATGAAAACGGGGGCGTGGAACACAATGGGCGAGGTTTTAATTAGATATCTCTAACAATATAAATTTTTGCAGATCCAAAGCATTATTAAAATTTATATTATAGTTACAAAGTTATTTTTATATCAATTGTAGTTTCAAAGTAAATATATATTTATTAGGGCGTGAATTTAATTTGCGTCAAATTAGATACTACCAAATTAGTTTTTTCATTACTACAGAAAACAATAGTTTTGAATAGAAACCTGTCTCAAGCGTTCTCTAAGACGTGTTATTCAAAATAATAATTTATTTAATAAATGAAGACGTTTTTCCGGAGTTCCCGTAGGAAAGTAATATTAGCTAAATCTGAACTCAACGATGAATGATTATCCTAAAGAGCACCTGAAAAAATATTACATTTTGTTCATACTGAGAAAAAAAATGGTTAATTTTTTACTTTGTCACTGAATATAATTTATAAAATTTTCTCGTGGTTTCGCGTAGGTGGAGAACTTTCCATACGACGTTTTATCGACATTCACCGTTGTCATCTTTTGGTGAAGTGACTTCACCAGAAGATGACGACCATGTGTGTCGATGAAACGTCGTCTGTAATTGTTACCATCCGTCTGGAAGCTCAAAAACATTTCCTAAAAATATATTTACTTCTCAAATATTTGTTATATCAAGTTTTGTATCCACGTGCCCTTATGTGGGTAAATCATTCGCTTGAAACCTCTATTCTTCTACTTTGGCACTGCACTTGCAAAGGAATACAATCTAGGTCATGTCCAGTATGTAGAGAAACTATTAAACAGAAATCAATTCTAAAATTGTGAAAACTTAACGTGCCGATACCCGTATCATTATTGCAATTCTGAGGCATACGGTGACAGTGTTTGCACACTTGCCTCCATTACGTATCAGGTAATGTAGACATTATGTTCTAGGTATACACTTTTTGCAACTTCTTTATCTATTCTTTACAAATAATAATCAGTTATAAGAAATTTTTAATCGCGTATAAAGTGTTACAAACGAAAATTGATTTAAATTTTACATTTTAACGTTTAAACGATTCTTAAAATTATCTTTCAGTTATTTCTTTGAAAATAATTCTGAAAAAAAAATCAGGGGAAACGTGATTTGTGATGCGATGCTACTAACAGCACTTAACGTCGATAAGGATCGATGATGCACAGACTTCTCCGAGCACCCTAATGTGAAATTTTTTGAATTGAGAAAATCCTGAGACACGGTCCTCAATCATCATAGGTATCTACGTTCAAAGACTCATGCCCCTTCCCATTTCACATTTTCACAAATACTCCGGTTCTGTGACTATGGCCCAATAAGAGGCCGAAAGATTCTCATGTATTTGACTGATAAATAAATAAATAAAATTGTCTAAAATTTGAGTACTGTGTACCATGGTTTTCTTAATTAAATTTGAAATTAACCCAGTCTCCAAGGTTCTTCAAACAAGTGCAATATTTTTAATAGGACTTAATTGCTGGCTGCTTTTGATTATTGAAAATGTCTATGATGGATCGATCCCAGAGCTTGTCACAATTTTCGTTGTGAATAATGCAGTGAAGCACGTGTTGTTTTATTACGGCCGTTAAAGTGGCAGGTATTGTAGCACGCACTAATTTGTTGCAAGAAGAATGCAGCTCGGCTGTGAGGCGCAAACCTCCGAAGACACGGAGGACGACCCCTCGCGCCAAATGGACCGTGCGGGAAGACGAATCGCCCCATTCCGAAGGGCTGTTTATAGACGAGGGTGGGCGTCGCTAAATTGCCGCTGCTAACACACACCGAGGAGGGAGAGCCGACGGTGTTTGCATGGGAAATCTCTACGAGGAGGGAAAAATATCAACATCGGCCGGGGCTTAATCAAGTGCTGTAAAGGATCCTGCTGATCTCACTGCAGCGTCGAACCCAATAAATAACCCTGAACTTTGCGTAACTCCTCGGAAACACCGGCGACTTGAGTGTCTCGGAAAGATATTCTTCTCGGTACCTAATCATCGGTCACAGAATTCAAAGTAGACTGTAGAGTTCTAATTCGGAGTATGTCCTTAATATTGGGGTAATTCCATTTCTATGCTCCTAATAATTTTTCAAATTGTTACAGAACCGGTATAAGGCTGTGAACTGGTTTTAATGCGTTTTAAATTAACTCGCACTGTTTCGTTGATTATATCGCCATTTAGTCTTTAATACCAGTCTAGTAAAACAATTATTTGGGTCACAAAGTGTCTTCCTTGCGGAATATCTGTATTAATGTATTATAAAATTTTCCGAACTATCGAATTTTCATTACCTGCATCAATAATGTGCCACGATTTGAAGTAGTGACCTTGGTAATTAATGACTAGCGTCAATTAGTGCATCTGTTGTAAACTTCTCTGCTCTGCAATAATCAATTTCACGCGGTCCTTCGATATTTCCCAATGAATGTTATGTTTACAGTAGAATTTCTTCACATACAAGAATCCGCCGAACACTGCAATTCAATGCCATACAATCTGCAATAGTTTTTATTTCATTACAGGCTCAATACGTGTATTTAGTAATTTAACACTTATAATAAAATAATTCTTCTGCCCTGGTTTCGTCGTGCTTCATAGCGAAATTAAAATTATCTGAGAAAGGTGTTTGTTCAGTACTGTATTTTATCTAATCTTAAACAATTTTATTTCTTAGATCTCTATTTATTACGCCTGTCTACAGTTTCTCCCACAGCTTTCTTCCTTATCAAATCTTGTTCCTCTGGTTTTCTTTTTTCTTCTTCACTACACTTAGTGTATTAATGATCCATTCGATTGAAGGTTCATACTTAAAATATTGAAAATTTGAGTTCGAAGTTTAAACCGTTCTTATTTCGCCTCAACGTTTGAACGTTGAAAAAGCTCCAACCACTTTAGTTTTTAAGTTTTAATTTAACGTCTGTTTTGAATTAATAAAAACAATTGATGACCTTATACAGACACCTTTTTTTATATTATGACGACGTTTCGATACCTTTTTGTATGTTCTTCAGATATTTACCTAGAGGAGGTTTTTCTTTATAATTAAATTAAATTTTCAGTATCGAGTAATAGACTCACTGATGTTCTGAAACATACAACAAACTGTAAATGTAAGGCATTGTTTGTGCATTGTTATCACAACATTATCAGAATGTTAACCTAATGTGCTTTACTTGAGGGCAAAACTGTATGTCGTTACCGTGACTGAGGATGCGTCATGGTAATACATTAAACGAATTTCCTACTATATATATATGTATATATATATGTATATATATATATATATATATGATACAGAAAGGCGTATCAAATGCGCAGTAGAATAAGAGGGAAAGTTGCGGGAAGCATTGTCGTCAGTTGGGAACTTTACCTTGCGGAGTAGCTTGAACTACGCAACTACTATTCGAAAAAACTATCATTATATTCTTACGAGCGGGATATACAAACAGATGAAAGTTTTTTTGTCACATCCTGTACTTATCTCTTAACAATTACGCATAAATTTTTGATGTTATCTTGAACTGAACACTATATATATATATATCTTTGCGTCAATGTTTTCAATATAATTTTTACACTACCAATTTGCCGTAACAAAGGAACGTATTAAAGTGAGATCCGGCCTACCCAATACATCGAGCATCGTATTTTAACAGGACTTGCTATAATTTATGTATTTCAACAATAATACATAAAGGCCCATGTATACATAATAAAATATATGATTCCCAAACTCTGTCAATCCATGATATTTATGTTACTGAGTACAATCCTCATATGTTGTATAGTCTAAACAGGATGGACGATATATACTAATCGAAAAGGAAATCAAATAAAACAGATTCAGATTTCTCGTATATTTTTGTAAAACATAGTAGACAACATAACGTTTTCTAATTATGCAATTTGTTTGTTATACTTGCAGGTGTTGATTTACAACGATTGTGAATGTTAAACTCAATTTTAATAATTACCATCATCAACGAAGTAAATCGAAAACCTGCAACAAAAGTATAGCATGCAAAGTGTCCTTTACTTGCGTTCCGTAGAGGTAATCACTAAATTATGCAATGTTTTTAAGAAAGCTGTCATATCATGCAGCTACTCAAATTAAATTTATGGACCCAGAGCACAGTGCACTTACATATGAGGACATACGGGCAATATCTTCGAGTTGAGTTTTACGTCTCAGCGAAATTGAATTTCGTAGCACATCCAATAATAAGCAACAGCTTCTGTAGGAATAGCGGATGTGAGGGGCCAGAGGCCCTCGGGATGGACCAATGATGGGTCGGGTGGGAGGGTGCACACACACACACACATGACGGGGGAAGGGATGAAATGGCCGACATCAATTTAAGGCACCCCACGCAAGACAGCAACTCTGACATGCAAAAACCTCCCGTCCCCTGCCGCGTTGCTTTTCTACGGGGGAAAAGTGAATTTCCGCCCCATTGACGAATCTACGTGCTCTTTTCCTTATTATTTTTTGTATGGCAAATATGCTTCGTCGTCGTGGAAGCGAAGACTTGGCATAACACAGCCGTCGCTAGCCGTTTGCATTTCTCTGGAAAAGCAGCATGTGTCCGCACTGTATTTGCATAACGTGGGAATGTAGCTGCGACATTTCTCAGAATATCTAACCTTTACTAAATATTGTTATTTTTCTAATTCGTTCTCATAGCTCAGAAAGACGCCGGAGAACAAAAGAACAATTATTATTATGAACGTCTCGGGATTTAAAAAATATACAATTATAATGTATGATATGAAAGATTTACCATTAGCTATTGTTAATAAGAGGATTATTTCCTCGCAGAAGACCCAATCAGATAACAAAAAAAGGATCAAAGCTCATTACTAATTTCGTTATAAGACTGCACTTCACGCCTCTGAAGTATAGACGATCGCCAGTTTTCCTTTACTGTGCTTTATTGCAGACCGATTTTTCTCAAAGTATGGACGGGTTCCCCGGCTTCTTAATGACCCTGTCCCATCTATCAAACGTCCGTCCTCCTGGTAGCTTAAAATATCTTGGGTCCCATTGTCCTTCGGTAATTATCTCTCACAATATGTCCGGCACTCCGCCATTTTATATTACTTATACGTTCAGCTATGCCTGAAACAATGGTTTTAATTTTCAATAAGTCATTTCTTAACTCATCGCCCATACACGATTGACTCGATTATTTTTCCTTATGTGTGGTTGGTCACCAAAGTTCTCTACTTCGAAATTCAATACTCAGTTCTAATAGTATTGTCGAATTCCTTTTATTTACTGCACTTTTGCCGAAACGTGATGCTTGTACTTCTACGTTCTGATACAACTTTTTTACTAGTGTGCTACTGACTCATATCCGTTTGCTCTACGTATTCGTTTACCGTTTCATTCGTTTCCTCTACATTAATCCCTGCCCACTTTCTTACGGTATTCAAAGGCTGTTCCCGTTATCTAATGGTGAAACTAACGCCCCACAAAAGCAAATGTAGCAGAGGGAGCAGGGATCTTGGAAAGTAAAAGCCCGTAATCTCTCGGAAATTGTAAGGGAGACTACACCCTGAAATATGGCTGGAAACAACTGTGGAAGTGTCCACATATCTCGGGAATGGGATCAGTGTTCAATTCGTGGATTCTTTCTCCTTTTAATACAGAACGTAATTTACTTTACATCGCAGAAACACGTTTCTTGTTAATAATTTTTAGTCCACCATAAAAATAATTCTTTCATTTGATTAATTACGTAAGATAAACACATTAAATGTTTTTTTAATAAGAATCATAACAATTCTGTGATTGAGGGTCTTTTAATTCATTGATAGACCAAACATTGATTGGTAAATCAATAAATTTTGAAAGATTACTATTATTCGCAATTTGTCAGACACTTTTGTTGACTTCCCTCCTTTACATTTAAGTGTAAATAATGTAAATTCACAATAGCGTTTAATTATAAACAGTAGTCGAGCTTTTTATGTTTATAAAGTTGATTTTTATCTGACATCTGACATAAATATATTAGCCAATAAGGCTCAAAAGGGATGTAAAAACTGTAAAGTTTAATTACATTTAAAGGAGAAAGTCGTTTTATAAAATAGACCCACAAATTTTCTTTCCAAATTAGTGACTTAATCAGGTGATACGAACGGCTGTGTCCCAGTCGCATATGCGGTCGTTTCGAAATCGGTCTCAAATGCGGTCAAAATATCAGGTAGACTCCATACCACCTGGCCCAGAGGATTAGGAAAGGACGTATTCATGTCTCATTATTTACGTTGTGGGCTTCTCTCTATCAAACTTCGATTTATTTCATTTCATATATTTTTTATTTATTTAGTTTATATCAGTTCTACGCAGCATTACAAGAAAAATTATACCAAATAATTTAATTTCCTGACCAATGGTCTGAACTGAGAACGCCCCAGCATAATTTCAGGACGTCGGAATGACAAAATTTTATACAGGCAACGAAGGAGTTGGACTGAACCTACGGACTAGGTTTTCTAAAGCCTGAAGGTATTTAAGCTTCAGACGAAGGAAAACTCGACCAAATCTTTGATTATTTTGCAGATAATAAATTATTACCAGACATTTTATGGAACTGCTACAATAGATGCGTAGTTTCACGATATATGCTAATTATTTTAAAATAGAATGACAAAATAAATTTGTATATGACAGACAGAAGTCTACTAGGTAAATAATGAGGCATGAATCATAATCCTTTGGTCCAGACGGACGCTACCTGCAGTGACCGCATGTCAAAGGGACAGAATTTGGGACTGACCGAAAATGAGACGACTCTGTTCCACATACATTAATGAGAAAAAGGTAGCGTAATTTATTTCAACTGTAGAAAATAAAAACTCCCTTTTTATGTCATTGAAGTTACAGTAGAATTAATTGGATTCTAATAAGAGGAATAAATTCAATCAATAAGTTTAGAATAAAAAATAATTCAGATGATAAAGAAGTTTTAAAATTCTAACATTGCATGGACCATCCTTCCAAGTTATAGCTGAAAAGTTGATTATATTTTACATTTATTAAAATCTAAGTAACCTTATTGAAAAATGGAAAATGTAACTATTAATTAATTCAATGAATAAATTTATTCTGACCCGGTTTGGTTCTATTTAATTATTTTATACTTTATAAAAAGTAGAAAATTTGAAGAAATATGGTCAAAAAAAGTCAAATTAAATTTATTTGACTTGTATTTTTCCTTTGTAAAATGTATGAAATACTGTAATATGACCAAAAACAATCAGAAAATATATTTTGTTTTTATTTTATACTTAATAAATAGTATAAAGCAATATAATTTATAAAATGTATAAAATATATCAAATATGGCAAAAAAAATTAATAAATATATTTTGTTTTTATTTTGTACTTAATAAATTGTATAAAGTAATTTAATTTATAAAATGTATTTAAGATATCAAATACGGCTAAAACAGACAGAATTAATTTTATTCACCGAATTAAGCAAAAGAAAGATTAAAAAGTTAATACATTTCAGTTTACAATAAGAATTAAATTAGAACAACATTTCTTCCGTATATTTTCGGTTCGTTACGTGTTATATATTGTGAAGAGATATGTTAAAATATATTTCAAATATCTGACATATCAAGAGATCGACGAATTTACCCATAATGTATAATTTTTTAGCCTTTATTAATCAACTTCCATATCCGAAATGGAAGTCAATAATTTTATTTGGCCCTAATAATTATTTTAATCCTCAATGACATAAAGAAGTTTTCATATCTTATATATTTTATCTGTTTAATCTGATGCAGTTCTAAATTAGGGACGAACCGTTTTGAATTAATATTTTCACCGTATACGTAATTTAAGACCATTTTCTAGTTTACTTGTTAATACGTTTATTTCGTTGATGTTGACGTGTACGTAGAGTTCTCAACTTTGTCGCCGCCTCTCGACCCGCAGCACACGGGAAAGGCGAGATAGGGTGGAAATTTGTCATTTTCAGAAGCGGAATTAAAGCAAGCAGATGCCGAAAGTCAGGAAGCATGTCAAGAGATAGGTGTTTTCCGAAACGCGAGTAGCTATGTGGTTTCTGTTCCCTCGCCTCGGGCTGAATATTAAAAAGAGCCGTGCACCCGTGGGATACAAACAGAGAAGCAGTCTGAGGCCGCGGGGACCCGAAAGAATTGAATGGGGCCGCAGGAGCCCGATAAAAAGAAGCGTCAAACCTACCCGCTCCTCTCCTTCTCACGTTCCCCACTCAAATTATTAAACTTCACAAACGGGAAAAAATTAGCTTAATATTACACTAAATAGTCCAATGATTGTATAACACTGCGTTAAATAGATATATCCACAGGTGATACGTCTTTTAGAGCGTAATACTCGCATTAGACTCTACAGTTATCTCTGCTGCAGTCGACAAAGGGTTCATATCATAGGTATATACTTTTAAATTATTTATAAGGACCAATAAGAGACAAATTAATTTAATTTAACATGTTTCTATCTATATGTGCACCCTCATCAGGTTAACAATAAAGATTTTAAAAATTAAAGATATAACTGTACAATTCTATTAGAAAATAGTCAAATATTATAAAAATGAGAAGAAATAACAAAATAACTGTATATAAATGATTTGAAGATTACTCATCATGTATTAAAATATTTATATATATTACAAATACTAGTTGGGCGTTGCACGGGTTCTCAGTCTTTACACATTATCAATCAAATATGTGAAATTATAATGATATACACATATAACCGAAATTTTTAAAAAATCTCACTTGAAATAATTCGTCCGTTTTAGCACAATAAAAATATATTAAATTATAAAGATTAATATACATTAGGTATTGATTTTAACATCATTCTATGTCTCCTCCAGTACATACAAAATTGGCGAAAATCGTGGTACGTGCCATATTTATGTCATGCCAGTCATTTAAAAGTCAATTTATGTAAAAGAAAATTAGTTCCACAGATCGTATAATCTTTCGTATTGTTTTATCATCATTCGATGGAGTATTTATGAATAAAATTATACTTTTTATTCTATCAAAATATTTCTGCTTTATTTAATTACGAAAAAAGGAACTATTTACTTTGTTGTGCAGTATCTTTGAGTAGTAACGTCTCTCTCGCAAGTGCGGTGACGTCATTATTTTTTGTCGCGCAGTAATTTAACACAAAATGATCACATTTTTAAATTATAATTATTTCCACCTTTATGCTACATGTTTCTCTCCCCCACAGTACCGTCTAATTATTTATACAAGCCCCAAAATTATTTAATTCTATATTAATCTTTGTCAAGAAGTGATTTAACCTAAATCTAAATGTTCCTAGTTCCGTAAATACTTTCGATAGTGCATTGAACAGTTATAAAATACATGGAATTTTATTGCATCAATATCAACAAACATACATCCTAATTTCTTCTTCAATATACTACTTGAGTATTGCAGGATATAATTGTCCGCCAGTCTTCAGACATAACGAAAGATTAAATTGATAAAATTGTTAGCTGGATTCACAATGTAAAGAAAAGGTTGCCATATTGGAGTCACTAATATAACACGAAAATTAACTTACATTTTCCGCAAGGATCGTAAAGTATTTCGTATTGTATTTTATTATAATTCTGTGGATTATTACTGGATAAAATTATGCCTTTTATTCAATGAAAATATTTCTGCTTTATTTCATTACGAAATAAGTTACTATTTTGTTGTTGCGCAGTAACGTCTCTCTCTCTCGCGCGTGTGCCGTGACGTCTTGACTACTTGACGCGCAGTAATTTAAATCAAAATGATCACATTTTTTAATTATAATTCTTTCCATATTTATTCTACAGGTTTCTCACCCCCACAGTGCCGTTTTTCGTGATTTGAAGAATATGTGTAGTAATTTTTGTTGCAATCTGTCTACGCGTTTAAATCTGTATAGAGATTAACGTAAATACATACATACATACAAATATACATCCTTTTTTATTATATAGACTAGCTGGGTGCCCGGCGTTGCCCGTGTACTTATTTACATAAACCCGAAAAAGTATTTAATTCTATATTAATATTTAGTCAAGAAGTGATTTAACAAGTCTAACTGTTCCTAGTTCCGTCCATAACTTCGACCGATAGTAAATGAATTTAACAACTATAAAATACATTGAATGTTATTATATCAATCTCAACAAACATACCTCCGAATTTCTCCTTAAATATAGTCCTCGAGTATTTCAGGATATAATTGTCACTCGGTCTTCAGACATTACGAAATATTACATTGATGAAATTGTTAGCTAGACTCACAACTAATACAGCGCGAAAATTAACTTACATTTTCCCCAAGGATGGTAAAGTAATTCGTATTCTTCTTTATTATCATTCGATGGAATATTGCTGTATAAAATTCTACTTTTTATTTAAATAAAATATTTCTGCTTTAGTTCATTCCTAATAAAGGAGATATTTCCTTTGTTCGTTGCGTAGTAACGTCTTTCTCTCGCGTGACGTCATTGTCTCTTGGCGCGCAGTAATTTAATATTTAATGATCACGGTTTTTAATTATAATTCTTTCCACATGTATGCTAGGCGTTTCTCACCGTCACAGTACCGGTTCTCGATTTTGGCAGAATTTTAAGTAACATTGATAATATTTTAATACATGATGTGTGTAATGTTTTATACTAATTATCGTTGCTATTTCTTCTTTTTTAAAAAATATATACCAATACTTTTGTAAATTATATCTTTAATTTTTAAACTACTATTAACATGATGAGAATCCACATATAGACGGGAACAGTTCTTTGTAATAATTTAATAGAAAAAAACATATATATGCCCTTATGTAAGAAAATTATGTTTCATAAAAATATTAAATAAATAACGTTTTGTCCTCTTTTAGGAGCTCTTCAGGTATAATAATTTTACCTTTCTTGTAAATTGTTTCGCATGAATTGTTTCACTAAGGAAGAAGTGAGTAGTAATGCAAATATAATGAAAGAAGAGAATACTCCAACTTTTTTAACAGAAAATGAAATACCCTCAGAGAAAAATAATATTCACAGACAATCGAACAATCGTCAATTCGTAGACTTTCTAGTTCTGGAGTGACAGCTATCTCGACATTTAGCGACCAAATTGTAAATAATTTAGCTCCGTTCTTCCTCCCCGTTTTCGACTTTTTTTTTCTCTTGACTCTCTCAATGGAATATTAAGTTATAAGTATAACAACGCAATATGTTGCGAGGCACGGAGTTAATTCCGCGTACCCACAGCAAACACCTCTCCTGCCATCGGAAGGGCGTGGGACAAGTACCATGAGCCCGACCTACCTGATGCAGGTTTTCATGGATTTTCCTGCATCACTTTTAGGTAAATGCTGGGTAGGATTTCTAAACTGCAGCCCGAAGGCCCTAGTAAACCCCTGGCTACCTTCCTCTAACCTTCCGCAACACCCGTTTCAAATCCCATCCACTCCTATTACAGGTGGATTAGCCTCATGCCTATTACTTTAAAAAAACAGTGAAGAATGTACGATATTTATCGAAGACGTATCAACACGTGAACGTATCTCAACATTTAAGTGGTCATTATCAGGTCACTGAATTTCCAGAGATTTGACATACATACTGAAACACCTATATTGCAAGAATTGAGGGCGTAAAGTGATTATTATCTAGCCCAATTACGTTTCGTTGGTGTTATTGGTCTCTCACAGTCGACAGTTCGTAAGAAATTAAAATAACAGACCTGAACCCCTCTCCCGCCATCGGAAGGGCGTGGGATAAGTACCAAATGCCCAACCTACCTGATGCAGGTTTTTTCCCTGCATCACTTTTAGGCTAATTGCCGGGTAGGATCCTTAAACCATAGCCCGGGGGCCCAAGTTAACCCCTGGCTACCTTCCTCTACCCTTCCGCATCCCCCCTTTCAAATTCCTTCGTATGCTATTAAAGGGGAGTTGCCACCATGTGGATTACCCTCATGTAGCCTGTTACACTAAAAACAAACAACTCCGAAACTGGTCAAGGTACGGAGAGGGGAATGCTGCGATCCCACAGAAAATTCCTCTCCCGCAATCGGAAGGACGTGGTACAAGTACGAAATTCCCGACCTACCTGATGCAGGTTATCTCTGCATAATTTTTAGGCAAATTACCCTGTAGGATCCTTAAACTATAGTCCGGGGGACCTAATTAAGCCTTCTGCATCCCCCCTTTCATATCCCTTACTATGTTATTAAAGGGGAGTTGCCACCATGTGGATTACCCTCATGTAGCCTGTTACTCTAAGAAAAACCTTTTTGCATCAGTGCAATGGGGTAGGCTACCTTTGGGAATGCCTTCTATTGTTTCTAGTTTTTTTAATTAAGGTTCCCACAAGCCGAGGCACCTGGGGCGGTTGTGAGATTTGTAAGTTCCGGGGACACAGAACATGGGCATACGGGAAGAGTTGTCTGCTTTTCCCGTTGGAATGGTCGGCCAGCTGCCTCCTAAACTGGACGAGTGAAGGAGAAGGTAATCCCGCGTCTCTGCCTTTCCCCTCCACTTTCAGTCCGTTTTCTATGCTATAAGAGGGGAGTGGCTACCTCGTGGATCCTCTTACTAAAAAGATGTTCTTTCTTCAATCACGTATAGCTGCTGGGACCAACTGTTCGTAAATGTATGCAATTAGAATAAAAAAATCAAGATGAGATGAGAGCAATATATTTCTTGTCAACAAATCGATAACGACGTAAATTTAGGCACTGGGGATAAACGTTAACATCTGCTGCATCTCGGAATTATAGGTAAAGATTTTCAAATACGGATGACAAACACGCCAATAAAGGACTGTCACTTGTCTCTGAAAGTGCAGGAAACACTGGAAGTGATTGTAGATCAGTTTCGTCAGCAGCGTCGCCTGGTTGCAGCAATCAAGATTCTGCTCGCACTTATTGTTAATCGTGGAGAGGGCCGGGGCCTCTGATAGCATCGGCCACAGCTGCTGGGCCAATTCTGCAGACGCGTTCTTCCGTGCTATCTGCGCATCTTCGTGAGGGTCCTTCGTTAGCCAGGAGTCAAGCTCCCGGGCCACAGCTGCCGGGGTTACACTCACATCACATCCTGGCAAATGTACTAGGTCTACGTATTCAATAGTATTATTGACATTTAACATGATTATAAAAGGGGAAGTTCTAAATTTGGAGGTCGTGAAGTTACTTTTTCATCCACGCCTTTTGGTTTTAGTAGTTAGTTTCGAATAAATAACTAAGTAGGCTATATACGTGTGTTTTTTTTTTAAAAAAAATACTATATATAGGTTAAAAATATAATTCAATTGCAAAATCAAACCTTTACCTACATTAGTGATACATTTCACTGCAGGAACCTAAGCAATGTTCCTAAAACGATGTTGAAACATGGATAAAAATAATTCTGAAATTCACGTGGCAGTCATAAATAGGTCTACACGTCGCGTGTTCGAGTCCTGGCGGGGAGATGGCTGTTTGCATTTGTCTGTATCGCTTTCAGGACCATCATCAAAGCTCTCGTTGCCACATCGCAAGGTCGAGGGCCTTCTCTCATCAGCAATTAACCTCTAGAACCGAGGCTGAAACTGAGAAGAATCGGCACACAGGTCACGTGCCACTTCAAATCCAGAATGTGCCTTGGCGAACAGGTTATTTTTTTATAGTAGCGTATAACTAAGAATTCGTAAGTGCGCCTAAATTAAATTACTAAAAGCCGTGAGATATTCGCCGCTCTTAGACCAATAGTCGTTTATCATCCCAAAAACAATGACAAATAAATAGCCAAATAATAGACATAAAATAAGCGCTAAAGTAAATACCACACAACTTTTCTGCATTCCTTATTGCATTCGTCAGGCAATTTAAAAAACTCGAGCTTTTGAGTTCTTCGCCTGATTTTTGCGATGTGTCGTTATTACGGTTCTTGCATTTTTTTAATCACCTCACAAAAGCAGCAAGGAATGCAGAAAAGTTGTGGGTTATTTAATTTAGTACCTATTTTTGTCTGTTATATGAATATTTATTTATCTAATTATTATACTTTTTACAGACAGATTTTCTATTTGATAATTTAAAAAATGACAAATATTACCAAAATTCGTATGATTTTGCTCAAGAGAACAGATTATATGGCTGGATACGATTTTCAGTTACTATATTGCCACTAAAAATCGTAAAGTAGTGTAATCGTCACCTGAAATTTCTACAATTTTTTAAATTGACAATCAGAATTTGAATATTCTGTAGGCTAATGTGGTGGCTAGGAACATAGATGTCCTTTGTTTTTACTGACGTTGGCAGGAAATTCTCCAGTGAGAGGTTCTCTGTTGATGATAGTGGAAACTCAAACACAACATCCAAGCCCTCGCCGGGATTCGAACCCGGGACCTCTGTGATGTGACGCAGTGAGGCTGACCACTACACCACAGCAGACCGGTATGAAATAGAATGAGACAAAATTTGTAAATAGAACAGCAGATAATCACATTGTTTTCTCTTTTCCGCTGATGCTGTGTAACGCAAGAGGACTTTGTAGAAAAAATGCAAAAGAAACGAACATCGTAAAAGACAAAAAATGAGTTGCAGGAAAAGACTCACCAGCAGAAGTCGGAAGGCATCGACTATCGGAAGCGGAAGCAACTTTCACACTAACCCTTCCCTCGCCCCCGCCAACATAATGTATGCAGATTCTATACATGGGACAGCAAACACTGCAAACGATTCTTTTTTCACGGGCTAAACAATTTCCTATGCATTCAGAGACGTCAACGTCAGATTGACAAGGGTGGGAGGACTACGTTTTTTATCCCGTGTGTCCCAGATGCGACGAGCTTGATAACGGGGCGACAGTTATATTTTGCCAACCCTCTTTTTTTCCCTTTGACGGAGAAGACTACTATTTTATTTTTTCACCCTTGGCCGTTATTATTAATATCATTCAAGTCTCGTGGAGCATGTCCATTCGGTGCAGTAGACAACAAATACTTTGCATAGGGAGATGCGAGGCCGTCTGAGGGGTAGCGACCTTTTTTTTCCCCATTATTATTTCGCAACCCACCCCACGGACGGTAACATCAGCCAATTCTCTCTATTCAAATGCAACAACCCCCATACATACGCAATTTTAACCCTTCTGGTAATGTGGGCTTCGTCTTTCTGCTCCCAGCCCGGGAGGGTGGGAAAACTGTGTTATTTTCTCACTGTAACTATCTTCGTGCCAAAAAAAAACACACCCTGCTTCTTTGAAGGCAGATTTTTTTGTGCGGTCGGTAGCGCGGTCCCTGTTTTTTAACCCTTTCACCTCTCACCCTCTGTCACTAAAGCTATTGATAAAAAATCACCCGACACCGGCTCTTTCTTCTAGGTTTCCCCCCCGGGGCACAAGGAACGCTTTTATATGCGTGTTTGCATTATTTATTCAAACCTAACCATAGTTAGTGTTGAGCCATTGTTGCCGGGGACTCCAGGTGGCAGCGGTAGCGGCATCGCATTGTTTCGGGGTTAATGAGAGGCCCGATGTGGCGTTCTTCCATCAATCCCTGTCCCCTTTTCCTTATTATCATGCTGTAATGATTTCGAAAACATAACAACGAACATTCAATACTGTCTGTTCTGCCCTTTCCCTAGGTTACCTAGACACTTCTTCCTAATTCAGTGATCGATTGAACTCGCCTCATGTTAGTTGACTGACTATCTGATGAGAACGACTTTTAATAGATGAATATATTTTAGAAAACATTTCACTTTTCTTCGTTACAGTTGGTCAAGGCCATCACATATCCAACGAGTAAATTTAGCCCAATATATTTCGAATTTTCATCTGAATATTACGGCTTCTGAATTCCGGATGGGAATTAAACAGTATGATTTATTAGTCTTCAGACGGATGATGATGGACCCAATGCAGCACTCGACTTGCAAACGTTTGCACTGAGAGCTCGGCAATGAGTTTCGTGATGATGCTGAAAGTGAAATAGACTCACACGACCTTATTTCCGCGCGGGATTTAAACCCGGGGCCTCTGTGCTGCGAGGTGATTACACTGACCACTACACCACAACTGCACAGTATATAAGTTTTATCTTGTTGAGGGTATCATTTGATAAATCAAATCCATTGTCAAGCTCCATCTGAAAATATTTTCTCATTGCTAATTACGTCTCATTTAATATCATTATCATTTGCATGTATTCGTTAATTTATAATGTTTATATTGCACAATACGAAATTAAAATTAAAATTGAACTAATAGATATATTTATATGATTTCATTCTATTATAAATGAATAAAAGAACAATTAACGGCTGTAAGAAAATAAAACAATAAATTAACGACCCATATAACGGACAATATCAGTCATTAATTTTGAACAATATTTAATAGAGAAAATATGTTTCGATGAACTGTTGCGATCTTTGTAATGAAAATATGTATGTCTGATTGGAAATTTATAAGAAAGATATCCAAATACATACAAAAGAAGTGATAATATATATATATATATATATATATATATATATATTTATTTATTTTTGTCACCTGACGAGTGCAGTTGTGTCGCTCTATGCTCCTCCTAGCACCTGAAGAAAGGAAGAAGGATCCCAGAAACGTTGTGCGGTATTTATATTATTACTTATTTTGTCGGTATTTGGCTATTTATTACTATTGTCGTGATCTTTGTCAATATTAATATTCAATACTAATTTATTTTGTCAGAAATATATTTTATTAAAATAAAAAATATATAACATATTAATAAAAATTAGTCCCATGTATTGTTACATTTTTTAAAAAAACTCTTCAGATGCATATAAAAATTATTTTACAGATCTAAATATAATTTATTTCTTGCGATGTAAATACGTGATTAAAATTTTCTGCTGCATAGTTATAATGTATGTGTAAAGCGCACACGTTAAAAAATTAATCTACAAAACTTAAATTAAATATTTATATCTCAAGAAATAATTTTATATGCACCTGAAGAGCCTCAAAAAAAAGGAAAGATATGTCATCTTAATTTTTATAAATTTTTCCTAATTTTTTATTTTGTTGAAATATATTACAGTCGATTTTATCAGGTTTATTTATTTGTAAAGTTGAACTGTAGCTGCCTATGAAGTTAAGTAGAAATTGTACACTCCAGATCAATATTACTCAGCTGCATCCTTGAATACGTCACCCATGGCATTTCGGCACCTTACCGAAGTTCCCAACTGTCAGTAAATTAAAACTTAACGCCTTCAATTGAAAAAAAAAATTGATGCAGAAGCAGCATTTTTGTGCTAGTAAGGGAGACAAACATGGAATTGTGTTCGTTGTAACTCAAAAGAAGGTAAACCGTTGCGTGATGCGAGAAGATTTTTCCACAACCTCGGATACCGACATCGTTCAGAGTTCGCGTATTATGAAACGTCTTCAATTAGTAACACAGTCTAATTTCAGTTGAAAATAAAAAGTATTTAAAAATGGATATCAAACTGGATGGAATATTTACATATTGTATATAAAAGAGAAAACTCAGGAAACGGAACTACTGAAATTTTGAATAGGCTGTAGGGTTAGTATTAAGATCTATGCATACACTAAGAGCGGATTTTTCAAAATACAACTGCTGAACAGTTGAAATGAACTTTTAAGTAATTAAAGGATATTACAAGAACCAAGGGGTGCTTCCAAGCGTCACGACCAGGTTGTAATATCACTGGAAGAGTTTCAAGAACCAGTGCCAAGAACAGCTCAATAGAATTCAATATTTTTATTTCTAAACGGCGCGGAGTATCTTTTCCGCCACGGAAGCGACATGAGCGTAATACGTCAGTATGGTATATTTTTGTCATCATAAACACGCTGGATACATGGCACACACACAATGTAATTTATAATGGTCGAGGTACGGAGAAGGGAATGCTGCGACCCCACAGCAAACTCTTCTCCCGCTATCGGAAGGGCGTGGGACAAGTACCCAATGCCAGACCTACCCGATGCAGGTTTTTCTAGGGTTTTCCCTGCATTACTTTTAGGTGAATGCCAGGTAGGATCCTCAAACTATAGCCCGGGGGCCCTGGTTAACCCTTGGCTACCTTCCTCTACCCTTGCGCATCCCCCCTATCAAATCCCTTCCTATGCTATTAAAGGGGAGTTGCCACCACGTGGATTACCCTCATGTAGCCTGTTACCATAAAAAAAATTGCCGATGTTAAAGTTTCTGTTGGACACAGAACGTCTTTATAATGTTTATGATCTTATTGACTTTTTGCATGTGAATTTTTGTTAAGGTTTCATTTTGATATTAGAACACTGGTTAAACGGCCTATGTTAAAATCGAAACGTATTAACTATTTTTTCATCATTATTTGATACATTTATTAAAATTTAAACTAATAAATAAATAAACATCAGCCAATTTTAAGTAAGAAACATTTCGGCCACGGCCGTCAGCATAGAATGACCTGTCCAAAAATATTTTTTTTTAAAAGCTTGCACCTTATGATGTCGCAAATTAAGCGATGAAGTGTTTATAATTTTAATAAATTCTTTTTTCTGACTTAAAATTGGCTGATGTTTAAATATTTATTAGTTATTTCAATAGTCAGAAGACATATTTATATATATCATTATAAAATTAAAACTCTTTTGGACCAACTCTCTGACCGCTCATTGAGAATCAACGTATGGTTCAATAATGCTTGACATTTCAATATTCTTTTCTCGATCATAGTAAGAAATAATTCATGTTAGGTTTGCTTTGTTACCGGTATTCGGACAGCAACTTGAAATAATGCGTTCGTGGACGAATTAGACAATAGTAGAATGAAATTAATTCTTAAAAGTATGTACGAAACAAAATTAGGATGTAAACCGCTTAATTAGCAAATTTTTATCAAGGTTGGATCATTTGAACAGTTATTTTATAGAAGGCTCCAATACTATCAAGAGTAAAAAATTTGATATAAAAATGTTATAACAGCTGTCGAATAAAACGTTACAAACGAAACCTGAAAAAAAGGGAATGTATTTTTTTGTGCGGATAATAGAACTTAAACAATCGGAACATTAATGGGTAGGACACTTACAATTTTATTCCCTTGAGTCACGATCTAAATAATACATTAAGCAGAGTAAAGGCGAGTAATCTGCTGGAAAGTATTGTGGAGGCCTGGCATCTAGTGGGAAAACATCGAGCACCTAAATAAGATGGATGAAGAAGGCAAGTGATGGATGCGAAAATAGATGCGGCAAATTCATCAACGATGACTTTGGGCTACGACCCACAACGAGACACGAAAGTTTTTAGATAAGAAGTGTAAATACAAATAAAAGAAAGGAGACCAGTCCTCATTATTGCTGCAATCAATAATAAGTGATATGTAGGTCTATATAGATGTTCGTGTATTTATACCTAAGTTAATGTTAGTCTCTGATTGTTGACATCTCCCATACGTACCTACTATCGCGATAAGAATGGAGTAGGCCTAGTTGAAATCTATAGTTATACATTCTTAGCAAACGCTTTTTATATAAATTTTAATTTTTTTTTAAATTTTTCCTTAAGTTTATTAAGAGATTTAGAACAAGAATAAAGTTACTGGAGATCGTTAAAAATATTTTCAAGCTGTATGTAAAATGAGATTGTTATGAATTGTCGGCACTGTAGAAAGTTCACCTACTTATCATGGAAAGAGATCCGACGAGTGTGGTTTCATTAGAAACCCTCGTCCCAGCGTCGCTCCCAGAAACTTGAATTTTAATAGCACCAACTCATTCCTGTTAACTGGTTACAGTATACCGTTTTGACAGTAATTCTGGCAGAGACACCCTTCCATCTTTATGTGCTGTTGTATACTGCGACCTTATCTCTGCAGATGCGTCGAGGCGGCCTCTATTTAAGCCCCCGGCGTATTATTACCCGAGACCGCCATCATTTTTAAAGTACCCCCCTACCCGTTCGTCGTAAATTCGTCTCGCAAGACGTGTAAATATTTATCTGTGCGCAGAATTATTAGCGGCGTTTTACAGGCGTGACGTCGCCAGGCGTAAAGGCGTTTGATGGGCGCTGCGTGTCGAAGGACGCCGACATATTGCCCTACCGTCGTAACTTTCCGAAAAAGTGGCCCATTAAAAGTGCCGGCGAGGGTCGTAAGCCTGTCAGCCGCCCGAGTGAGACGTGTAGCCACCGGGACCAATTTCGTTCATCATGTGCTTAAGTAACTTGCTGCAATAGTGTATCAGCTTCTGGCAGCGCCATCGTCTGATATCATCCGTCCATCAATTGCGAGTCAGATTCCTGCATTGATATAAATTATACTCTGAAATTTGAACTAGAGGTCAACTTCACTTACTCATCACATCCAATGACTTCATTTCATCCATACAGTTCGTACAATATATTTGTCTGTCTTCTGCGTGTTGAGCGCTATGATGTCAGTTCGTATGTATTAAAGTTGGTCTGAAGGCATAATTTTGTTTAATACATCAAGTTGTAGTTTCGTGTTCCTACTGGACAACGGGACTATGTTTTACACACTGACAACCTTTACGTGTACTTTGTCCATATTCGAAACCCTTCGTGCCAACAGAATAATAATTTGTAAGCATATTGCTCAAACGTCCTGTCACATATTGGTGACTTTATTAAACATTTTCAAAGCTACAGCGTATTAATAGTTAGCATAATCTTTTGTCAGCAGGATACACGTGAGGCAATTTTGGGCGACGAGGAATTTGCTCATTTCTTCATTGCGGCAGAGACTTCGCTGGAGGATAAAGACCCTTCACGCTTCTGGACGAGGACACTTAGATTCAGTTGGTGCTAAACACTCACTTGAGATGGTCTCCCAAGGGTTCCTTTCTAATTCTGTCTACTTCATGATTACAACTTCGTATTTTTTGAAGGATTGATCCTCGATTCCTTATCCATCTCTTCCTGAAGCTGTAATGCGATCTTACAGCCAGGCCCCGACTTTCTCTCCTGATCTATCCACTTCCACTTCCACTTTCCTTTTTTTTGTAGTAAGCTCGTGTGATATTACTACTCTCGTCTCTTTTTCAAATACCGTTCCTCCCTATCCAAAACCTAATTGCTGTCAACAATATTTTAGAAGCATGATTAATGTTTCACTTTGAATTGTTGGTACTTCCGTCCAAGAAATTAAAAATGTTTTTTTTTAGAGTAACAGGCTACATAAGTATAATCCACGTGGTGACTACTCCTCTTGAAAGCATAGGAAGAGATTTGAAGGGGGGGATGCGGAAGGGTAGAGGAAGGTAGCCAAGAGTTAACTAAGGCCCCCGGGCTTTAGTTTAAGGATACGACCCAGCATTCCCCTAAATGTGATGCAGCACAACTCCTAGAAAACCTGCATCAGGTAGGTCGGGCATTGGGCACTTGTCCCACGCCATTCCGATAACGGGAGAGGGATTTGTTGTGGGGACGTGCCTCGAGCAGTTTAGGAGGCAGCTGGCTGACTGTTCCAATGGGAACAGCGAACATCTATTACCGTATGCTCAATTTCTGTGACCCCGGAACATACACCTCTCAAAACAGGCTGAGGTACCTCGATTTGTGGGAACCTTAGTTCTAAAACGGCGAGAGGAAAAGGCATCACCTTTCTGTCTCTCCAGAAATTATGAAGCATCGAGGCTCCAAAATGAATGGAACCACATATATCTACGGTAATAGAAACCTCAAAACTCAGACGTTCACATTATTAACAGCGAAATCAACGCCGAGAAGTTTCGATTCAAGGGCTTTCTTCTGTTCGTATTTAGTCAGTTGAATGAGTGCAACTAAATCGTTTTAAACTATTAGAGAATGTAGATTTTCTTGGTGAATTTTATGAGTTTTCGAGGTTCAACACATTTGAGGAATACAACAATTCATTAATTAGTTTCTAAGTGTTGGTTAAAAGCCATATAACATTGGCGTAGTGCTGCTACCGTGTTATTGGAACTAAAGTAGATCACCTCAAAATAATTAGAAAATTAAGAAAATAATATTCCCACCCTTTATTTTACTTATTTTCTGTAGGAAAAGTGTTGTGATAGATATATTTTCTGATATATTCAATACAAGAAGATTCTTCTGCCCACCTCCTGTGGTGTAGGGACCACCGTGACTGCCTCACATCACAGAGGTCACGGCTTCGAATCCCGGCGAGGGCATGAAGGTTTGTGTGCGTGGGAGAATCTTTCGCAGATCAGTCCCACGACAAAGAAAAAAATGTTTTCCCATACTGAGTCGCTAATAACCAGAGCTGTTGGTGCGACTGTAATATAAATCAATATAAAGATTCGTTAATTACAAACGACTTTGTTTAGTTTAACGGCGTATATATATAGTATTTATATATTATATATAGTATTTAATTGACGTCTTAATCCACTTGCCAACTGGAGCAATTGTTGTCGTAGTGTGGAAGTTTTCAAACTGCAAAAACGAGCCATTAGAATTATATCAGGTTCAGATGCTAGAGAAAGCTGCAGGCCGCTGTTCAAAATACTTTATATACTGACTCTACCTAGCGCTTACATATTAGATATACTAAAATTTGTTAAACACATTATGAACCTTTTTGCAAGTAACGGGGACAATCATGGAGGAACCGTCCAGTTCTCAGGTCTGACAAGCACAGCCTCAGTCTCTACGAGTCTAGCGTTCATTATTCCGGTATCGCACTATTTAACAGCCTTCCTGAACATGTAAAGAACATCAACAACTTCAACTCATTCCTCAAGGAGTATAAAATTTTTCTTGTAAATGGAACTTATAACTCAGTACACGAATTTTTGAACCGGTCTCACATTCGTTGAACTGCCTTGTCTACAAAATTGCCGAATATGCTACAAATATGTAAATAGTGTGTCCAGTTTTCCCCTTTTGGTTCTGCTTTCCTGTCTCTGCTTTCTGTTTTAGTAAATATCCATGACGATATCCCTCCGTACCTAGCGACAGGAGATGAATACCAGGAAGTGATAAGTGTTGTGTGCGTGTTTCTTAAAGATAGTGCGTATGAATGTGGTGACTGGACAACTGTGAACAGATATGAATATTTTTTGTGTGTAACTTATTAATTGTTACTATTAATATTAATTATGCTTATATGTAATTTATCTACTGTACATTTGTGACGAATCCTATTTCGTCATTAGAGGGCTAATGGTGAATAAATCTATCTATCTATCTATCATACTCAACTAAGATACATTTTTTACTTTTTACTGATACCACTCTTGACGAATCCTGTGAACTTTCTGTAGATTAAATTGAATCCTAATCTTTTTTTTTAATAAAAAAAAACACGGTTTACAAACGTACGAATATCCCTATTGTACTCACTAGCCTTCTACAGTCCAGCCTCAGGCAGACTGCTGCTTCAATTTACAATTCTGTGATGAACGATTGGTGCTATTTCAATAGAAGTCAAAAAATAATGAATTGGTTTCTTGATTCGAAACACACATCGGGGCGAAGAAAATTGGCAAGACAATTACGCGCAGCTTGAGCAAGTCCTGAGCTGTTGGAAGCTACTCGTAGGCAAGGTGATATTGTCTGATGGGAAGTTCAGTCGCGACAAAAGAAGGCAAACGCCTAATAGGATCGTCCTGTGAGAACCGCTTTGTGCGTCTGCGGCCTGAAGAGCTCTGGAGATAAACGCCGTGTTTGCGGTATGTGAGGTGCTGTGACAGTTTCTATGGCCTGGCAGGTGGAATCTACGAGTAGCTGGCTGCAGAGGGGGCTTAGGTCCTCCTATTCAGGGAGCCACAGCTACCTGCGAAGGTTCTCCAGATACGACCTCTCAGAATACAGAACACAATGTGTACGAATCTCCTCAAATTTCTATTTTAAACTACATAATGGAAACCCTTATCAATTAGTATCCTTCAAATTATAAACAACGTATTGTATGCGAGGGGAAATAAAATTTAATTTGTGCACCGATCAATCAGATAACATACGGTGCATTCGACTGATTTATGCATAAATAAAGTCTCCTAATTTAGAAGATTTATTACAGAAAAACCAGAGAAAATCATGAACATTATGTCAAAATTTTTCAATGGGATAAGAAATCAACGATCGTCTAAATTTTTATTTTTTAATTTGGTTACTTTGTTCAGAATGAATTGGTTGGTTCCTTAATAAGTGTCCCATTTTATTTGGTGATGAGAATACGACCTATCATAGGTAGCAGTGTTCAGTTATATATGGGGCACTAAAGAAGTGAGAATCTGAGAAAACTACATTATCACCTACAACGTATGCTCTAGACGACGTCAACGACCGCAGACTAAGCATCCCAAGAATAATCTCGTCAGGATAACGAATCGGGGTGAAGTGAGTGACACGTTCAAATACATTTGGGACTGAAAGTTTTCCATTTTTATATTTTATTTCAACTTCGCCAATTTAATTATCTGAAAAGTGTTAACTTTCACTGACCCATATAAATACTCAGAGATGAATGCTCGATTTAACTTTTTAAACGTATATTATTGTTATTGAGTTAACTATACTATTATTCTGATGAGCAAAATATTTATTTAATTTCAATTAAGATTATATCATAAATATAATGGTTGATTTTTATTGAAATACATCGAATGATTTACACCGGAGCCTAGACAAAGTAGAATTCTTCTTCTATATCATCTGAGAATTGTGTGAGAATGGGAAGTAAGGTTACACTGAATATTCCTTTAGCATAGGCTCTAACGTCTAAGAATGGAATTATTCAGAAAAATACTTATTCTTCTCTCAAAATTTATAGGCATATGGTTATTTGAAAAGAGAACATATTAAATATTTCATTTCAAGAAATGTAATAATAATATTATATATATATATATATATATAATATTCTATATATATATATATTCTATATATATATATATATATATATATATATATATATAATCGATGTGAACATTTAGTTTCGTTTAAAAAAATTATAATCATGTACCGACAGTAAGACCTGCTTACTTGTGACGTTTATTTCGCAGTGTTGTTTATATCGATAAAGAATTCGTATCCCATGTACTATAATGCTTGGTTAAGCAATAACCTACAATTTCCTTCCTTGCTTTTAATTTCAAGTTAGTATAATTTTCAGGGCTTTAGATTGTAACGTGATTTTTTTTATTGCTGATATAATATATGCCATCAGATAGACGAAGCGTCAATAAATTTCAACCATTGGTGGCCGAGAGGCCAATACATCGGCCAATTACAAGATATTGAATTCCGTATAATTTAATTGGAATTTTATTTAATGTTATTACTTTAGTAACGCGTTAACCCTTATTCCAATTCTTCTGAATTGATTAAAAAAAATTAACATATACGCCAATTCGGTAATCATTGATTTCGAATTAAATTACACCACTTTAAAACCAAGACTGAATAACGTAATAACACTACGTCATTATTATTATTATTATTCAATTTGCGAATGAGGCATCTGTAATACGCCCACTTCTCCATACAGTTAAGCTGAAAGGTGTACAGGTGCGAAGAATGGTCTTACAACAGCTTTCATGGCAGGACTTCTTTGCTTTGAACAAACGTAAGGCTGTGAGGAACTGTAAAATGTAACCTGAGGTTAGTCACCCTGCCAAAGGGTTCAGCTTTGCTTTGTAAGAATGGGTAACAGTATATTTTCTCTTAGGTTGAAGGGGTGGAAACCATTTCAGAACGGTACTTCCGGTACTTCTCCCCTTCGGATACACGTCGAATCTAAAGTAGTAATACGATGCTGTTGCAAGAAACACCAGAGAGCACAGTCACTCCAAAGGACCGCGACACTATACGGGACGTTCAAGCTAACTTGACAAGCATGCTTGTTCAATCCTTTTGCACAAGTAAGCTTGGGCGCCTCTCTAGGATAATTTTGCGCAAGCGTTTCGCTTGTACAAGTCGTTTGATGCTTGATTGATTTTGAATCACGCAAACTTTCAGAAGCCGCGCTTGCGCAAGCAAAACGGAATGCCTGTACCAAGGAAGTGCTTCCTTGACCAAGCAAACGTAAAAGAAGGATGCTGCATACGATATATTATTAATGACATATAGATTAATTTATATAAATGCTGATAAGGAATCGAATCTATTGCTACGTGAATTAATAACAGTTTCAAGAATATGTTCTACTATTATGTGGCAAATTGAGGCTGAACAGATTATTAATAAAATTGAAATAATTACATTATGTTCCATTGTTTTAAATAATGTGATGTAATGTTTATATTATTGGATCACCGTAGCGAGGGATTTTGAAAAAAGGTGGAATTTCCCACAATGCCTTCTCTGCATGGATGGAAAACGTATCGAGATTATTCCTCCAGCTGGTATTGGTTCATTTTTTTCACCACAAACATAGACGCAATATAGTGTCAATATTAACGGTTCTTGAACCTTACGCTTCACAGTGCACACGGTGCACAGTCCAACCTAGCTTAACATCAGAAAATTACAATATGCTGCATTTACAAAGATCTAATATCGCTGAAGATATGCCATTTCACGCTAAACAGCAATGAGCCGACCTCCTGTGACGTAGTTACTATTATTCATCTCGCATAGAATAGGTCCCGGGTTCGAATCCCGGCTAGGGTATGAATGTTGTAAGCGTATGTTTCCATACTGAGAAACTCCAAGAAATTAGTTCCCCGACAATGTTAAACCCAAAAGTGGACAAAGTCGCTAATGACTGTATAAATAAGGTTTCCAGCAATTCTCTGTGGTATTTATTTCATCACTTATTTTGTTTGTATTTGGATATTTTATCTTATTATCGACTTTGGCAGTTGATACGACTATAAATAAATAAAATTAAAAAATACCAATTCACGGACTACTTCGTCAAGTGAAGAACAAGTGCCGTGGCAGCAAAGCATTGTTCCTTATAAAACTAAACATGCTTTCTTTAATATTCGGGTCACGAGAAATCGCAATGTTACTGTTCATATTTCATGGGGGTTAGCATAATGCTTCTTTAGTGATCGTATTACTCCCTTTTAATAAAATATATTATGCGTTATACAATTCTTCATTCCATTCACTCTGATATAATTATGACAGTAATGTGGATTTATATTCAATTTATTCAGTAAATTAATATTGGAATATGTTTTTATTTTCATCAATATGCTCATAGGCATATAGTGATGCCAACCGTTATGCTGTTTTAACTTAAAAGAGGAGGACATAGCTTACTCTCAAGAAATTACTCCAATAATTAGTCTAGACTAGACTAGTATAAACAATACGAAGAATGCCGGAGGCTACACTTTAAAGCTGGAAACATTGATGATGAATTATTTAATATTTTCAAGAAGCTCTAGAGATTCTTAAAAGTCACATACGACGGTATCCTTTACTATTTTTACGGTTTATTTATTTAATTAGACAATTTACAATATATTCCGACTGTTTTATGCCATCAATATAACCATTATTTACACAAAATCCAGAATTAATGTCACTTACCTTCAAGGAGGTACACTGGAAGGTCTTAAGTTTAAATATTCCTTAGCGCTGTTAGTATTGGTTAATGAAGTTACACCTAAATACAGAATCCACGCGGACTGCAGACTGAATACCAGCAGAAGAAAGTGTCCTAAAGCATTCACGTGGGCGAGAATATCGGGCCTACATCGCGTATTCGTTCTTTTGCATTTATTCACTCCCTGGAGGGTGAATCCCCTCTGTTTATCTTCCGTCGCTTCATTTAGGGAGCCAGGTCGTCCGTGCTCAACTTCAATCCTTTGTGTCTTCAAAGTTATGGATGACGGAAGTGAGAGTATTTTTATAGGCGTGTGCAAAAAAATGTACAGCTTGAAGAATAGAACGTGGTGCAAAACGAAGGCGATACGATACACTACTCTCTAAGTCATCCTCTTTAATACATCACCGCAGTCAGGATTAAAACAGTTGCATTAACTTTTAGTCTTATGGGAACAGGCTTTCAAGAGTTTTCATTATCACCAACGATGGATAACGAACTCACGCTCATTTAAGAGAGACGTCTCATTTCTGGAGGTTCCGAGATACCACTGAAATGGTATTAGTTGTCAGTTAAATAGGTTTCGACTGAAGTGTAACTAATGGTTCCAACGAACACACGCGGTGAAAAATTTAGATTTAATGACAACGATCATCAGAAATTAGTCTTTTTGTTTATTTTACGATCATTTTTAATTCAATTGATTCAACTAAAAGTTTAGGAAATATTTCTGAAAGACTTTACAGAAGAATGTTAAGTAGCGGTCTTCGTTAATTTCTCATCCATGTGATGAAATCAAACAACGACTGCAAATGGAACAGGATAGGGCATTTCTCCTTGACTCCTGGATAGTCCGTTAGCATTCATGTCTTATAGTTTAAAGTCCTAACGTATTACATATATCACGTAGGTTTCGAACTCCTTAAACTATAGCTGGGCCTAGGTAGCCTTTGGCCACATACCTCTAAAGGAACTGCCACCAGAGCCACTAGATTTTTCTGTGATCTCACCCAATCTCTCACTAGAGCTTAGTTTTAATACATCGTCGTATTTACTAAAAGACGCGCTCTGATCCAATTAAGAAATTATAATCCACTGTTTTCAGGAGATATCATTTGAACTTAATATGCTCTAATCGTAAGTGACGAACAGCATCACACATTAATTTCTGTAATCTCTTATATATCAATTGAAATATTTCGTGAACACTAGGGAATTCGAGAAGAAAATGAGCTGAATTAGGTTACATTCCAGAAACATCGGTAAGCAAATATATTATTATTTTATTGTGTAGTTCAATTACTGTTTCGTATATAGGATATGCACAGACACTCGTCTATTTCAATTTTTGTAATGTAAATGTAATGTAAATGGAAAATGTAATGTAAAGAATAATGCCTTACAGTTGAACATTAATCTACTTCTATTATACGTTAAAATTTATTTTTCATACGTTACATTGTGAATGACAGAATTCTGCGTACTCATTACTAACTCCTTGGCTCGACAGCCCATGAAGGACCTTAGCCTACCGTGACGGCTGCCAGACTGTCATCTTACATGACACATTCTGGATTAGGAGTCACACCTGGTTAGAGTGTCGATTCTTCCACAGCCTTAACCTCAGTTTTCGTGACCAGGACGACCACACACATCCATGCTCATGCCGGGAATCGAATCCGGGATCTCTGCGATGCGAGGCAATGACGCTGGCCACTACACCACAGCAGGCCGACGTCGTACTCATTAGCAGCTTTATTTAGGTTTTGGTTCGCCCTGAATTGTTATAAGAAATAATCGCGTGTATTTATTTAAATGTTAATTTATGCTAATTACAGAACTTCGTCACTGAATAATGCGTAAAAATGTTTTTTTTTTCTGTAAAATGTAAAATAAATATATTGATGAACAACGTCGTGCTGTAGGCAGAGAACAAGAAAGTTTGGGTGATGCAGAAAGGGTTTAAGAAAATTAAATAATTGGGTCAGAGAAAATGGCAAGGGAAAAAAATAGCGAAAGAGCAGAACAAAGGGAGGGGAATAAGTTGCGTCAACAAAGTAGAAGAGAAAATACCAGGAAATTTATTGCTGAAAATTCAAATAGTTTGTTCAGCTTACAAATGTAGATATTAAATTTCTTAATCGTGGAATCAAGAAAGGCCGAGAAATTTCTCACTGATGAATTCACATTGTTGTCAAATACTGTAAATAAAATTATCATCGATTTTAGAACAGCGTGAAACGTTGAAAAAATTAGTACCTTAGAAAACTACTGACGCAAAATAATTCAGAAAAAAACGTGAGCGAAAGAAGGCAAGAAGTCCTCTAACTGTACTGTCCTTCAATACATCGCAGACACGAAACCTGCATTGCATTGCTTCGACAGACAGACAGACAGACGGCACTAATGACCGACCCGAGGCTATGGTGTCGGCAATTGCCACGTTAGTATTTACAATTCGCTGAAAATATTTGAAAGAGAAATGCCGGCGCGGAACCTTGTAATCGGATCGCTGAAAAGCTGTCTCACAAAGGAACAAAGGTTTGACCCTGACTGGAGTGCGCGTGCCTCTGGAGCTGGGGTGCGGAAATTCCAGCTCCGGAGGTCAAGAGCAAGAGGTCGCACGCGTTGCACAAAACACAGATAAACTAGCGGGCCTAGATCTCTGTACTGCCAGCTCGGGAAAGTCGACGTGCTAATCTGTGTGCAGCCAGTCATTTCTCTGATCACGCGAACATTGCCAATGCGGCAATAATAACCACGTGTGTGTGCGGCTCTTTTTTTTTTATTTATACACATGAGGTGATGCACTTAAAATATATCAAAAGACGGATGAAGTTTGGCTAGAAGTAATTCAACAGCAATTCAGACCTAAATTATGCAGATTTACATTATTTTTTTTTACTAAATCAAACACTCATATGAGCTTTTGAAATGGACAGAAAATAAATAATGTATTAGGTATGGCCCAAAATATCGAAGAAGTAAAAGCTAATAATGAGGTACTCAAGCGTGGTATACATAAACGCAGGCTACATAAAATATTATTCTAATGGATAATGCAGTGAAAGGGAAGTTTGCTAGGGAGACCAAAAGAGGCTCATTGGATGAAAATTATACAGTTTCATTAGCAAAATAATCGTTGGAGGGATTTATTACTAACTACAAGTGCACAAGAAAATGCAATACTTTAATCAACAATATAAATCTGCACATCTACACAGAATGTATTCTAAGAAATATTAAAATAAAATAAAAACAAATCAAAGAGTCATATTTATAAAATATATTTCATAAGATTATTGTTTCTGGATGTGATCCAAAGTCGTAAAAGCGATATTATACACCACATAAATATCTTTTTGTATATACATACCAGCACATATTAAAATATCTACTGTCTTCTTAAAAAGGTAAAAACTTTCAGTTTCCACCATCCAGCTTTTTGATAAAAGCGTCTGAAGTCAGAACATGTATCGCAGAAAGCTGTTGCAGGCAGGCTGTTCGCCGATCCACATGATGGAGAATGAAGATTTCCTTTACGTGTGTTATTTTAAAACTTTTTTTGTATTATTTGAAACTTAGAATTCTTTCATTAAATTATGATCAAGACTACTTTAGCTTGTTCAAGATTTATTGCTTATTTCAAGTACTTTTTCATCAACAATGATCGGTATGTTTGACAACTAAACAAATTATACTATTATTTTATAACTATTTTATGTGGAAAATTCAACAAATAAATAATCTCCTTGTTGAAGTGAGATCTGGTTCTCAACATTAATATACCTTATGAGAGAGTAAAATAATGTAAATCATGACCGGGACATGTCACGTTAGTGCGTTTACGTGAATATCCGACTATGTAATATATTGTAGTCCTGTATATATTTCAACCAGGAAACATTTATATGATTCGCCAATTGGATAAACTGACAATAATTCATATATTGAGTGAACTTGACTTTAAATATTTTGATCTAAACTAAAGTCGAAACCATTTTTTAGAGTAATGATTTTGGTGATCTGTCTTAAACTATTAATATTTAGAAATTTAGAAATTATTAAACTAGCACTTCATAAATTTATACGAAACCACGTATTTGACCAAAGTAAATCGCTGAGAATATATTTCCACTGTGTTATTCGATATCCGCACCAGCCAAACTTTCAGTTAGCGAAAATAATATTTTCCTATGATATCTGTGGAAAATGGACTTTAACCACCATAGAAGAACGTTAATACCATTTCTATTTGGCACTTGTTGCAATCCAAAATTAACATAAAAAACTTTTATATCAAACATGTTTATTATATTAGGTCTTTTCTATTCTAATTAATATCACCTGATGAAATCCGAAATTATGAACGAAACGTAGTGTGTTTCTATTTTTGTGTGGATATTTTCAACCCTAATGTAGTATTTGTATATGAGGAAATTATTGAACTTAACAATTAATTAAAGATACACAATGAAACTTATTCACTAATATATTTACTATGATTATCGTTTAAAATGATATACAGGGTGAATATTAATTTAAAAAAATATAAAGACACTGAAACGTTTATTTTAAATCAGTAAGTAACAGAAGAATTTGTTCGTCATGATTCCGTTCAAAACGAAAAAGAAAACTGAGGTTAAATCTACGATGTATTCTGTCATATTGGAAATATAAATTTGTTAATTTACGAACTTTGACCTTCATATTAACTTATTTAATTTTAACTTCTTTAGTATAAAAGGGTCTATAATTGGGTATGATATTAATATGCAGCCTATACTCGCACAACAGGATCGTAACATCGTATAATTTGAATTAATTTTTAAAATGTGTTAATATCAGACAACAAAAGGAATTTTCTCGGTAAATAACAAATGTGTTTACGTGTAATTTTGAAAAGCATAGCTTTGAATAATTCATAATAAAGAGTTGAGAGAAATAGTTCCCCATCTAGAAGCCCTATCATCAGAGATTTGAAAATGTAAATGATTACATTAACCAGGAAACTATGGTTGATGATAAATTTACGTTGGAGAACGATGCACGGCGTTCTGACACCGGGAACATCTTTAAATTTGAGCTTCATTTGGATCGATTTTGGATTCCAATCCAGAAGCGGGCTGTGGCGGAGAGTAAAGAAAATTGACCAGCTCCAGGCAGGCGTCTTGGAATGTTTACAGAAGATTTCGGTGGACGCCGTTGAAGGACTAGAATTGCCACGCCCTGCGACTTCGATCGGATTCTGCGTCCCCTCTTCGCTGAGAAGATCCTCCACAGAAGGGGAGCGCTGGCCACTGAGACAAGATACAGTCTTCGCAGAAATGCTATTCACCCTCTCCATTATCCACGCTGGAACCGTATGCTGTTCCTGTTATATCTTCTTGGAATAATTACTTAATACACCGTCGAAATGTTGAAATATCAATCTATTTACAATAAAAGCATCACTATGATTTTTCAATAATTTTATCTCAATCCAACTCGGGATGTTTTGACCTTTCTGATAAAGAAGAAACAATCACTCGTACCTGTCTCAGTTACAAAGTCTCTCAAATTAATTCCTGATTCTTATGGGTCGCAAAGATTGCATAATTAAATATATATTAAGCCTACCTGTGTAACGTGCTAATTGGGAAAGTACCGAGATACATTTGAATTCTGTAATACAGATCAGCTAAACGTAGTTGAGCTGAGAAATTTCTCTCTAAAGGACGCAAAAACTATGGAAAAAACTGGTGCTTAATTTCGCTGATCCGCTTTCCGCTAAGGAAATCCGTAAACTCGAGGTCTACCCGATGCACAACCGATTACAGTATATGCGGAGTAATATCGTGTCATGCACTTTTACATTGGTAGAAATAAGGATCTGAACGAAGTTTGAGAAAAAATTAATTCTTTGCTACAATTATCCCGCAAATGTGACGCAAACAATAATAGAAACCTAATTGCTAATTACGTTAAGATTGTATATAAATAATAACACTAAGAAACTATTGTAAATAACATACGGGTCGCCAGTGACCACGATGTCGACGCAACCGTTATAAACTGAAGAAGATACAAATAGGTATCGAAACGTCGTTACAATGTAAATAAAAAATGTATGTATAAGATCATCAATTAAATTAAAACTTTTAACTATGGGCAGACGACCGGAACATGTGTCAGGATCCTATAACTCCGTTGGATTATTTTGTCAAATTCAGAGTTTCTGTGTTGAAAACATAAATCTAATCATTTGTAAATACCTCCTCTTTAGGAAAATACCTGAAGAAGATACAAATAGGTATCGAAACGTCGTTACAATATAAATGAAGGTCATCAATTGTTTTATTAAATGTGAAAATAGTTATATAAGCAAATTGTTATTATAATAAATTTTAATGTAAAGCGTTTAAATATAAATAAATAAAAATTATTACGTACAAAAATATAGAAATAAATTAAACGGAGTTTGTACAGTATATAAGGTATAAATTTAAATATAAAAATTAAATAAATTAACACATGTCTGACCAAACTAGATAGTTAAGAAAATATGTTACTGGCAGAAAAACACTGCAATAATCTACACTACTTGGTAAGTCTACAGATATAAAATTCAGAAATATTTTCCTTACTCTATCTATACTTACTAGCACATAAAATAAAACTAAAATAACGGGTCGATTATTGAAATGTTATGTTTATTCTTCTAGATAAACTTTAACATCAAAGAGCGTAAATAGCAGATAAACAATCTCAAAGACTAATTCCTTCTTGTGGAATTCATATAAATTCTTATCGCATTTACCTACACTCATAACATGAAATACGTTTTAATATTTTGAGCAATTATTTTAGCTGTAACAGAAAACGGAAAGCAGGAATTCAGCGGGAGAATATCTTCTCAACTTCATTTTAGGGCTGATGCAGCCGTTGTGCGTATGTTGTAGTGCCAATTTCGTTCTGCGCTTAATCATCGGTAAAAAAGAGTAAACGTCCCAGAACAAAGGAAATTTTTTCTCTTAGTTGTCTTCCTTTGAGCCGGCTCGGATCAGAATGAGTGAGAGGTGGAAATGATAAACGCCAAAACAGAGAGGAGTTGCAGGAATTCGAGGGGAAGACGATATCCCCGGGCAAGGCGGCTGTTTTCTCCCCTCACTTTGATGGTCAGCCATTTTTATCAAGGCTGGGGATGGCGGACGAATTATTCCCTCGCGAGGTCCATCAAGCCCGCTGGCTCATCGATCTACCACCAACTACGTGCTTCATTTTAATGCTCTGACAATTGAAATCAAGAAGACAGAAAAACATGATAGTGTTACATTAATTGTTTTATTGATTATTATTGATCGCTCCATTCCTGACATCTAAATGCGTAGCTTTATTGGGATGAGAACATAAATCATCGGCATAATGTTTGTATTACGCTATTAAAATTTTTACAAGCCAGTTTTTCTGAGGTGACTTCAAATATTACATTTTATATCGTGGAATAAAACAAAGTCGAATTTTACATTCTTATTAAAAAACGTTAAACTTGCATTTATTATTACAAAGTATTTTCTTGTGTAACATGAAAATTAAATTGTGATATTTACTACTGTAATCCATATTTAGACGAGAATGATTGTTATTTTTTATTCCTTTGCGTTTGTGTAGGATTCTGCTCTCTACTAACAATCATAGACTCAATACAACTATGTTATTTAATAAATAGGCTTTTTTATAAATAATAATACGGTTTTCATTAACAGAGATCGAAGAAAATTGTGATACGATTAATTTGGCACTTGAGTTTTCATTGAAATCAAGGGTTGTTTAGTGTGAGTCAACATAAAGCGACCTCCTATTCCCACTGGAGGTTATTTCGCGGAAGAACATTCATCTCGTCAGCTATCACACATTTTTCTCTTCTCACTCGATAGGGGTAACGGTTGTTCCATTTGTATCTGTGCTCGACTGCTTTCTAATACTCCACTATCGACAATTTTCTTCAGTAAAAATCTATTTCTGAATAAGTGTGAATTTTTTGATCCCAGAGTAGTAAATATACAAATTTACGTCATTTATATGTAACTGACCTCTGTCCTCTAACAGAATTTTTTTTTCACACCGAACAGTGGTGCACTGTAAAATATTTTCTTTACATTAAATTCTTACACTTTTCCTTGATCATATGTTCATTTGAGTCAACAAGTAGTTATAAAAGGTTTTGTAATAGTTATATATTTTTGTTCTGACCTTCTGATACAAGCTCAATAGAGTCTTCTCATTAGAGTATGTAACTGTATCTCAGGTTAAACTCTAATGTACTATAAACATTCTTTCATGTACTAAATGAATTAATGTGTAAATTGATTAATTATAGGCTGCGTTTTATAAATATATGTACATAAATTCTTTTTATGAAGTTCAGCTAATTTTAGTTATTGATGTGAGATGGAAAAAACTCGACAGGGAAAAGGAATAAAGCACGGGGCCAGTGCCATTTCGACAAAAATCAGTTTTTGTTACGGCAAAAAATGACGTGTATTAAGGCTTTAGTTAAAAGTGATATTTTTAATTTTTCAACTGTTTACATTTGTATACAATGTTACTTTTTAAACAATAATCTGAAAGATTTTATTTGTTAGTACATTATTGTATAAGTTCATCTTATGTGCTTATAACAAAATATGTACAATAATGATGATTAATTAAAGTTATATTAATTGGAATCATAATTATGTAATGAGATCGTTTATTTAACTCTTATGTTTAATAAAATCACTGTTCCGCTCTTCTTCACAATTACTTGAAACGCGAGAAGCAAATTCTTGTCCTTGAGTTGGTTTATCCACAGACTTAGGAGAACCGACCAACATATTTACAGATGGGATAGGTCATAACGAAAATTTGATATTTTTGACTATCTAGGAAGAACGTGCTCACACAAACGCTACAGAATACCCTCTTGAACATAAACTGGTAATAATTTGCGTTGCAGTTCTTCAGGGCCCACCCAGTAATGGCGTCTTCACCTCCGTCGTCTTGCTGTGACTAAAGTAAAAACCAGCAAATTAACGTCAGGCTCACGTTAGCGCGACACGTCGTGGGCGGAACCGCGTCGTCAAACACGCGTTAACGTCGCCGCGGCTTTCTCAGAACAGCGCCCCAAAAACCCAGGCAAAAACTGGAAATTGATTACGCCAGCCACATCGACTGCTCGCGAAAAATACGGGCCCTTCCCCTCTGTCTAGCCAACAATTAATGGAAACAGGGAGACAAACTAGCACAAGTAATACATCAGATTCAAGGTGAATCGATTCTGGAATTCATTCCTTTCGGACAACACTATACATATCAAGGCGTCTTCCAACATGATCCCAGCGAATCTGTACGGCTTCCATCCGATCGCATTCAGTGTAAACTGTTCGGTAATTCTTTTAAATATCCAATTAACTTATTACAGTGAATAGATCCAACAATGAAACTTGTAACAGTCCTTTACATCGGGTGCCAAATATAGGGTCGAAAATTCAGACTCCTTCAATGATTCTAAACACCACGAAAATATTTAAATGGATGAAGATAATAACCATTGTTTATATTTATTCTTTCAAGACTTTTAAGTTTGATAACATCCTTTAAAATTACAGTACGATATGCCAAGAATTACACAAATCATTTACAATAGCTGTCGACATATATATTGCGTCATATTTTTTTTGTGAAAAGGACAAAAACGTCTGGAAATAATGACATGATACTATTATTGCAGAATTTTTGGTTGATAATATATATATATATATATATATATATATATATATATATATAATATCGTTAACTTGAATGATCTAATTTTATTGCAACGATAGATTTTTTTTTAGTTTTAGGTGGGAAGGGTATTATATAGTTCGATGTAGGACTAGATAAATGTCATAAGTATCTGTTATTATCGCCATATATAATTATATTTATATATAATTATCTGTAATGAGATGTTACAATACAAACTCTTTATAAATTTCATTAATTACATATGTAATGCACAATTTTAAACTTGCCAATCGAGCAGCTCAGTCTTATTTTTCCGACTTTTTTTTAATATCTGTCGTAAACAATTATTGTTTGTTGTGTTACAAGAAGCGCACTTCTAAATAGAAACACACAATTCGGCTGACTTTACATAAATGAGAAATATCAAAACTATAGATTAAAACCCCGTTTAAAATTTAAGAATTACCTGTGACACGTACTGAGAAAAAACAGCGTTTGCTAAAAATCGATTGCAAATAGACAAAAATAATACTGTTTCGATTATTTATCTTTCGTAACAAGGAATATAATGATCGTTTAACACTCATAAGTAATAACAGATATTAAAAAGTAGTTTCTAAATGATGACTTCCCAAGTGAAATTGCTTTTACATTATTTACCAATGAACAGATCTTTAATACCTTCTATGGATATTTTCAAGTACGTTATATGTGTTTACATAATCATTACTTAGTGGTGTTTATATTTACTTAAAGTAAGGTATGTACTTTTGTATTTACTGGCACAATTACAGAAAATAAAGTTATTTTAAAATGAGAACCATTCTGTCTGTCAGCAAATGAGAGCAGAGAATTAGACAAACGTTGCCAAATCGTCAATACTGAATGACATCATACTCTTAATGCAGCTGCAGGGGCAATAATGCGAAACGCCGCACGAATTTGATTCGTCGGCGCAAGAAAGAGCTTCAAGGTCAAATCGGCTCCTATTTGAAAAACACTATAGTTCCTTTCTATTTAAGTCTGTTGCCGAATGATGTATAAGTTTGCGTCTTTTCCATCTGTTGCGTTTCGCCTCTTGTAGCAACCTCTATCGCCAGAGTTCCGTAAAAATTTTATTAAAAACTTGAAATTATGTTCGCATGATACCGCACATGACTGCTCGCGTTTAATTAGATTCATAATTACACCTCAAACGGTCAAATGGCCTTTTAACGGCGATTATATATTTTTTGTGTCTTAAATGAAATGATCGTAACTTTAGTTGAATCAAATATTTTCTTATAAAAACTTGCGATGTTACAAACCAGCTGAAATTGAATTGAAAGCGAGTAATGCAGATTGAAGGATTGGATGGGTCACCTTTGAATTGTTGATGGCTCCCTTGTGAGAGCAAAATCGATAATCCCACCAACAAGACGACGCTGCCTTGCCTAGCCACCACGCTGAAGCGCCTCAGACCATCCAATCCTGTACGTGAAAAAGGGAAATTAGAGCAGGGCAAAAAAAAAAAAGAATAAAATAAATGAAAACACACAATGAAACAAGCTAAAAATTACACCAGCTCCATATTCTTGAGAAACATGCACATTTATTATTTTAACGTAATATATTTAAGAATATACTTTATAGTAATGCAATGCGTGACCTGCATTACTGTGAGTTACTGAAAATATTGCGGTTATGCTATTTCATTTTACATTCTCAATCGATGTAGTTACCTCATTTAATCCATTTCCAATGTGCACTCGTCCTAACTTTATCACCTTTATACAATTACAAGTCACGTTTGCTAATATTTTTAACACTGGGCTGCTTTTCTCACCTAGATTCGACTTACGTCCACTTTCTGGCCACTGTCATTTGTGATTCCCTGTTTTACTAGGATTCTAAATCTTGTCCTGCGTCTCACGCCTTCATTCCTCATAATATGTACATTCTTCTCCGTATTGCGCAATGATTATGAACCAAAAGTAAAATTACCTTGAAAACTGATAACATTTCGAGTAGAATTATTTTAAGCCTAGTTACTTATAGAATTGAAATATAATGCGTCCGTCCTAAAAGTTTTAGCTTTGCTTTTGAACTCGTCACCTGGTTTGTGCTGTGTGCCGTTCTTACGGATCTTGCGTTGTTTTAATCACGTGACGAAAGAAACACGGAACGCAGAAACGTTTTGTGGTATTTATATTATCACTTAAATGTGTCTGTTATTTGGATATTTATTTTATCTTATTAGCGTACTTATTAATCCAAGCTGTCAGTTTTCATGGACAGACTTCGTAATAGCAGACAATAAACGTTGTAGTATTTATGTTCAAAGCTTGTTACTAACTCGAACTTTAAATCGATTATCTAAAGAAATTGTTAAACAAAAGAGAAGTCTAACCACGGGTCATGTAAAATGGTTTCTTAATCCATAGAATTATGCGATTTATTTGTTCGAATATAACCATGAAATAATTTTAAGTTGAAGGTCGTAAAAGTTCTGAACACCCCATTGGGAAATGCGACAATGGCAGTGAAACTCCGCAATTGTTTAATGACTTCTAAATTGCCGCTGTCGCGAAGAAAACAAGCCTTTGTATTCAAGAGCATTGTCTACCTAGGAAGCGGGAAATTTATAACGGAGGAAGCGAGGTACAAAGCCTGACATGCGGTCATAACGGAATCTGAGCTCACATTCAAAAATGTTCTCAGGAGCCGGATCGTTCAGATCTTTGGAAACCGGAATAGAGGGCTACTTTTACGACATGGTCGTCTTTGACCTGCATCGTTTCATTTGTCGAATAATATTTAATCAACAAACTCTGTCCCACCCAGAACGATAGAAAGAAAATGTGGCAAAACGGAAATAATTTTTTTTGTATCTGTTGTTGGAAAATAACTGGTTTATTACTTTGTAAAATAAAGGGTAGACGTGTGCTTTGTAAAATGAAGTACAAGGCATTTTGGTGTTAGTTTTTAAAAAAGCTAATGAACGAAATCATAATTTCTGCAAAATATGAAGTTTTATGTTTGTAATTGTAAAATAATGCGATTAGCCAAATTGCATTTCAAGAGGTTTTGAATACCTGAAAAAAAAGTATCAAGTATAAATTAAACCAAATTTCAAAAGTTATCAGTACATGAAATTTAATGTAAGAAATTTATTTTTATACCTGTTATAAGTGCAAAAAAAATGAAGTTAAAGAATAAAATATTGGTAATTTTTTTAAATTTAATTCTTTTCCGTTTAGTCATTTCAAAATTACTAAAATTTATTTATACGTACTTTGTATCAGACACAAGACTTCCATATAAATAAAATATCACTTTTGACTGTACGTTGATTTGGATGGATTTTTGGCAAGAATCAAATTTTATTAGCAATATTAAACTCCATCTGTCATACTGGGAAAAAATGTGAACGGAAGGAAACCTGAGTTTTAACTGATTTTGATAACTTAAAAAACGAAGCCGTAAATAACTGCAGACCGGATGAAGATGACTGTGTTAGCTGTCGAAACGTCGTTGGCCACAGAGATACCTTTAAGATTATCTTAATTTGCCATCCAGTATTTTAACAAACTAAAAATTTAGTCTGCTCAATTTACTTTTCTATTTATGGGGTATGTATCGATAGATAAACATAATATTTGTTATTTGGATCAGGTGAGAGAAGTAACAAATTGAAGAACAATGAGTTAAATGTTCATGTGTTAATGAAGGAAGTCTTTCCTACTTAATACTATGGATTGTAATCAAACGTAACTAACCCTAACGTTAAGAACCCCGCACAAAGTTTTCATTCAACCCTCGACAGACATCCAACTAGTAAAACTTAAAATTGTTAAACAAACGCGTCTAATGTTTTCTTCTTCTTAGAGTTTTTAATAATACGTCCTTCTTAATTCTATAATAATACTACAGGAAATGATCTCAAAATTCAATAAATCATGTTACTTTGGAATATTAATTGTAATTGAATCATACTGAAGAAGTACTGATATTCTTTAAAGTGAATCACGCTGATCTATCGGCATTGTTAGATTTTTTGGTCACTAGCCATTTTTTCACCTTCTGATGAATGCCGGAATCCAAGAATGAAGCGAAATCGCGTGTTCTCATTAATATTTGAAAAATGTTTAAGCTGGTGTGGTGGAAGTACGTTGTTTCAAGTAAAGCCCAAGCGAACTGCATAATCACAGCTTTATTATTATTATTATTTTTCAGAAGTAGCATCTTCGTCGGGAGCTTAATATGAATAAGGTATAAGTGTGGAGGAGATCCCGGCGAGGCTGCTGAAAGATGCATCTTTACGCGCCATAGTCTGTTAGGCCCGTGATGTTGCAGTAGTTTTGAATATTCATGGTAAAGTGGCTGAACCGCCGAGCTGCGGAAGGAAGCTCCTCTGTTTAGCACTCCATTGATTACCATTCCACGACCATGACTACGTAAACTAAAAACAAGCGGAGCGTAGTCCGTGCTTCGTTGCCAAGTGCCTCACCTATTGTCTTCTGCATCGTTATTATGGTCGCAAACCATGACGAAACGAATTCTGGTAATCAGCAGATTGATGATGTGCCCAATTCAGAGTTCGACGGGAAGCTTCACGGGTGAAAATTGGAAAATTAAGACTTGACGGTTATTGATTGCAGTGAACCAGTTATGAATGAGTTGGGTGGGATTTCAGAAGTCCAACAAAATTATGTGAGCGGGATGATTATTGAATAATAGTATTGGAGAAGAAATTCTAAAGTTTCGATAAAACAGAAGGATGAAATTATGACATCAGTTAACGAGCCAGGACCAATCTACAAATCAGACCCAGCTATTTGGGATTCCGTTTACTTTCAAAATTGAACGTAATGATGATGTAAAAAAGCTGAATATTTAAGTAATCACAATAAATACTTCTAACAAATAATAATAAGCCTTCGAACGTCTGTTATGTTTAATAATATTTTCATATCATAGTAAAACTAAATATCTAAATAATGGTACGAAACGAACGGTACTGATTCAGTGTTGAATAATAAACGTATTTACATATAGTTGTACTGTCTTTAATCTTGTATGCTTTCTCTTATTTTACGTATCCATCTTGTTGGGAATCAATAAATCCTCGCAAAGAAGAACAGTCATATAATAGATACTTGTGTTTAGATAAATTTTTTATTCACAGCGAGACTACGGCGTTGTGTAAAAGTAAACTTATTCATTGCAATATACTAATACCGATATTATAGTCATAACTTACGAAATCGTTTATTCTACGTTACATGCAATTGTATTAAACTTTCTGTTTGAGTAAATTTTTCCCATTTACGTATTACATTGCCCCAAGTTTTACTCACGTACCATAACGGTGAATCTTCCTATTTATATAATCTACTCCTGAAATTTTAAGCAGACATTTTATTTTCTCAATTATATTTCCTTTGATCTCTTTTCTGCAGCTATCCATAAAATTTGCATATTTGTCATTTTACAATTTGTAATTGTATTGTTCCACATATTTTTTTCGGCTTTATTTGTATATATTTAATTGATATTTATGGCGTGATCTGTTTCCTCAAAGAAAGACAAACGGAACCAATAAATAAAGAAACTAGTAATAAAAACATTTTGATTTCGAAGATTAGATATAAATGAAGATTGTATTGGCAAATGAATTTCAACTGCGTTCTCTCTGAATAAATGTAGCGTTACTTCAGGAGTTCCTGCTCCCTTCCGCTGCCGTAAAGTGAACACAATTCCTCCATAGAGCGTGCAAATATTTATGGTATTGGGCAAGGCGTGAGTCAGGGGAAACCGGCTGTGCTGCCCTCTGAGCTGGGGTCAGCGCCTCTTCACATTACAGGTTACGCCATAATAGAACTTGCTGCCTCAACACGCCGTTTGATTACTAATACAGCACTGACTTACCACGAGAGCGAATAAGGTGCACGAACCAACGGATTAGTACAGACAATAAAGCGTAAAAAAGAGATAGCTTCCATTAAACAAAAAAAAATATTGTGGGGGGAGGTGTGAGGTTTTACACCAGTTTGATGCTTTCACAAACTAATAAAAAAGTTGCAATGTGCTTAAGACTCGTGAAAAAAAATTGTAAATTACGAACGACAAGATGAATAAGTTTATCCTGACAAATGATGATTAGAATAACGCTTTCAATCTAATTTAAAATGGTTCAGACAGAAAGATTTTCATATATATATATATATATATATATATATATATATATTCAATGCTGTTTGTTATTAGATTTCTTTCAGAAATTTGTTTATTAACACTAACTCCCTTAGGATATATACATATATGTATATATATAGATAGATAATATAATTATATATAATATATATAATATATATATATATATATAGAAAGATAATATATAGTTAAGGTCAATAAACAAATTTCTAAAAGAAGTCTCATTACAGCATTGAACCTTTTTCTTAAATGGAAATGGATTGCCTTGAGTAGCTGGCAGAATTACCAAAGCCGATGTATCATTATTTAATAAATATCCTATGATCATGCCACGTAAGCATTTATAGTAGCCTATTTGACTTTGAAGCTCTTCCTTGCGCCGACGAATCAAATTCGTGAGACGTTGTCACTTAATTTGTCCACGCAGTTACAGTAAATGTTTGTTGTAATTAATTATTGACGATGTGGCAAGGTTTGTGTAATTATCTGCTCTCATTCACTGACAGCCAGAACGGCTCCGATTTTAAAAGCATTACAGTTACCAGAATAATTATTAGACAAGAACATTTGACGAAATTTATAAAATAGTAGAATGGATGGCACGATAATATTTATAATTATACTTTTATATGATACTGAAATGTTTTTAAAATAGATCAATTCGTTACTAATACAGAAGTAACGAGTCATAAATAACAAGCGCTTCATATCCATAATTAAATATTCGAGTATATTTGCTCACGGAAGGTATTAAAGTATTTTAAACCAAACGGACAAAATACTTGAGTACTATAGGCCAAAAAATAAACAAATCAATAGTCAATTTATATTCCATATGATGTGGCCATAAATATTTTAGTAGTCGATTTTTGATTTAAATTATATAATTTTTAAATCTTGAGTAGTTTTTACGTATAGAATGAACGGTTATATAACCTGAACTTCGATCAGATGGAAACATCTGCAAACTGTATAACACAAGAGAATACTGCACATTAATGGACGGAAAAATAAGGAATGAGAGTTTCGGAACAATAGTCAGGGTAGGGGAAGACAGGGTGAGAAATATTATGGGTCTACCGTATATAAATATAGACCTATTTGTCAGGCAAACAATCCTTGGAAGAAATAAATAAAAACACCGGTTTTAATGTATTCAGCATTGAATGAACGTATGAAGAATTTGATATCAATTCCTACAGGGATAATGACAGATTTTGTTTTGAAAGAGACACTGCTGCCACTCCTAGAAATAAGTATACTGAACACAGAAATGTATTCGGAAGTTGATCGATTCTCTGTTGATAATTCCTGCATTGACAGTATGTTATTTCAACTTACAGCATCTATAAAGCAACTATTGGATTTGAAATTTAGTGACAATACGGTAACCTAAATCTATTTTTCCTCATTGTCTCATTGTTCTCATTGTCTCGTTTATTTTCTTCAATGGAACGCCCAATACCAAGTCAATATTAAAACAACTGCGCCAGTGATGAGAAATTATCTACAACCCCAATATGAAAACGAAATTTTGAAAGAAAAGATTGGTGTAAATAATATTGAGGGAAATAATTTCCGCTGAAATGAGATTGAGAGAGAAGAAAAGTTACATTTCGAACAGTTCCAGAATCTCTGCGGCTCTCATGTCGGATCATTTATAGCCATCGGCGGAGGCTTTGGCTGTACAGGCAAAGGCACACTTGGTTGAACCCTGCCACACAAAAAACAGATATCTCAGCTTATGCATCTTTACTACTTCTATAGGCAGTATCGCGTTATATAACATCACTGTGGCGTCGAGCTTATCTGCTCTAGATATATATTTTACTGTTTTGCTTTGCATCTTTTGTCCCGTACGGACACAACGAAACGAGGTTCTCGACGAATGGTTATTAATAAAAATTTGTGAGTTCAATTTCTATTACTACAGTGCTGGGCGGGCCTAAAAATTGCACCATAACTGGAAAAATATTTCGTAAAATTCTAAATTTATAATAATATATTAAGTGCTATTATATATTATAAATAGTTACATTTAATATTCAATAAATCACAACGTTTCATCGCCTCTCAAGGTGGTACTATATTATACATTAATTTTTTAACTTCAAGAGAGATCTGAAACTAAAAAAAATATAAAATTTAAAGCATTAAAATAATTGATAAAAATATACTGAAAATTTTATACAAAAAGCACAAAACGTTTCCTCCCTATGATCAGGGACATGTTCAGATGCCTCGAAAAATAAACAAATTCAATGAAAAATACAATATTCTACTTCCAAAAGAATAAATAAATTTAGTACAACATATTTACTTACATAATTATCAAAATATGTATTGAAAAGAAAAATGTAGAATATTTACAATAACATTCAGTACTGAAATGAGAAAAAAACAACGCCATTTAAAAACACATCACAAAAGTTTACGCTGTTGTAACAGATATTTTTAAAAACAGAAGAATATTAATTATACACAATTTTAAATCATAATAAAGCTGAATCATATATATATATTTAAATTTTCTGTAACATTTTTTAAGTTTATTCAGTTTAACTATATTGGACCTAATATGCAGAAGTTCGTTTATCAAGCGAGGATAATAATTGCACTCAACATATACAATTTTTAAAATGAAATAATTCACGTCTGATTGAAAATAATGAATAAGAAAGTTAGCCAAATTCAGACATAAAAAGTGATAACATAAATACCACACAACGTTTCTGGGATTATTGTCCCTTTCGTCGGGTGCTAAGAAGAGCCGAGAGTGACACAACTGCCAAAATTATATAAAAGAATATAAAGGAAGAAGTTGCTATAGTATACTTCATATTTTTTTCGCGAAATTGAATCTCACTTTTAATCATCATGCGTATTTAAATTGTATAAAAGGCATATTTCTTCTTGATTTATGTCTGGTTAGTCTCATTGAATAATAATGGCCGTAATAATTCAACTGATTACCTTGTTCTTGAAAGAGACACTGGCAATGTAAAATCATTTTTTCGAACGATCCGATTTATTGTCAACAAAATATAACAAAATACTAATTTTGAATATTATATAATTAGAATTCTTACTTTAAATTCATATTGGGAAAAAATGTTCCTTAACGTCTCGGCAAATTATTTATAAATATCGTAATTTCACGCGGCGGTTTGACTTGAAGATATATAATAATAAATTAACAGTAGTTAGCAAAAACATATTTCAGGCATACGGCCAGACGGTCACGGAAGTCGTTTTCTTATTTCTCTTCCTTTCGTTACGCCTCACGACCTGATCGTCGCAGAATTGCTTAACGAGGAATGGCGTTTTAACTGGCGGGACTAATTGAGGCGCACGGGCCGGACAATATTTTGGCTGAACGAGCACGCGTAGTGGACACGAAGCAGGGGGCCAGGGTCATAAATCGTGTCCGCACAGAGTCGCCTCATTAACGACCTCGGCCATTAATCACGAGAAGAGGGCAGGGGTCAGTCCAGCCGCAAGGGGCCGGCTGACCGCACGCGCAAACAGACACTCCATTAAGCAGCTGCCTCCGTCGACAGGTCCTCCAAATTACACCAAGTAAAACGGAAAATTTCTTTCCTCTCAATTGGTTGTTAGTTTGCAACGAACCGAGTTTCCTTTAATATCAAAGTAGCACTATTGGTAAATATTGAACACGACACAGTTAGTATGAGTTCAGTACATTTGAGGTGACTTGCACTGATTTAAAGGAAGTGGAACAGTCGTAATTTAAGGAATGTCACTGAAACGAGTAGCCATGGAACAGAGTGTAGCGAAAGAGTAGAGCCGGCTACAAGCCAAACCAGTTCACTATAGACACAAATTAGAGCACCTCATCGAATAAAAATAAAAGGTTTGTTAAATGCTGTGGTGAAGTAAGTGTAGAAGCATGCGACCAATTAGATATTGTTAGATTAAAGGCTATATCGAAAATTAACTGAAAGCATTATGTTCTGGAAAAACACACACTCCATCAAATCTTGATAGACACGGCGCATGTCCAACGCCTTGTGCATTATGCGTACCTCCGCACGTGACAATAGGCCTACATTTCACTTGGATAATGATTCGTCGAGTTTCAGATTTTGCTTATTATAGAACACATTCGGCCTGATGGGCACATCAATGAACTGCTTTTATTTCACTTGCCTAATACAGGTATTCAGTGAGACAGAGAGGTGGGTGGGGGGGATCATATATTGTTACTCAGTGACACACACACAAATGCATATAAAATATTTTGAATTGTATGAGCTACAAGAAATTTAAAGTTTTGGTTGTGTCCAAAACGGTAATTATTTGTCAAAGTCAGAATTTATAAACATTCAAATTTCCAATTAAGTATCAACGGTTTATAAATTCTGACAATATATTTAACACAAGTCAGAAAAAGTTTAGTTTTTATTTATAATTATTTGTAATATAATCCGAAAACGTATCACACAGATTTTACAATATTTATTTCACTGTCTATAATGTAAATTTAAATGCACTTCAGTTAATTAATTAGTAATAGTATATTTCTTGATTGAAAATAAACTATTGCGGAAAATATCTACATTTGCTGTATGTTTTACACCATTATAACGTTTTATAATTATAACGTTTATGGCTAACTACAAACATCGGTTTTTCGTTATTACGCATTCAGAACATTTAGATAAAATTACAATTTTAGGTATTATTAATATATATCCTTTTAAATGGAAATTTTGTAAAACTTTTATTATATAACCCAGGAACTATAAAAAATATAAGTTTTGTATGTATAACAATAGTAGTCTTTTATTTATAATCATACGATTTGGCTGAAATCATGACATAATTCCAATTCCTTAGTACAGTATAATGCAACAGTTACAAAAATCTAATACAACTAGTTTAACTATAAGAAGCGTTTCCCGTAGCATCCCAACACGTCATTACATAACATAATTTACTTTTTGAGTCATTCTCTAAATAACACTGATAATTTGTCGCAATCTGCATCGCATAGTTTTCGGCATTTGCGAAACTTCCATAATAATTTCCAAACCGAAGCGTCAGTATTCATTAATATTCGTTTTTGAACTGGGAAGTGGATAACTATAATTCTACGATGAACATATCTAATTTAAGTACCATGATAATTTATTGGAACCCAAATTTGGCGGAACATTGCAATCATACACTTAATCCCTAGCAGATTCAACCATGCACGTGGCTTAAGCTTAAAAGAGTCTTACACATGTTAGACACTGACTCTTCTAATCGGTATTTATTTTCCTCAAAATTTTGTACGTCTCCAACTATATCAACCGTTATTGGGCGACGAAATCAATTGAATTATTCATCATAAGACAGGTTTGTGCCGCTGTGAATCTCAACTGTTAAATTTGTTCGGGCAAAAAAACTTTTTTAAGTTAGTTTATAAAGACGATTTTGCGGCTTCGCAGTGAGCGTCGAGTCGCACAGGGGAATGGCGGAAACGACGCGCCAAGACGCCGGCGTCGAAATTCGCGACTCGACGACAGCCTCAATGAGATCAGGATGTCGATGCAGGCGCCACAAATACATTATCCAATAGTCGCACCTCAACGCTCGAAATGTATATAGCTTTGGCAAAACGAAATTCCGATTTTAGGGACGGTTCCATCTTTATTGGTAACAAGAATTAGCTTATGTTTTCCTTCCTTAAGTTCTGTAACTTATGTTGTTTTTATTTTCAAAAATATAGGCATTGGTCATGACGATTCCATATTACATTTAGTAGCTGCACGTTTGAACATGAATATTAGCAGCTAAAAAGGCGGTATATGGGGCGTATGTTTTTCATTGCTTTACCTTAAAAGATACAATTAAAACATGGGAAAGTGGTGGATGAGATTAAACAATGGCCCTTATTTTTTTGTAAAATAACTTTATTCTCAACTGCGTGGAAAGTGTTCGGCAGTTATTAAGCATAAATTCATAAATTCTAAAACAGGAACAACGCTCCATTACATAATTTCTAAGTATTAAATTGGTTTGTATGTATTAGATTTTTCATGGAACTTCAATTAAACAGCGTTTTCTTTATTCACTCGTTTTCTCTGCCTGGGCTTACTTATTTATCGGATAACAATAGGCATTACTGTGATGCCACGAAATGATTAATTTCGTAATTTCAGACAACAGACGAATAAGTCTTGTTAATTAATAATAGAAGAAGAATTTTACACAATTATTATAAATCAAGTAAGGAAATTTCTATTTGCTCTTTTTCCTAAGGAAAGCTGAATTGTGCTGCAACGAAACACTTGTTTCTATAGCAAGCTAATTTTCACAATAAAAATATCAGTGGTGGACATAAAAACTATAAAATTAGTATTCATTGCAAATTATTTAAGTCATTAAAATATTTTCGAAAATCAGCATCGACAAATGGAATAAATTATGAGTTTTTGTGCTAAGATAGAGCTTCAATACATACAGCGTAGAAACCTACAATATTTGATACAATCAAAAATAGTATTCAAACTGTTATAGCAGATTTTTAACTTTTATAAATAAATCAGCTTGAATTAGAGAGCTCGCAAAAAAATATTACTAACTTTGGAATTGTGTAACTATAGTAATCGAAGAGAAATGTGCCAATCACGAATATTTTGAGCAGTAAATAAATTCAGATATGTTACGTGTTAAATGAGAAAAACAATAAAATTGAAATACAAATAACAAATACTTTAAATCCTGATAACAAATTAAAATTGTTGTTAACATTGTGGATTATATTAGCGTTGTCACCAAAAGACTCGGTGTCGGCACATCGTATCCATAATGGTTTCATTTCATTTGAATCCTTAGAAAATCAGAATATTGTCTTAGTATGGAATGATAGAATTTTTCTATATGACACGAAATAATTCATGCAATTAATTGACGCACACCGCTATAAAACATTATTCTCAGTGATTTTCGCTGTTTCAGTTGTAAAGTTTAATAATACAGTTCTAAAATTTGTCCCAGGAATCCAGATGCTTTTATTAAAAATATTGATCACTGGCAAACACGAATTCGCAGTCTACTTAAAAATTTTACATCTCAATTGCATTTGAATTTTGGTGACTAGTGTCTAAAAGGAAATGTTATAAATACTCTGACAGATTAACGTTGATATTTTTATGTCATCATATTTTCTGTAACTGAGTTTCTTCACAATAAAGATAATTGCGACACGAAGCGTATATGGAAGTACGATAAATTCCAGATTATGAAAATAGATTTGTTTTGTCAAAGTATGTGTCATTAAAACTAAAATTGATAATTAATTGTAGGGTGGAATGTTTTCCTAGAACGTTTCTAAATGAGAATCGGTAATGTTTTCACTGGGGGCACAACCTGGTTAAGAGAAGTCTAAGTGGAGGTGAAATAGAGACAGCGATAAAGAGAGAACAGGCGTATATGCGGCACGTGTCCGGCAAGCAAAGCAGCGCCGCCAATCTCTAGACAGAAGAACGTGCGAAATAATAGAAAAAATTGTCGTGGCTGTCTTATGAGCGGCGCGTACGTGCGTACGTGCGCGTATGTGCGCGTGTGAGAATTCCAGGCACGTCCCGCGGCGCCGCGGGCCGCACTGACGCCTTTAAAATTCATTAAGAGTCGCGCGCTGCAGGCAAAAAAAGGGAGATGAAAGCACCAGTGAGAGGTCTTTAAAGAGGCGTTTTCTCAAACTTTAAGTGGCGGTAAAACAAGCGAACGAGATAGACGGAGACGGAGACGGCGCCGCGCCGCTTTTTCCGTGGCTCTACAGGTGTTGATGACGTACTCTCGCTAAACGGGTCTGCTCTTTTTCTTCTCCCATTCTCGAATACCTTTAACTAGTAAACAAATATCATTTCAAAACCCTCATCAATGTGAAAACAATTGTATGGATTATTATGCCCAATATCGAAACAGCTGATATAATTCTAAAAAAAAATAGTTTTTCAGTATTTACAAGGAGGTCTTACCATTTGTCTTCAGATGCAGTCAAGGGCATTTGACGAATAATATAAATTTGATTATATTTAAATATATAAGGAATAATTGTTGAAGTAAATAGTCTGTAATCGTGTGAATGTGATATCATGACTCATCGTCGGTCACGGTCATGATTTCTATATGATTGTCATGTACACACGTCAATCTCATCATGCAAAGTTTTTTCACATATTACCTAGTTTTAAATCTCAAGTAAATAATGAGACAGAACTAGGTTTTAGCAAAAATGCAGACTACTCGGACAAGTCCGCTTTAAATTGCGATCATGCAGCCGGATCATAAATGGTCCAAGACTTCAGGGTTCAACTCATCTCATAATAGTTATTTCAGTTAAAAATTTAATTATGCGTGTATTTTGTGAATTCGTAAACTTTTTCGGTGATATATTATTGATATAATATAAACATATTTCATTCCTAAAATAAATCATGATTATGTTAAATAGATAATAGAACTATAAATTATTTCAGTCTTATATTAATTATTTACATTTCTGCGTGGATATATATATAAACAAATTTTCGTTGATTATATTGTAAATTTTAATTATCTGTGCTTAATTTTATGATTATATTTTATTGAATATTCATGTACCGTATGTGAAGAGAAAATGTATAATGAGAGTTGAAACTAAAGAAATTTTAGTCAGTCACAAAAACTATGCGTTGAGGTTGGTTTTCATGTAAAGTAAAGGAGTTAATGGGTAAGATCCTGTACATAAAACCGCATAATGAATATTTGTTTTCAACGATAAAACTCTGACTCCAAGTAACTATGTATATAATTATTGGGTTATAATAAAAAATGATCGTTAAAGCGGGGATCCAATAGATGCTTTGAGGATAATTAACTTCTATGCATATTAAAAGTGGATAACTTGTAATTTACGTTCTCTTTAAATTTAAATTTTTACATTATAAACAGAATTATATAAGTCAAAACACTCTGACATTTTAAAAATATAATAAAACTGATTGAGGGCCTATTAAAATCTTATTTGCGCAAAGTAATATGAATTTATATTATACCTATAAGATATATGAAACGGTATATTTACTGTTTTAATGTTAAATTCATTCAGACTCTGTAAATTTGAATTTAAATTATTTATAGTTTCGCTATTTAATCAATATAAGGAAAAAATTTTACGGTTACGTTATAGATGGGTTTGCCAAAAAATATGAATTTCAAGTGAGTGTATTTATTATTACTAAAAATAATATGAAGAAAGTTTTTTTTCGGCATTATTTCCTAAAAGTTCATTACGTATCGCGGGAAAATGAAATAAATTAATAATTCCATCCTATCAAAATCAAGTTAATTAATTATCGTAGTTCCAACTGAAATTTTATGTTATCGTAAAGGTCTTACTCCTTCGATGAATTAGGATGTATTTTGTGAAAGTGGACAGCATAATAGTTTTATCAAACTTATACTTTGTTTTCATGTTTAAGCAAAAATAAAATAGAATCACTATTTGATTCAGACATTAAAACAAGGTATTGCCTCATTATTTACAATTTTTAAATAATCGTACGGTCCGAAATTCAGTATGCGTCATTAAATATATTTCGTAGAAAGTCTAATGTTGCTATTTTTCCAGACAATCTTGGTTTTGGAATATTTTCAGATTAATGGGTTTACTGTTAATCTGTCACAGGGCCATGATACATTGCCGTGTGAGTCCAGTTTCCGGAGAGAAGTAATGACTTTGTAAGTGGTCCCGTCGTAAAGCCATCTTGACCAGGAGCAGAACGAGAACGGTGAGTTACGGCGCGTGGTGACCTCCGGGGTTCACGGAGGTCATGTCACGGGGAGGAACCAGTGTGGCAACATCCCTGGACATTCATGAAGTCAACACGGCAATGCATCACTATGGCCAGGGGGAGGCGTGATCGCAGGTCAAACTAATACGATCCTGGTACAGTCTAGAACTGAAATTAATTCGCTTATATATGTTAAAGTTACACGCTTTGAAATGACATGAAATAAAGAGAAAAAATTTACTTATACGCAATAAAATGCAATATATCATTACGAAACGTTAGAATTTAGAATATTAATTAGGTAGACAATGTTAACCAAATTAATAAAGTATTTAATTCCGCTGCGTACAACTTGAGAAATTTTTCTGTAATACTACTTTAGAATGACAAATTAATCTATATTTGGAGTAATAAGAAATATTTATGAACATATTATTCAATAATAATTATTTTTTAAATCCAATTTAATTGTCATACCGTACACGTTACTATACTTATGTAAGGTAAATAAATGTTTTAGTTATATAGCCTGTAGAAGAGGACATTTATAAGAATCTGACTACAGCGTCACAACAGTTATGAAGCTCAAATTAATTAAATTTGTAAAAATAATATAAATAGATGGATAATTTTAGTTAAAATGTAATTAAGTTTCAAGCATAAATGGATTGTAAAATAACAAATTTTTATGCATTCATGTATGCATTACAATCGAATATTTTAAAAATAAAATGTATTTTGAGCTCTATAACTAAATTTGTAAATATTTAATATAATTTATGACACGAATCAAATCATAAATTTATTAACGGGTAAAATAATTTTTATGTAACAATGAGGATTAAATATAAAATTGTTTTCTCACGAATTTATAGAATATTTTATTACACCGCTTAATTCTAAATGCATCAATCGTCAATCAGTTGGTTTGACATTAAACATAAATTTATGTTTATATAACAAATTTATAGACTTGTGTAATAATTACTCTCTCAAATGTAAACAATATATGGAATTGAAATCGTAATAATAACTTTAAAATAAGTATGCGAGCAAATGAGTAGTTTGAAATTTTAATTACTTGATAGTTACTTGAAAATTATTTTATAACTCCATAAAATGGCTGTAAAAATGTTACCCACAATTCAGTCATCAAAATATGTTTCAAATACATCAAATAGTATTCAGTAATTCTGAATAATGCCGTATAAGGTATCTCATAGCGCGTAATAATTAGAATAAAACTTTATATATAACTTAAGTATTTTCGGAATCTATATTATGACTGATACAAATCATAAACTGATTATTGATTAATGTCAGTTGAAACCATGCAAAATAAGTTAATTTTTTATCCTATGAAGAGATAAGCTTATACAGGAGTTTACGTCCTATATTATTTTATATCTTAAAATTTATAAATAAATAAATTTAATTTTCATGAGGACGATAATGAAATTTATACAGTTTGTAAGAACTGGTTAGATATTTTAAGTAAACATATATATTTCCTGTAGATGAGAATTAGAATATATGACTGTATTTTTTCAAAATAGGCCAAATAAATATTGAGAATAAAACTAAAATTATAGATTTACAATTACCGAACTTGTTTGAATTAACAGAATCTGTGTATCAAGAACACGAAGTATGTTGTATTATTCAGTAAGTAGGACTGTTGTCAATTCAATTAACCATCAATCTGAAGAATTATTTTATTCAAACCTTACGTTGCTTAAAAACTTTCCGAGTTGGCTCGACTGAAAGTGATGATATGAAAATTAGCCAGAACAACGATATAAGTAAAAATTCAACCAATCGAGATACCATCAGTGCCCAAAAATAGGTTACTGCCTCACTGACCTATTGACAGCGTGGAAGAGATTCATTGTGGTGACAACGGAAAAATCTGTCAAGTTGCTATAGATAATTTTGATAAAATTGAGAAGAAGCTTGCCTGTGGACGTGTTGGTCGCCGCCCCCGCATGGCCGCCGCGACGTCGACGTCGATGGTCAGCCGTCCTCGGACAGGACGTCCACACGCAGCACGCATCCACCTGGTCTCTGCCTCACGCACTAACTAACTACCCTGCACTCACACCCTTCCAACCCTTTACGGCCGCCCCTACAACACTCTCGCTCTCCCTCTTTTTTTTTTCCTGGCGAAGTTAAAAAGGTCTCTGGCGCGAAAGAAAAGGTGGCATTTTTTTGCATGTGAAAGCGGCCACCGCGGTGGAATATAGGTCGGAATGCCTTACCTATTCAGAGCGGAGGCCAAGGGAGGGGAAAGGGTTAAACTTACCACGGTTCCTATGGCGGCTGCATCCGGTGCGGCTGTTGGGCCCAGACTCTGCCATTCACGCACCGTGGACATCGGCAAGGATATCATTCGGATGTTGCATCGTTGTATTAGGCGAACTAAGTGGGGCAGAGAGTAGTATTTTAACTAAGTAATGGAGAGAGTGAGAATCGACTGAGGAATACGACCGACGTTTCGAAGAGTAATTAATCAGGGCAGTGGCACATCTGGTCGTAGCGTGAGCCTGAGACTCTGAAACTCTTGCAGACATGAACCGACCCGGTTCAACAGCACAGATAGAGAGTATCTCCGACATAATCATTCAGATCCGTGAAATTAATTTTATATTAAATCCCACGTGTTCATTTATTATCAAATCCAAGAACTGAACCACGGCATCGCGTTTATCTTCTCAAATAAATAATATTTGGAATCAAATATGCATTTGACCAAAAAAGTAATGTCAAATAGTTGCATACAACACAAATAAATATACTTAAATTGATCTGATGTTGGTGACAGTTACAACTTTCAAACTGTAAACGAATACTATCAGTAAATGAAACTCAAATGAAATTACCTATCTCACTGGTAGAAACTCTATATGCATAACCTCAGTGATATACGCGTGGCCCATTAAGATAATACAAAAAATTCTAATGTTAACGGTTATTACGAATAGTTCTGGTATATATCTCCCTGAAGTACGCTTGTAATCTTTGCCTACTAAGATCTAGTACGAGATTGAAAATGATTTAAAAATAAATAAATTGACAGCCTTGAATGAGAAAAGTATAATGTTCATTAAAAAATATATTAATTTAACAACGTTTCGACCTCTTTTGGGACCTCATCAGGCTGAACAGATTTTAATTATTTTGTATACATTTCAAGTGTAATATATGTAAAAATAAATTTATTTCTGAGTTCCATAGAGGGTCTAAGTTTATAATTATTTCCCTTATTAGAAAATTAAATCCAATCTGTGGATTGACATTATTATTATTATTGTAAAACTTTTTGTTAAATTTAAAAATATTTCTTGAATAATCGTCTTATAGAAGTTTCATTTCTGTTGCAACAGAAAAGGCATTAAAACCGTGCCACTAAATTTTACGCGTGAATTGTGTACAAAATTATTAGAATCTGTTCGACCTGATGAGGTCCCGAAAGAGGACGAAATGTCGTGAAACAAATATATGTTTTCTTAATAAAAAAGTTATACTTTCATGACTCAATGCCACCTATTTGATTATATTATTATAAATATTCAACTATTTTTAAATATTTATTAAGATGATTTAAACCTGAATTCTGAAAGGTGTGAATTGAAACTAGCGAAACTATTGTAGGATGTTAGTTACCATCATAATTTTATGTAAAATTTAGAATAGTTTTTTGAAATCATTATTATTTCAAGCTCGGAATAAACAGTTAATTATTAACCGTTCGTCACATTTGTTTTCTGGCAAAAAATATAAATGCTCCAATTGGTTAGTAATAATTTAGTAAGTTAATGTAGGTCTGAAATCTGTTGAGCAATAACGAACAAATTAAATAGAACCAATAAAGAATAATTAACTCAAAGGGCATCAAATAGATTCGCTGAAATTAAAGGTACTGTAATAAAATGGAAAAAGAATTTCAGATCAGTTACACTTCATCACAAAAAAAAAAATAATGGTGCAACAATTTAAAATTAAATGATGCACGTTTAACCAAATGTCTCTTCCTGTATAACTTGTCCTCAAAATTAACAATAAAAATAAACCAAATGATGATAAATATAATTTGGCAAAATGATAATATTAAGTAGTTTATATACTGAATAAAATATGATTACATCCCAACTGCCTTTCGTGATGTGGCTATGAATATTATTTTTCCCTATATGTTCGTTTCTCAGCTTAAATATTATACAGGATATATATTTTTCGAATACTCTAAAAGTTAAGATTCAGAATCATCTAAACTTATCACGTGTAATAAAATGAATATGTATGACTTTGTCATGTCATGTCCTTTGAGGTAATACATCGAGACTTCATAAGAGTACAAAAACTTTCAAGCAATCGTCTTTATGTAACGAGAGGTTTAATAATCGTATTGTTGGAAAACTCATAAAAATGTATGAAAAGTCACTACGTTTTTAAAAGAACCAAAGCAATATGAACCTGCTCTGAAACACAATGATGCTTCTTCCATTAAAGAGGCAAACAGAATGTAGCATCTACTACCTGTCTAACGTGAACATTGTTTTATGCTTTGACTGTTATTATTTTTATTGCCAGCGTCCCTGAAAGTGGCTGATATGAATAACGTAAGATGCGTTTATATATAACGTCCTTCGCCCAGTGACTACGGGATTCACATCTCTGCAAATTTCCACAAATAGTCAGACAATTGTCAAAGAAACAGGTGGTAGTTATAATGTGTTTTTCAATACGGACACACTTCCATATCTGGGAAGACAAATAAAGTAGGCATTGATTTGTAGCTCCGGAGCCGCCCTGTTACACTTCAATCGAAAATCCACTTGGCTGAGCGATGTTAAATTTAAAATTCCCCTCCCTCTCCAAGCACATGCGGCGGCCCTTGTGTCACATCGCTGCGCTTTATGAAAAGACGTCCCGGTGTGTGGATTTGCCTTACGGAATATTACTTTGTCTCGCGTTTTTCCCCAAATAATTCGTAACGCTACAGATTTTAACCTCTTCGTCTCTCTTTGAATACTGGAGTCGACTTTCTTTTTAAGTTACATATGGTTGAATCATATAATTTACGATGTCACACACAACTTTTGCATCGAGCCAGCCTGGTGGGGTATGTACGGTACTCATTTTAATAATGCAGGCCTAAGTGGATTATTGACCTAAATCTGATACGCTCGATGTTAATGAATATTTCCGACTCCATAGTCTGTAGTTTGCGCTGTTAAAAGAGCAGTGAAATCGCAAAAATCCTTCACTACTATAGAAGAACGTTTTTAAAATGTACCTGTGTAACAATACTTGGATTTTTCTATCCATATCAATACGTAATTATGGAAAGTTTTGCTTATTATATTGTCATTGTTCTACCGTTTATAGAACGAATAATTTTCAGAAAATCTGGAAATACTTTTTAATTTAGTCTAATAGTCATAATTTTGTCATTTACACTTCTTATTTAATGTTTTCTGCATATAAACTCTGTAATTAAAGGGCAAACAAATTTTTAGTTGACGCCGGTTTGACGTGGAAACTTCCGCCCAAACTTTCGGCACGGTAATACAAGGGTAGTCCCAGAAGTCTCCTAAACTGACGTATAGATGGCGTGTTGTTTGGAAAACAAAAGCAGTCTAAAGCACCAATCTTAGACAGTTTAAGTTTGAAGACTGTACATTGTTCATCGTTTGACAGCAATCAATAGTGAATTTGTAAACAAGTAAAAAATTGGACATCGTAATGTGGTACAATACTCTCATCTGAATATATTGGGGTGGCAGTGTTTGAAAGATTCTGTACGAGCTGCAGAGACGAACATCGCAGTGATCGATCACGAAGGATCCACGTCAGAAATCGTAACGAATATTCCTCCAAATGGTATTGGATGAACGACGACTGAAAGTGCGCGAGCTAGCAGACAAGGTAAGTTCTATACATCGCATATTGACTGAAAACTCGTTCATAAATAAAGCTACGCGCAAAATGGGTGCCTCCACTGGAATATATTTAATCATAAATGGGACGAGGAAATTTCGGAAATATTCAATTTATTTAAATTTCATAAATTATCATTCATGTTATTATTCGTATAACGTCATCTCTCTATATGTCCCTTAACTACTTACGTTTCTCATCTTTATTGCTTATGTCCTTGTCTCTTCGCAAATTGTGAAGCTCTCATTACTCATCTTTTCTTTGCTAATTGTGTCCACTATCGTTCCCATAGTCTATATGAGTTTCGTTCTACATCTCAGGCAGACATTACCTGTCTCACGATGACCTTGTTTCGCTTTACCAGTCCCATATTTTGCAACGGCTCTCTAAACGATGTTAGAATACGCAAAAATGTCCTAAGTCACAATATATTTACAATATCATTACGAACGTGTGCTATGCACAATTAATCATCTATAATTCATAAGCGTATACTGAGAGTACATGTTGGCACATGAAGCACACGTTCTAATAATATATTTGTAGTAAATACTACAGAATTTCCATATTCCGTCCATATGAGACTATTTATCTTGTGTTAACTGTCGTGACTACTAGTAGTCGTTTCTATTCTTCAGAATATTTTTTTTTAGGGTAACAGGCTACATGAAGATAATCCACATGGTGGCAACTCCCCTTTAATAGTATAGGAAGGGATTTGAAAGGGGGGATGCGGAAGGGTAGAGGAAGGTAGCCAACGGTTAACTAGGGCCCCCGGGCTATGGTTTAAGGGTCCTACCCGGCAATTCGCCTAAAAGTGATGCAGGGAAAAACCTAAAAAAACCTGCATCAGGTAGGTCGGGCATTTATATCAACGACTGATACAAACATTTGTTCACGGAAGGAAGCTTACAAGAGGATTCTCTCGCAGGTGAACTTTCCCAGAGAGCTCTGGCGGAGGCTACCATTGGGGATGCCTTCACATCTCTCTGATTTTTTGAACTAAGGCTCCCACATGCCGACGCACCTCGGTCTGTTTTGAGAGGTGTATGTTTCGGGGTCGCAGACCTTGGGTATACGGTAATAGTTGTCCGCTATTCCTATTGGAATAGTCGGACAGCTGCCTCCTACACAGGTCAAGGTACGGCGAGGGGAAAGCTGCGACCCCACAGCTAACCCCTCTCCCGCCATCGGAAGTGCGGGGGACAAGTACCCAATGACCGAGCTACCAGATGTAGGTTTTTTAGGGTTTGTCCTGCATTACTTTTAGGCGAATGCCGGATAGGATCCTTATACTTCAGCCAGGAGGCCCTAGTTAGCCCTTGGCTACCTTCCTCTACCCTTCCGTATCCCCCCTTTCAAATCCCTTCCTATGCTATTAAAGGGGAGTTGCCACCATGTGGATTACCCTCACGTACCCTATTACCCTAAATATAAAAAAATTAAAAACATTTGTTCTATACATTTCACTGTCCTTTTATCCACGTTCATACTTTGTCCTTACAGCTTTCTTGTGTTGTTTAATATCTGTATTAATTTGTGACCAACTAATCTATAACTTCAAAACTTTTCAGTTTTTCTTGAACTTCCATTCCGGAAGTTTTCTGGAATTTTTCCCCAAAACGTCTTATTTGGGTCGATATACATTCTATCCAAATTACTTTTGACTCCGGATTTACCACCGCTGCTCAGCGATTTCTAATTTGTTTGTTGTAGGTTATTCTTCTCACGATTCCTCTTTCTTGAGCGTCGGTAATTTTTCGAACAAAAACCATCGATAACTTTTTCAATAAAATAAATTTTATTGTTCGTAGCATGATACTTATAAATTTATTTGGAGCGTGGTCTTAAATTTATGTTTGTTCCATTACATGAGCTCTCGCCATGGAACCTTCAAACGTACCGAGTCGTTTCACGCATTGTCTACCAGCAAAAATAACTCTCGTTGCCGATCGCATTGTCTCAGCATACAACCGACAATATAAAATTCGTAATGAACTCGACCAAGCTATACCCTATCAAATTGTGTCAAGATGTGTAGTGGTCCACTAACCTGTAATTTTAGACTACTCTGCCAAAAACCTGTCACTCGACTGAGCTTTCTCAGACAAAATGTAAATAACACCAACAGCCACTGAGACTGCCCTGTGGGCTTCACTTCTCAACTACTGCCTCAAAGTTCACTACTGAAAGTAAACAAGATCGCCAGCCGCTCGACGGAGTGGCGCTCTGCTACTGCGCTAGCGCTCGACTGCCCTCTGTGTTTACTTCTCAAGGCTTTTACACCTTTACTTTGGGACACATTATGACCCAGGGTTAAATGTTCGTAAACATTGGGCGTAATGGAAATTCATCACCTGTATTGCCGAACTGAAGACAGAAAATCTTAAATAAAATAATTTTTTTTGTAATCTCAAACAATATATATAATTACTTCGTTGTACGTGCTGCATTGGGCTCCTGTCATTGGCATTCGAAACACCAATTTAGTGAAGTCTTCTATATACTCGCAATTCATTAATGTATTACGAATTGAAAATCCATTTTTTCCACTCGGCTATAAATACCGTATATTTCGATAATTATAAATAGTAGGCTTTCACATAATTGAGTTAGTAAGTAATTGTTTAGGATATCGAAAACACCCATTCTTTTCTTAAACTCTATGTAATATGTTTTACTCATCAGAAACTGCTTTCCAGGTAAATGATGTTGCAATATATTTTTTCTTTTACAAATTATTAATTCTTTTATTTTCTTGTAGTCCTGCAAACGGTTTTATTTACTTTAATTTTCACTCCATACTATTATCTACTGTGCTTTCTGGTGGGTCTGTTTAACAGATTCCTGACATTTCACGATTGTCATAATCACTTACCCTCCTTTGGTTGTCATATGCTTAATAATGTTTTACTGGGATGATAATTCATTTTACAGCGTCGTAGCTTACCATAGCATGTAAAATATTCACCTAACAGCACTTTGCCTACTAATTTTGGACTTTTGCGAGCTATAAAATGCAGACAACGCAATATTTAGAGTCGTGAAGTATCTTAGTTTCAAGCGTTACATTTTCGTACTAGGAATGTCGTATGGGGAGTAAACAACTGGAAAATTTACGTTTTGTCCTGTAAATCATCTTATTGACTTCTTCAGGCAGCCATGTTTTACAAGCTTATATTAGGCTCATTTGAAATATTTAAATACATAGGTTCTTTAATTTATGACTTTTTAATTATTCTAGAACTTATATTATAGCAAATACAGATTAATTTGAGACGATATTTTTTCGTAAACTTGCAATGGATCGTTGCAATAACTAATTTGTTCGAAAGTTTCAACTAGGTTTTTTATAAAAATTATTTATTTTGAGGAAAATGTGTTATTTTTTACTTAATTGTAGAAAACGTGATGTTTTGGAAGCTCATTTACAACATTTCAATTTAAGTGTAATTATTGATTATATACGCTAATAATTATGGGTATCATAATCGTGGGGGCCAGTTTGTAACATTCATTTCACTTTTCGTACTTCTCACTGATTTCAGAGTCCATGAACGTCCTGAGGCAGTTGAGGAATTGCTTCTAATTTGGTATCAATGATTTTATCGATTATCTATCTAATCTCTGCTTCCTTTCAATAGCCTTGTGCGACCCCAACTTTTAATTTTTCCATTTTCCAATTTTTAATGTATACGTCGAGACTTTCAAAGAAGAAACTACGTCTTCGCATTTAAATTGCTGCTGAAGTGGTGGATGATTTCAATTTGCTTCCTCAGTACCTCTGTCACATTTCTTTCTGTATCGCCATATTTATTTATTCATATTGACTTATTGGATTCAAACTAAATTACAGAATCTGTTCCCCTCTCCCTTTCGCATCACATTCAGAATTATCTATATTTCGAGACACTCGCTGGGGAATATGGTGTTTTCACCTTAGAATCTAGACGGAAATATCTTTACATCAACTTTCGACTGTGAATCTCATCTCGCACATGTCTGTGGTTACAGACGTTGGAGAGTTAATTCCAACAACATATAGACCAAATTACATTAAAATATTTGATATTTTAGGCAAATGATTGAATGGAAGCTGTCCTAAAATACTTTTATCAACGTATGATATAAAGGTTTACGTATACTCAGTCTTAATTGCATTACCGCAAATAGGAAATATAATCAGTTACTAAATAAAATATTTAACCAGACTATATATGGGATAAGGTTTTTTTGTACAAGCCCTCTTCAAGCTAGTATATTTATCAGTCAACGCGGTTATTGTCTAACATTACATACACTCCATTCATCAGGAGAATGCAAGTTCATGGCACATCGGCTTAGAATACAAAGTTATAAATACCTGTTCGAATTAATTCGTATGATATATACTTCAATAATTCTAAGAGTGAGACGTAAAAATGAACTTGTAGTCACTAACAGCTGGGGGTTTTAGGTTGGACTCTAGTACCCACCAAATTTAGTAAAAAATTATGTTACGTGGTTCAATTTAAATTAGAAGTTGTTTCAAACTGAACTCAATATTTGAATATTTAATTAAATAACATAAATTTAATTGAAACTGGGAAATATTCAGTTAATTTTAAGAATAATATTTTAGGAATTTAAAGTGATTGTCTATTCAATTTATCTCTTGGCAGTGTTAGTTATAGATAACATTTTTCGTTGTTGGCGTCTAATGAGAAAATGAGTGACGGTTTTGTGACTTCTTCAATTGAAACACACATGTAATCCGTCTTTAAATATTATGAACCGCATCTTGATATCTGTTAGGACCGCGAAATTCTCGTTGAAGATGATGCGATGTCGTGCGGGTGACTGTTTACGGATTGCAACTATTCTAATGGATAGAAAATGTCTTATTTTCGCCTACGTAATGATGTTTATTTTATTTGAGACTCCATTTTTCTTAGCAGATTCAACTCAACCGATCCCGGATTTGTCGGTTCCACCATCAACTTTGGAAACTCGTAGTTATATCTTTTGAATCTCCATAACGCTATTGTTCTTTCTACTATGTCGTACTTCCACTCTACATTTCTGCTTTATATCTCCACTCTTGATAAAAAGCCCTTATACCATCCCTTTTTCCATCTCCCAGCAATCCGAAATAATCTTTTTTAGGGGTACGATCAGCTTGCAACCTTGAAACTGGGAACACCATGAATGATATTTGGAAATGCAAGGACTTCCGGCCAACATGAAGTTTGCAGGTCATTTTTATATAACCTAAATTGTTCTAATGTTTATACTGTTCTATATTCTATGGATGAAAAATATAGAGAAAAGCGAGTAGAAGAAAGATGGCTGAATGATGTGAACGTACGTAATTTATTCGTGTAACTAATCTACAAGTAACGTAGACTAATAGAACGGACATAAAATCACAACATATACCATATTTATAAATTAGGCGTTTGGTTTCAAATATACTTTGTCGTCGAATGACACCTGATCGCTTCTTGTCTCTTCCAAAATACGCCGTCTGGAAAGATAAAGAAATTTTTTCTTGATCCATTTAACTAAAGATTGTTTCATTAGAAGTTTCTTATTGTATATTTGGTTAAAATGTTACTGTTCCGGTTTTACATGAATTGGCCCTACTAAAGGCAAAATGTGATTAGATAATTAGATAATATTGACGTGTCAATCGTCTGTCTGAATTCTCAACATTTAAAACTAACGGAGCTGTTCATAACACTGTTCTTAATTTTACGATTGCTATTTTCAATATAAACATTTTACGCAGACAATTTCCACTGTCTTCTTTTTGTCCACAATTTCTTTTTCCCTTTCCGCCTTACAGATAATAAAATATCGAAATAGACCAATTATTTCTAAAAACAGAAATAATTCACCAATCATAAAATTGTTTCAACTAGTGTCGATTTGCAAATAATCGCGCAAGAGTTGAATATTTGAATTTGGAAAGTTTTCATATAGGGTGTTGAATACGGTGAAAATTTACACAAATGACTAAAATGAGTATTAATACCGATCGAGTAAGGTTTCGAGGCCGTTAAATGTTCGATGTAATTGTAAAAATGAATTAGAAAATACTCTCCCCAGTTTACATTTATTAAACGAGAAAATTGCCTATGAATTAAATTACAAGTTAATGTTTATTCGGTGAACCAGTTGCCAGCATGTTGAGGACTTGCACCCGGAAATGCTTGTATCCATGGGTGGTAGACGTAGTGGCAACTTCAGTGACCCCTAACAGTGCCGTGCCTCTGGCAAAGGGATTCACCCAATTTCGGAAGTACTACTATTTTCACAAGCTTGACAAATGTTTATCACTATTGATATTGGCGTTTCGTGAGTCAAAAAATGACAATATTTCACGTTATAAAATATTCTACTAATCTAAGTATCCAGAAAATTCAAATTCCAGCGTGATTCGAACGAAATTTCTTCCACATAAACGCAAACAAATAAAAGTACTTAGTTCTATTCAGCTTGAAGACGAAGGGGAAAGATATGCATTAAATGTGTGAAATAAAAATTTGAACTGTAAATTTAATTTTTTTTGTAGTGTAATATTTTGTTTTATTATCTGCACGCATAATAAATTAAAAACCTTTTGACGCAAATTATCGTAATGAATGCATGAGTACATCACAAAGTGAATCATTGTAAAGACAGTATGTACGAAATCTGGTTCAGAAGTTCGAACATATGCAAAATAGTACACAGTATTTTCCTATGAAGTAAAATTTTTGTAAAACTAATATAAATAATGACCTGATTGGACTCCTGCGAGATAAAAATCCGATTAGATTAGTTGTTTTTTATATTAACGAGTATGATCTCGAAAGTTCTATATGTGATGTACAGTACAAACCCGGTTAACCGGTCTCGGTCATCCGGACTACTCCGGAAATCGTAATTCCAAAAAATAATACTGTACTGCACGGAAAATTACTGAGTTTTTTTGAATGAGTAATTCAAATAATACAAATGTCAAATACTGAATTTTTGGAATGAATACTTCAGATGCTTTAAATGTATTCCTAAATATGTAAATTTAATTTTAATAAAGAACATAGGTGTTTGCTGCAAAGTGATTTTTGAATTCGTTTGACCTTCGAAACATTTAAAAAATAAGTAATGTAATTACAATACATAACAGTGTAGCATTAGTTGTTCATGGTCAAATTGTTGTCTGAACCGGTTTCACCCCCTGTAGTTCTATTAACCGGGGTTGTACTGCATTTCTAAAATAGAGTTTTGATACAAAACAGAAAAACGCTACTTTCAGCTAGTTTCCGGACCATCCGATGTTATCAACCCGAGGCTCCTTGCCTGTTTAAAAGCAAGAGATAATGACTGTTAATGATTCCTGTGCATTGAGATATCGAAGTTGTGTCGATTGGATGTGATCTGTTCGGTATATGCTAATTTATTTTATTAATTTATGGATGACCCTGAAAGTCACTAGTCAACCATTTGAACATTTTTAAATATCTGCAACCGACTGTAATCAATCGAAATAAAACGTTAAACTAATGCATGAATTAAGTCCAATGTCTCTAAGGGTTCTGGACCGCGTTCGTAAAAGTAGAGGATGTAATTTTTAATAGGCAATAGAGGATCTATAAGCCACTTACGGGGAAAATATCAAGTGAGGACTCGAACTTGGAGCATCCTAATTGGGAGCGAATGTCACAGATGAGCGTTGCCGACACATCTGCAGCCCCTCACGGCCCAGAGCGCTATTCACGATTCGGACAAAAACTGTCAGGTAAGGGCGACGCAGAAGAAGAGGCGAATTAACATAGGGAAAAAAAAACCGCGTTCCCTTGACTGAAAGGCGCGATGCGTGCCATTATGCATTCAAAAGCCATTGTTCGCCATCGGCGCCGCCTGATCAGCTCCGATTGATGGCTCTCACGCTATTTTTCACCATTCCATTTCCGAGTCTCACTGTGATTTATAGGACAGGTCATATTTATTGACAATTTATTCTTATACACAGCGTACTGAATTGGCTACACACTCGAGCTGTGAACCCTTTTCATAGCACGCAGCTCATCACCAATAAAAAAATCGACGCCTAACTTCGTTTTGTTTCGTTTTCTGTAGAGACATCACCAAGATTAGACACAGTACATACAATTGGACATGACCACTAAACTGTCGATACTGACTTAAAAATTACGTTCTCTAATTTCTTGGGCGTCGTCCGCGAACTTTCCTCATAAAATCGTTGTATTAAAACATTATTTTAAAATCTTAAATGTACAACAAAAACAATATTTCTAACATGAAAATCGTAGGGGCAAAAAGTAATTCATCATAGACTTTTATTATAAATAATCCCCTTTTCAACATTTCAGTGAATATTCAAAACATTTATTCAGTAGCTTTCTGCCACAATCTTCAACTTCTAATCAAATTTAATAAAAAATAACTGTTCAGTCAGAACATAAACTCGAGATTTACAATTTATATATATTGTAATTTCTAACGATATTGAAAAATTTAAAATTAATTTGCATACATTATACACTTGTATATTTTTTTTATAAAAAATCATAATCATGCTAAACGCCTCCAGTATTAAATTTATTAGAAATTAATATTAATATGCGCAATTCAGTGGTGATGTTTATATGCCGGTTTGATAGGTAAACCCCAATATTTGACATCTAATGGTATACGAATGAAAGAGAAAAAGTTTATAGAAATTTCTGATTTAGAAATATATCACTCTTGAACAGAAATAAAATTTTTTATTCTCACCAACGAACCGAAGTGTCAATGGTGAGTAATTGACTTTATAATTGATTTTACCCATAATTAGCCCGTCAGAGGAGAATATTGTTAGATTAGAGTAGATATACTCTAACATGCGAATCATAACCTGTGTTGGAGGCTTTGGAAACAATGTAAGAATCACTCGTGATCAATATTTCCCAAACGCTCTTGGGTGTCATTTCCACATGTTCAAATTACAAAGAGTGTCATTCGTCACGGTAATAAAGATAAGTGGCTTAACGCATAACATTAATTTTTTCGTCTCCAATTTGCATGAGGCTTTAATTAAAATATATCTAATTTATTTCCGAACACACTCCTTAATTTAGTTATTTCAATATATTTTGAATAATTGATTTCCGTATGATGTTTCTTATGAGAAGAAAATACATCCTGTACCAGAAATAATCATGGAGGAATATTCCTAAATTGTTTCGCTGTTCAGAATCCTCACAATTGTGTGATTTAATATTTCGTGTTCTGAGTTCACAGCGGAGATGTGTTATTCTACGGACGTGAAGTATCATCGTCACAAGACCTTACGTAAATCTCAGTTTAACCCTACTTTCTCTTAATGAGAAGAATTCTTTGTCCGTAACAGAACTCAATTCCAAAGTGGAGAGTCCATTCCGCCAAAATTAATTGATTGTTATCTTGATCCCATACAACGAAGGCGAGGAGGCCCGGTGAAAAGTTGAGTACGCGACCATACACAATTTTTTTGGTTTTTAATATTTTTTAATGATCACTATAAACAGGATATCCGAGATTTCATCTGTGACGCATCTAGAACTATAAGTATGAAACTTGAAGAAAACTGTGGAGCATAAACTTTTATTTGTGAAGTACGAGTTCGTTCCAAGTCCCGGATGATGAATGCACGTTCCCATGTCTGTTACGAGTGGAAGACAACGTTTCGAGGGACGAGGTGTCGCGAAGGGGTTGATGCGACGAAGGGGTAGCGCCAACAAAGCCTCGATAATGTAGGTAGAAATATTCCGAGAGGGGTTGTAAGAAATATCAATAGGTAGGCGACACAGAATCCCCAAGGCGATTCGGAGAGTATTAGCATTCTTATGGCGAGGAATACGTTAGCAAAGTATTCTACCGCGGAGGAAATCAATCGGCAGCCGTGAGAGAGGGTTTTGTATTTAAATTGGGAGCAGATGTCGTAGCAGATGCATTATTAGACTGTCGATCACATCCGGCCGGCCTTGCCATTACCTGAGTTCGCATTTGCATATACCGATCGCGGTCGGGGGAACGCCGATGCTTTTCAAAACATGTAAACTTATGTAGATGTCGGGACCGTTATTCAATTAAAATATTGACGGGTGCGACTACATAATCTATACTTGTACTTGAATTGTAAGCCGTAAACAATGTACAAATATCTATAATAAAATCCAGCTACTGGATCTGAGAGAACAAGGGAAGTGACAGAGCTACTTTCTTTCGTGCTAGTAGAAGATTGTTTTAAAACATTTACAGATTCAGAAATGAGCTGTTGGTCTAACAATAGTTTGGGATACTCGTACGACTATACGGGTGCCTCAACACTCATGATTTCTGAAAAATTCATTTATGACTATGTTTTAAGAGTTAATCAATAATCTAATGTAAGAATATCTAGGAATAGCCACCAAATTCAACAATAGGAAATCAAGAATGAGGCAGCATTGTAAAAATCAACGAGAAAGTCAGTAACACGAATAATAAATACAGTAATTGGTTGTGGGAAAGAGAAGAAAACCTAAATTGCGAGGGAAGTTGAAACCCTTCAAACAAACAAGGAAAAATCTGTTTTCCTCTGGTAATGTGCTATACTCAGAGCTGTTTTTCCCTTCATTGTTCTTCGTGCTCAGGCAATGGAAAATCCGTTTAACTTTTCCAATACTCTTACTTCCCGGCTTTCATCAAATTCCAAAACTAGGGTTATTGATGACAGTGCGGCTATGGGTTAAGCGAACATTGTGCTTATAAAATCTGTAAATGTAGATCTGAACTCTAACACACTCTGCATGATCCTTTCCTCCGGGGAATTTATTCTTCCGTACGTTTCCTTTAACCTCACAAGTTGTGGTTATTCGTTAATTAGTTGAAATTGACTTAAATGAAATGAAAAATGAAATCAAACAAATTAATTGCCTATTAACTTGAAATTAATTTATTTTTGAACACAGTGTCATATTAAAATATAATAAAAATACATTAAAAAATAATTATATGTAGACATGCATGTGAGAGTAATAGGATGGGGCCTTGTTGGAAACATTCCAAGAAAATTCCTGGATGCGATCTCTGTAATCTCCTCATCTACAACTGAATGCTTCGGTTAGTGAAGGAAATTGATTGATAAAAATGTCATACGTCAAACCGATAACGTGGAGTACGTACGGTCCAATATAGTAAAAAGTGAAATGCAGTCAAGTTGAGCGTGTTTTATTTACAAGTTTAGGAATATAAATATAAAATTCATTATTGTAGGTATAGCTGTGAAATTGTCTCAGTTTAAAGAGAACAAAGACCTCAATACTTATGTCTAACTCACAATTTAAAATATTATAATCATGCTACTGATAATAAATGAGTTATGAAGTTGGTGATCCTTAAGATACGCTGTTTATCATGGGACACCTACCTTAGGCATTGTTTACAGGAACTAATATTCTTCGTCTTTCTTGGTTTCTCTATCATCCTCCTGTCAATTTGTAAATTACTTTGGTCTGACACAATTCCCCACTCGTGCCGATCGATATTGTCTCTTCCTATCCTATGACAATTAGTTAATTGATGCTTAAAAAACTAGTTTCGAGCTGGGTTTTGAAATCCCATCTGATATTCAGATCCCGCCGTTCAATTGAGAGTGGTGATATCTTTTGTTCTTTCCTTCTACGCAAATTTGACCTGAGTATTTAATTACGCGAACAAACTTTGTGTTTGTTCTCCGAATCACGGAGCCTCAAATCTACAGGCAAACAATGGAAGTAGCTTCACATCGAGGAGGGCAATTTAAAGAGCCAGGCAGCTTCGGGCTGGAATTCAGTGCCGTGTTCAGCGCTGTTCTCTTTAAAACACTCTCATTCCCTTCATAACGGCGCAGGATCGATTTTTAATTGGCCTACTTAGAGCGACGGCGGTGTCGGCACAAAAAGGAGATGACGGCCGAGAGAGTCGGGGGACATAAAAACTTTCTCCAAACACACACAGTGCTGTGCAGTCTACCCTGACAGACACCTTGCATTTTAATATTACACTTCATACCTTTTATGATGGAGAAAAATGTTAGCATTCGATGCACTATCCTTTACATTACACACACATACCTAAGATCGAAGAAAAATAAACCCCCGAAAGTCGTCAAATTTTTCGGTACATTAATAGTATAAATAGTGTTAATAAAAACTACGAATTAGTGTGTTTTAAGAGTGCGAAAGAGTGACACATAAAACAGAAATAGAGGAAAGAAAGATCTAAAATAAAGCATGATAGAAAGAGGCAAACAAAGAAAGTAAGATAGAAGTAAATAAAAGCAAATAATGAAGGGAGGGCAATAAGAACATGTCAATTTTCTAAACCAGTGAATACAACTGTAAAACCTAATAGTGGTATATGCAGTAACAATTTTCTGTTTCATAATTAATTTTCTCAAGTTTACAGTATTGTTATCTTATTGATTCTTATTCATTTATAAACAATGTAGGAATTATAACGTCTGTGAAAAAATATACTAATTAAAAAGCGTAATAATGGACGAAAATAATTGCCAAATTGAATACAATACTACTATTTAATTTAGAACTTATTTTTGCCTGTTAATTGACTACTTATGTGAAACAGGCATAGAGGATCAAGAAAAAGGATTGAAACATTTAGTTAAAAATACCTTAAGTTAATAAAGTGACCTGTAATAATAACAAATAAGTATTTATTCCAAATAAACGACGTAACCATTGAAGATGATGTCAAAGAATCGTCTTTGAATATAACAAAAATATTTGGTAGGAAAGATCGTTATACGTAGACTATATTCTCCAATGTCCAAATAGTCGTATATTTTTGTCTCTAAGATTATTACTTCAGAGACTTCCCATTTTTACAAAATTGAAATTGTAGGTGTTTGGAACAATTTTGGTATAATATTTATCTAGTATTAATTCCAACACCAAACAGAAAATGTATTGCCTGTAGAGATTAAATCTTAAATAGCGGGTGAACGATTCTTAAAGATTAATATTGAATCATGTTCAATGATATAGCTAATCTGATTCTTTTGCATGTTAATAGTATAAGTGTAATTTGATTATTGAAACACAAGCGATAGGCAACTAAAATCTTTCTTTCTTTTATAATTATTTGCATTTTTTTTTAAAAAAACTGAAATTTATAGCATGGAAACGACGCACATATTCTGTATTACTTTTAAATAAAATATGAATTCAAATATAGTTGCAGTGCCTGAAGTACGAACCTCACTTTGACAGTAAAAAAACATCGTTGTTCCGTTACAGGTTAGTTTCCAACCTCCCTTGGATGCAGCGTCAAGTTTTAACGCGTGTTTTCATTCAGCAGGCTCTCAGGGAGAAAATAATAGTCTAATAAAAAGCAAGGGTGAGACGGAAGATAGTCGGAAGGAAATGACGTTTGCAAGGCAATTAACTTCCGCAAGCCAATAGCAGACAATCACAAAGCATGCTGCTTACACAGACGATTTCCTGTTGTCAACGACGAAAGCGTGAGTCGTCTTTGCACCTTTAAAATTGATACGTTCACAGCCTGAACTTAGGAAATTCGTCACTTCAAATCAATTAATTAACGAGTTTGAGAAGTTAAGCTCAAATTTTTCAGGAGATTACGGATACAATTAGCAGTTATATTAATAACTACCCAATAGACTATCGGTGTGAATATATAAGAAAATAATAAATACAATAGTGGGATCGAAATTATTTCTATAAATTCACAAAATAATGAATAAAATTAAAAATAAAATTAGGCCTATATTTATTTATTAACATCTGAATTTTTTTCAGGAATTATTCTATTAATAAATATTTTTGGATACTATAAATGTTTACAAAAAGAATAAAAAAGTAAGAAATGAAATACAGAAATCAAATAACTTTTATATTTCTTAACTATATGAACAGTTTAGTATTATTGATTAATCGTATGTGTACTGTAAAAAGTATATAAATTTTCTCAAACTGTGAAGGGAAAGTAAAACAGGATGTAACATAATTAATTGAATGGAATCAGACGGTGCTGTAATCTACATCGTTTGCGAAAAAAAATTAGCTATACGATTTACCTAAAATAAATAAAATAATAAAGTAGTTAATCGTATTAAATTTCTAGATTCGAAGAGCGGGTTGATTCTCAGTAACCCTAAAAGTTTGGAGGTAAATATTTACAGCTGCGAAATATCAATCCTAATATCTACTACTTAATTGTATGGTCAATTGAAAATATATATAAAATAATCTATTGACTGATAAAAAATTTGTGTCATCAAAAATTATTCAAATGTAAAATTAACACTCTGAGTAGATTCAACTATTATCACAATATAATAGATCTTTGACCTGCCAACTGAGAAACATTCTTCCAGTCGTTATTTTTCTTCTATGCTTGAACTTTTTTGACTATAATATAATCTGGAACAGTCGTCTGTGACTATTTTACCATCAGCCTATTGATTATTCGCCATTATCGACAAACGTCAAAACTAGAACACTCGCTCAAGAACGCAATTCAAAATTCGCCAAAATTAGTCTGAATCTCGTACGCTTAGAAGTTCGAAATTTTCAACACATCAGGTGAAAGAACACGTACAACAATATGAAAACAATGTTTTTTGTATAGATCATTTATTTTATGGACAAAGAAATTAAAATCCATATATATTTTTAAATGATATATCACAATTCCTGAAATTAAATTAGTCGTTTTATGTTATTCATCCTACTTCGTTAAATTGTTTTTTTTATCACTGAGATTTTAGGAATAATCGACTCATCAGAAACATATAGAATCTTGATGTTTATGGCATTTTCACACTTAGATGTATTCATAAATATTACTCACAGTCTGCCATAAAAACATCGACGGGACCATGCATCGACGAAGTTTTTTTTTTGGTTTCCAATAGTCGGATTGAAAGCCTTTACATAATTATAAAGTACAAATAATAACGATCAGAAATATGTAACGTAAGTTGAAGAAATTATACTTGATAAAATTTTCGTCCAAAAAATTATTGTTCAGTCTGAGACAATTAAATTTTTCTTATTTATCTGTCATTAAGTAAATAATGGTAACGGTACTCTCTTATTAAATTATAGCAAAAAATGACTGAAAAATTGGCTTATTGGACTCTCGATATACGCCATCAAAACTCCTACATTGATTGAGGTGGATCAATTTGATCCTTATCGATATTTCTACAGTTTATCTAAAATTAAAAAAAGTAGTAAAAATTTGTAAAGCCGTACAGTTAAATTAGAAGTTGTAAGGGACTATTGTACTTCAAATATTGGCCAGCGTGTAGCAACACACAGGAAGTGAAAATATGGTCTCTCTCTGCATTAACGTCAAACCCCCCTCAGAGCAACAGCTGGTTGTGATATGGGTTTTTCGTACCGCTGGTGTTAAACCAGTATAACTTTGTCACAGTACGAAACGTAATTCGGTAGTTTCTGCAATGCCAAACGTGTATGAGTCATCTGGAATGTTTACAAGCGGCATAACTGTATTGGAGCACGCCCTGTGACTGTAGCAGACACACAAAATACATTGACGCACACTAGGGAATTTAGACGTATTACTGTGAATTAATTAATGCAGTCGTCAGGACTACGTCAAAAAACTGTATAAGATTACTTTGTTCTATTTAGCTCTTCATAAAAAAATTAATTTGAATAATCAAAATATTTTGTGGATATTTGCAAAACATATCCCCATTATCACCAAAATTTATCGTTACAATGCAGATTATGGGGGGCTCTTACAAAGTTTAGATTACACACAACGTTACAATATTTTTACCTATTTCATATGCTAACTGGACTTTCAAGGTGTACAGAGTTAATGATACGATATCAACAGCTACGTTACGTTGTAGTTGATATCAGAAATTGCAAACGAAATGTTTTCTGGGTCTTGTTTCGACCGATGGCGCTTTATTTTTTGTACGTAGATTATTTCAAGTTTGAGTATATAACACTCTGGTGACTGCTGTAGAAGTTTTTTTTTTATCAGAAATGTTATAAGTATACGTAGGGGTTGAATTTCGGTTCGTGTTGTATAACGTGTGAAAGTTATATATTTGGAGGTTAAATAATGTGTTTGAATTAGTTTCCGTGAACGTGGAAACCGCGAATGCATTTGTCTCTCAGGATTGATTTGTAGCTTTATTAGTAGGAGGTTGTAAGCTGTGCGGCATTGGCCTGTGCAGCGACTGTCCAGGTGCTTTATCGCTGGCAGCGGCCATGTTCCGGCAGCACTTGGCTGCGCGCGCATCGCCCCTTCCCCCACCCTTCCTGTGTGATGCTGTGGTCAGCGGCTCGCGGCCTGTGATTGGTCGGCCGCGCGGGGGCGGGCGGGGGACATGATGCGGTTTTAGCCTGCCCCTCCCTGAGCCATGTGTGCACGCGTCCGTCATTAGGGAGGGGGTCGCAGCCCCGCGCCCGTGGACTCCGCAAAACCTATTAACGTCTATCTTCCGTAGCCAAAAAAATAACAGCCAACTACGAGCCATTTTTCAACTCCAACATATTGCGCACGTGCGATAAAAATGTGGAATTCGACTTCGAGAAAAGAAAGAGTAAACATTCAGGTTGGCTAATACCGGGATGCTTCATATTCTAGATGATGGCTGGTTTTATACAGACTAATTTAATTTTCTTTCTTCTGTCGTTAATGTTGTGTGTTTTGGTTTTATCTATAATAAATTCAGAAGTGAGACCGAGGAACATTTCTATTTGAGGTATTTTAGGTCGGGCTAAATATAAAGGACACTGCAGGCGTATTGGTAAATACAGGTAGTTGTTCTCGGCTTTAGTCGCAGTTACAAAATCATTGTTCTCTCAAAAATAAATTTTGGTACTGTGGAGAGCGTTTCCAATAATATTTTTTTAATATTTTTTTCGTGTTAAGCGTTCAATAATTTATCTTAGATCGATTAGTATTCAAAGCTGTCTCAATGAACCATTATTAGCATTAAATTTCTCTGATTTAAACGTTATGAGATATAGTTTTCTATCTATAAGCGAAATAAGATAATGGTGAAGATACCTTTGACTTAATTGTTTATGTGCTGAACCCGTTCTTGGTGTTGATGTCATTGTAGACTTGCACAGATTTACTATAAAAAACCCTTGGAATCCAAAAATTATATTCCTTTTAAGATATCGATATTAGAAAAATTTACTTAATGGTTTAATTCGTTTTAAATGTAAGTTATCATTGAATAGCTGTTGAAAAACATAGCATTCATTGAAATAGTATGTGAACGAAGTTTAATCTGCTAAGAAAATTGTTGACACTCAATAAAATAGCAAAGAGTGAATAATGAGTAACGAAATATATCTATGCTAACATTTTTTTAAGGCTTTTAGGAGAACTGAAAATTACCTGAGACAAATCTTATGAAGCGAAGGGTACTGGGGAAAAGTAGTAGGAGTAGTCTATATATGAAGACAAGACCATAATAATAATAAATTATTTTAGGGGCCAATTATAAAATTTAATATTAAGATACTAACGCTCTTTATGCTTACATTTCTAAACGCTATAAAGTTAATGATCGTATGCTTCACTTGAGTGAATTAATCTCGGAAATGTGGAAGGAAATCCACTTATTTAATTTCTGTGAAAAAGTTTCCGCTAAACTCTTGTCCTCTTTCTTTCTCAGTTAAGACGTGGTGAATTACAAGCTCTCTTAAGCGATTTTCTCGACCTTTGTTTAACTAATATTAAGAATATCTTTCCTGTTTCGCAGGGAAAGTAAACCAGACCTGAGAAGCGTGCGTAAATATGCAGACTTGTTAACAAGAGCAATCATCCCAGCGCGGCGAAAGAATCTTTTATCTGATTTATTAATAAGTGAGGCGGTGTCTGAATGTAGCTGGGAAATATCATCGATCCGAGAAGCGGCAGGTAATGAGCTTGCACGACCAGCCGCCAGGCGGCAGCTTGTTGAGCAACAAGCTCACCCTCTCCCCCCTTCCTTCAAACCTACTCCCACTACCAACACGGCTCAATAAATCAATATGCTCCACTACGCAAAACAAACGGGACAGCCTGCTCAAACCAGTCTCATTAATTACAAAAAAAACACGCAAAATGCTTCCTCAGGTTCAAGGAAACATACTTCAAGAAAATCACTCCAAGAGAAGAGGGACTTAAAGAAGCTCCAATTTATACGGTTAAGAACTCTGAAGGTAAATGCCATAATTGTCTAAAGATTAAGGATTAAGAAATTGGGTCTTATCATGTGAGAATTAAGCCAATCGTTTTATCCAACTTTAAGCCTATTTATTCATACTTGCTTGGCGAATATTTCTCAAGCCAAATACGTGTAAAAGTAAGATTTGCCTGTTAAGTTCGGCAGCGTGGAAAATACTAGAGAAGGCATCTTAACTTCAACGTAGAACCGTTATGCTTCTTAAAAAGTTCTCATTTTTGGTTACAACAGGCATGGAGCAGAACCTGACTCTAAATTTTACTCTTTGATTCTATAAAAAATTATAAAAATAGTCATACCTGACAACGTCCTAGAAGAGGACGAAACGCCATCTATTTAACATATAATTTTGCAATAAACTTTATTGTTGATTTTCTGACTAAAGGACATTTATTTATAATATTGTAATTAATTTAAATTCACTTTAATTGATAATAATAGAAGAACTCTCAATTACATGCAGCCTGAGAATCTAATACCAATTTAAGTTAATAATAAATGTAACTGTTGGAATATCGAACACAAATTAAAATTAATCATTTTATGTGACACGTATATAATTTTTATTTTTATATGAACTTTTGAAAGTAATAAATTATTAGACTAACATTAAAAATAATTTTGAACGTTAGTAGTAATACCCTAATCATTGTCAAACAGCTAGATAAAATTATTTTTCATCGAGTAAGTGCACAAAATTGTTTGTTGTAATATATTTTTATTTGAGCAACTTGTTTCATAATATTAAAGTAAAATTATCCTTGAAAGTGGTCAGCCAGTTATTGGTTATATAATGCTAATAATGGTTCATTGAGACAGCTTTGAATACTAATCGATGTACGATAAATTATTGAACACTTAACACGATAATAAATCTACTACACACTATGGTAGTTTCCCGACATGTCAAACGATACTTATTACGTATGAATACTATTTTCTTATCCAATATTACAGGGAATAATAAAAATCGGACCATTTTATATGCCTGTTATTATTATTGAAAAACAGTGAACGCTGACGAAAAATAGTGTGGCAATTTCGTCTACATCATCAGACTTGATACACCAGGAAGTTACTACCAGATAAATTTCGAAATAGAAATTTATATTTAATTCACTGAAGGTAGCCTAGGGTTTACATACTTAATGTATTTAGGGGTCGTAGGCCTACTATAAATAATTGCACCCCGGAGCTCAAAACAAAGGACGCCGGAATATATGCAAAGTACTGATTGCCCTGCCTCAGCTTGTATTCAAACATTAACTTTCACCTTACCGTTCGAACCATAAGAAAATGGAGGTGACCATTTATTTTAATGAATGATAAATTTAGAAGTTCAATCAAATTTCACTACGAGAGGAGAATGACATTACAAAGTACATTGCACTAGGTTTTTGCTCTGAGAAGTCGCAAGCTCTTAATTTGTTATGACTGTATCTATAGGTATAAGTGCCCCAGGACGAGGATTAATTAAGGACATGGCGCTAAGTACAGCCGAGCTCGCGATTAAGAAAGAAAGTCCCCCGGAGGCGAGACGTGACTCCTAATGCACTTGTTTTAAAACTCTTTCGTAAATCAGGCGCCGGGGTGGGGTGCGATGCTTTTCCCTTGCGCGTGGCTGTACTTCGTAATCGAGTCACGGAGCTTTTTAATGAGCCCCCAGCGTTTAAAATTAACTTTAATGCCACCACCGTCGTCTATATGTTTAATTTATAAGTTAAAGCATTAAAGAGGGAAGCCCTATTTGAGACATAACCCACTTGCCAGTAGCTGCCTTGTGGAACTTTTCTTTGTCCGCGAAATTTGTTCTCTGGCGGCTTCTTCTGCGTGATATATATTCAGAGGTTGTGGTTGCAAGTTCTTTTCATGACGCTTTGTAATGGATAATTCAGTGGCCCATTGTGCGTTATTGCTCCTCTCTGAATAGAAAAAAATAGGCGCGGGAAACAGCAATCTAACACGTTTTTAAGATGGAGAAAGCCTTTACTCAATTAATTATTTATATATTGACCTAGGCAAATAGCTGAAAATGGTATGAATTTATTCTAGATTAAATCAGACCAAGTAACGGATTCGCGTTTAAGTAATCTAATATAATTGAAACTACAGGTTACAGTATTTATAAACCATTTCCGAGTTTATTAATCAATATTGTTTTTAAATCACAATTTATTTAACGTTTAATGAAATTTTTGTTATATATGGTGCCATTAATAAAGCTTTCATTTTATTACAATGAAAATCTAACAAAAACAAAAATTAAAACATTAAGAAGTATTTTGGGTAGTATTAATTATAAATTGAGAATTTAATGTATTTATTTTTTAAGTTAAAAGTTAGTTCATTGTTTAAAATTCTTAGAGCCTCATTAATATCTGTGTTACATACGCCTTGCTGTTAAGGTTCGCCTGCACACTGTAGAGTATGCAATGTGCAATATTTAAGTTTCATGCTGGTTGCCTATACGTAGTAAAGTTGTTTAATCCCACATGCCATCAAATATATTTCTCATGCAGAAACAACTTCTTAATATCTAACAAAATTAAATATTATCTATTTATCAGAGATCTATCATCATTTACCTTTTGTGTGTGTGAGGTAAAAAGCATTTTTTCATATTGCTGATCCTATCCTTTAATATTTTCCATATGACGTTTCTGATGCTGCTGCAGTCTTAAAAGTTTCCAATGTTGATACTTCGTATTTTTTCTGTTAAACTTGTAATTCAGAGACGTTAAAAATTGTTTAGTCTTCCATTATTTATTTGCCCTCACATCACTAATTTTTTTTTCTGGATCTGAAATTATTAGTTAGTGATTTTGTAATACTATTGATTACATTTGTGGCAGCGGATAATATATTGTTACCTTTATAGCTGTCTCTATAACCAAAATACTTGAAAATTTTCATAAATTAAAATAATTGAATTAAAATTAACTTTTCACAAAATAACATTGAACGATTTTGTTTCCTAAGTAATATGAATTGCGAGGAGTATATACAACCATTTATTTATAATTTTATATTATTTTGAGTAATGTAGAATATATGAGGAATTCTAGATTACAAAAATAGGCAACATGTTTGGTTTTAATTAATAATACGACCTTATTTTCTTTAAAGAAAAATTAATATGAAAAACAATTCAATAGAAAATAATTTAAACAATACCTTGGCGGTTCAACGCTAGACTGTCTTTCTCTTACAGCAATTGAACATAGACTGATAAGCAAATATCTTAAAGTCAAGAATAAATACAGAAGTACCCCCCCAAAAAAGACATAGTATAATATGAATAAATTGTAAGTTTAATATTGAAAGTGTTTGAATATTTTAACGAATATCGTATCCAAAATAATTATTTTATCCTTATGAGGTTCCTTGTCTAAAATGTTGGCGTTTTAAAAACCTAAATTGTCATTAAATTTATACCTGTTCTTAGTAATTAGTACGTGTTTGCTGGCTGTAAGTTGGAAATTAGATAAATGTTCTTTTGTTCCCCTTTTGGTTTTTCCGTAACAATTATAATAATTATTTTATAAGATATTATCTAAGTTAATATTATGTTATAAGATATAAATCAAGTGCAAAAATTTGTCTCCTTTAATAAAACAGAAAATGAAGGTTTAGACTTATAGTTAACAGATATTTGAAACCTTTTAAATATATTTATTAGATTAGAGGGCAAAGTACCTCAATATGGTAAAAAATGAAAATATTAACTGTATTATTCTTTATAGGTTGTCGTGGTTGGAAACTGAAATTAATATTATGTAACACAAAGTTACGTAACGTCCAGCTAAGTTTAAAGTATTTTTCTTTGTAATTCATTCTGATATTAAATTTGTCTGTTAACAAAGGCCGTATTATTAATTATTAATTGAATCAGACGTTTACTCTGTGTGTATTACGCACGTATTAAGTACTTACTGAAAATCAACGAGTCAATATTGGGCTTTTATCGAATCTGTAGGCTGCTACGTTAATTCTTCTCTTCAAATCATAACTTACCGAAAAACAGCTTAAAACTTTTACTTCAGCCAAAATCATCGACGCACTATAAAATAGAAATTCAGTAAATTATAAGGGGTGGCATAAGTCTTGATTTGTCATGGGATGCACCATGATGATAATATGATTTGGTGAATACATTTAAATTCTGTATAATGTTGGTGTTAAATTTCCTGTGAAACGGGACATGAGATGATTAAGTTATTACTGAGAAACCATAAGAAACCTTAGACGCCATAAATTGCGAATTGACTAATTTCAGTAGCAAGCACATAATTGGTTATGACTCCTATACTGAATCGTAAGTCCAATTTTATATGAAACTGAAGAAAGTAAACATTTTGTATGCAGCTGTTAATATTCAAGTAGCGTTTTCTATAAATTTTTGAATGGTCTATTTTTGCAACGTAATTAAATTGAAACATTGCACCATTCTTTACAAATATATCCTACACTACTTTTACAATCATCAATTTAATCCTTTAACCTTTATGTCATATGTATAACAGAAGCTTTTGATATGTAGATTGTTGTCGACTGTAGTGTCATTTCAATATACTTTCTTTATACTTTTAAGCGGTATAAGGTCAAATATTTCCTTCGTCAAATTAAATTTGATTCTAGTGTGCATAACAAACCAGAAACAATGATAATATTTCAATTCTTCACTTACCTGCTATGAAGTTATCGCAAACACTTCCCTGAAAAAACCTACTCGTTGGATATTACATTCTATTACATAAGGGAAAATATATAGACTTTCAAGACTTTACCAGACCATCACATATTTAATTTACAATATTATCACTTTTTGTCTGAATTGGCTAACTTTCTTGTTCATTCTTTCCATATTTAATTAAATTAAATATATGTTGTTTTATGTGAATCCAATTCAGTCCGAAATATTTGCGTTTCTGGTACCAGGTATTAATGTTATTGGTTCATATTCGAAACAATGTTTATATATCTCGAGGAACTCTAACATTCTTACTAGGATTTGAACTTCAACGATAATGATTGGGTTGAATTGGAAAGATTTTCGTCAAGTGTTCCATAATTTAGATAAAAGTAGCAGTATGTAAATACGGAAAAATAAAGAATTGAGTTACATTTTAGCAGTACAGTTGAACCCTATTGTAACGAGAACCAGGCTATAACGCGTAAATTTTACTCGTTCTATTAAATCATTGTTCTTGTGTATAAATGGACCCGGTAAAAGGGAAAACCCGGTTACACCCAGCAAATCTCTGGATCTTCAGAAGTTTCCAAATGGGACGGCTGCAGTTAGAAGTATGAACATCAGCCTTGCCACTACCTGCGTACCGTGACTGATTTATTTCGAGCATTTCCAGATCATAACTTTTGGGGTCGAAATGAACATTTAACATTCTTTATACATCCAGAAAACATTTTATGGAAGGGAATTTTGTCGAGTCACGCTTCGTCCCGCCCTTTATAAAAATGAGACTGGAAAATGTCTCCCGTCAAAATTCTATGGACACGAAGAAATATCAAGTGTAGTTAGATAAGTGAAAACGTTGAAATCGTAAGAAAAATCGACCGCGGCGTTAACTATGTTAACGTGTGCGAAAAATTGAATTTCTATCTTCAACAGTCGCAACGTATCTGAAGAATTAATAACTCAACATACCGACTTCGAAAACAACAAGTTCAGAGAAAGTTATAAGTTGTCAATTCAGTATTTGGGATTTTGGGTGGTTTTAATTCAACGTATTTTTCAGGCCGACCTATTGACGGTTCCATCTTGAAAGAGCAAACAGTACGATTTATAAGGAATTTTTATCTAAGATTATTTTATATTTCAGTTTAGTTAAGTTGCGCACTGTAATTTAGATTTTTTATTATAATAATAAAACTGTATTTTCTTTTCCGAAAAACCCGAATATAACCAATCCCTGTTATCACGAGCAAAATCGGTCTGTCCCGTTGCGCTTGTTATAACCGAGTAATACAATCTAACGACTTTCTACAAGTCGAATTATTTTATTATGACTCAAAATAATGTTAGTTATTTAGGAGGAGGTTAAGTTTTGGTGCGTTTGAGTCCAGCCCGAGCTGTTTGCCGCAGGGGAAGACACCCTCCACCCTCGCGCTATCCTGATTGCGAATGTTAATCTCGGAGAAGGTTTTCGCTTAGCGAGGGCTTAAGGAACACGCGGACGTGGTGTGGGGAGAAAGCGCCACAGCAAGCTCTCAGGGGGCTAATAGTAGGCTTGCTGTTTGATGTGGCCGCCATTACTACAAAGAGATGCAAAACTTGTCTCGGAATTGTACAAAAAAGTCTACAACTTGTCGCTGCGCCGTTTCGACAAAAGACGACTGTGCGCGCATTTTCATCACGAATTTCACTTGAAGAAAAATAAAACTGCTACCTAGTAAATCTTTCATTACTAATCAAACTAAAATTTATTATTTGTATGATCTTAAAAATTAAAAAATATTTTCGCTTATTAGGTTTATGGTGAAGTAATACAAATTCTAATATAATGATGTAAAATATACAGAAGAAGCACGCGGATAAAATGAGAGGCTGAACTTGACTTGTAGATGTTGATGATTTTAATCAGAGAGCGACAGGTATTGATGAAGTCTAACATTATTAATGAAGTTTCACTCCTGCAAGGCCTACCACCTAAGTTGCACATTAGATGTGCGGGATGCCTAGCTAAGTTGTTACGGCGTTTTAAGGTACAGAGATTGCTATAGCCGTCACTGCTTTACAATAATATAACTTCCTACATTTCATTTTACACATTATCAGTGTGTCGTCTTCCTTCTGTTACATCGTAACGTTTCAATGATTACATTAAATCGTATATACTAGAAGTTAAATTTCTAAAGTTAGTAATTTTTTAGATCATTTACGGAAGGCGTCATTTATATAAAAGTAGTGACGGTACTGGAACGTTATTTAATCTATTGATATTAATACAGTGATATGTGCGATGAATGTATTATATTATGTGCAATCAGATGAAAATATGTTATGATCTGAAATATAGTCATTTTTCAATTTAGCCAAAATTGTTTTCTATGTCTTTTCCAGGATCTATTTGGCTTGATCTTAATATAGTGTAATAAATAAATACATATCTACATAATAAAGATATTTCACCTCGTTTTCTGTATGAAGTTACCTTTAAATTAAATTAAAACAGCTTTACATGTTTATCTTCGGACGATTATCAGTGTTGCTGAAGCTGTCAACATGTTATTAAAATTGTTATGTCGAACCTATTAACTACTTGATTTCTAAAACAAATTCATAAGGTAGTAAATAAAAATAAAAGCCTCTTAAATTTTTATACCATACCATACCATATTTTGTTGTTGTTGTATGTTCTATCAAGTTTTATGTTCATTTATATTCGATTAAGTTATTACGTTCATTATTAATGGACCGTTTAGTGTAAAATGAGAGGAGCTTTGAAACAATTTTCGAGCATTTATAAAGACTCCAATTTAAATGATTAATGAGGTGAAGTTGGTTTCTTAACAGACTGTACGCCTCTTGTTTTCACGTATAAGTGCAAGTAAGCGTTAAAAATTTTAGTGTGTACTTGAAATCAATATGGCGTTACAAAGGATTTTCGTATTAAAGTTTCCATTTCGGTATTAAAATTTTGAGTCAGAGTCTACTATTGGTAAAAATATTTATTAAATATTATATATATATAATTAATTTTTCAAATACAATAATTTTATCCTTTTCAACAGAAATCAACTGGATTTTCAGTGCTATAATTGCATAACGAGGTATAATAAATTTTAACAGTATAGAGATCAAATGATATTACAATAAGAATCTTTATTAATTATTGAAAACAGCATTTAATTTTTACTATGCTGTACATAACATTTTTTTCAATTTTTGAAATGAGTAATGTGAAGACAATTTTTGTTCAACAAAGAAAATAACTAGCTAAATATTTTAAGACAATCCTAAGTTTGTCATCTTGCTCGTTGTTTTAAACAACATTTTATTGTAATATACTTCAATGTCCATCGTTATTCAGTCTATATAACTAATGAAGAATGTCAGCCTCTTGTATTGAGATGCTTTAAATGTAATAAATATCTTTGATGTAACTCATATAATATATATTTGGTTATATTAATATATATGGTGTAGTAAGTGCACTACCCTGGCGCATCGCTGGCCTGTGTCTCGATTTACACGACTTCACCCTCCAATAAAACATATACAAATTTAAACTGTGCTATAGTGGCATGATGTGCCGAACGTTCAGGAAATTTAAACTATAAATGATACTGATTATTATATTCATGGATTTTTATCTAATTTTATTGATTACTTGCAACTGTTGGTATTTTATCTAACGTTACAACTGCATGAACTATCAAATTTTTATCAACTTAAAATAGTCTAAAAATTATATCTGAAAGTATCGAACCTGACTTTGCCTTCCAATTTTTCGTAACTTTTTTCATATTTTTGGATTTTTGTGACGGAATATAATTTTTAAACGAACAATAAGACAAAGTGAATTTAAAGAATCTAAACCCTTTTTTACTATAATACTTCCAACCATAATATAATTTTTAACGAATAGATTTCTATTTATGAGTCACCGTTGACCTACACTACATATATTTAGTTCTCAGAAAAATAAAATTAAAAGATCTCTTGACCAGTGTTAGACACTGGAATGTCCAATAAATAATCCGGTAAAACGTTAGAGCGATCACTAATACTTATAGAAAAGTCAATATTATAATATTGATAATGAACATTAAAATGTAATACTCTATAAAACACATCGTTATAAATGAATACAAATGATCATAAATTTAAATAAAAATTCTTCTTTTGCATAAAATATATTTGTTTACCTTTGAGAACTGAAAAATTTAATATTACTCTTAATTGTAAATGTCAATTTTTGAACATTAGTGCCTGTATTTTAATAGTAAGTAATTCATAGACAAAGTGTAAAATAGCTTTCTTATTTCAATGGAGGAATAAAAAAATGTTTAGCATCTGTGTTAAAATGCAATGTAGTTAATTACGCTTGCGCTCTTTCTTTAAGGTACAGCGAAGCAGAGAGAATTTCCATCTCTTGCAGCAATAATTGCTGGCAGCGTTCTGGTGTGTAAGTTTCTTTTCCGAGTGATTTACTGGCTATCTTCCGCGCAGTGCCACTTGTTGCAGCGCCTTCCTTCAGTCTTCAAAAGAGCTACTTTGTTCCCGCTGTATTACGTATTTAGCCTCTCTGTAGGCCTTCAGTTGTTTCGCCATTCATATGCTGCCATTTTTGAGCGTGATTTCGTTCAACGGAAAATTCCGCACATAAATAAAATATATTTTTTAAACACACAAATCGAAGCTTTTCGAGGTCATGATCAAGATTATTAAGACGAGAAGTTGTGAAGTTTTAGATTAAATTTTTGGGCAATTAAGACTTGCTGAATATAATTTAATGAATCCAGATATTTTTTAAAACTAATAATATACGAGGTATCTTAATTTTCATTTTTGGAATAATAGTTTCTCTGCTTATATTTTAGGTTACGCTAACTTCACTCACTAGAGTAATATATGTATTTGAATTTATCAAACATAAGAGTGGTTCAGTTTATAACTTCAAAAATTACTTTTCAGATACTTAAAATGATTCTTAAATATATATTTTAGCATAATTTGTTCAGTCGATACCGTAGAGGAACCAAAAAATAAAAAGTATTATTTTTTTATGGCTGCAGCATCATTAGCTCCTAGTAGGGGAGGATAGTTACTGTAAAAAATATAAAAATCCACCCGTGACTAAGAGCAGCGCGTCCTGAAAGTCTTATTTGTTATGTCGGGCTTATATATACGCATTTATTTATGTACATAACTATGTATTTGAGAACGGAAATTCCATATTCGGGATTTAAGGAACTATTTATATTTTTCAATAATAGTTTCATTTATATATATATATATATATATATATATATGTGGGGGGGGGGGTGTTGGCGGGCTGTGTGTGTGTTTGTGAATGAAGTATAGAGAAAGGACATGGTGGTGTAACTCTGCCAGTGTAACAAAATACAGATTAAATTATTTTAAAAATCTAAACTCTGGTTAATTCATATACTCAATGTTTGTTATTGTAAGGATTAAGGCTTGTTTTGAAAGTGATTATATTAGTAAAACCCTTGATCAGTCTCCGCGAGTCCTCCTGGGACAAGCATGGTTTTAAGTTTGTAAATTTAAATTAATGAAGACAGATGATTATGACACAAACTGGTCAAAAGCTCCTGGAAGAAGAAGAAGAATTTATTTTGTGGAGACTAATTAAGGGTTTTATTAATATAATCAATGTTTGTTTGTAATTATTAACAGCAAAAATATTCCTTACTATGTTTAAGAAGTTTCATTATAGTTCATTTTCTGTCTTTCTGCATAAAATTTCTAACTGAACTAGTCAGTAATTTAACATTTGATGATAACTTCCGTCAATTAGTTGTGTGCATTTGAATATATTTTATATTACTGATAAAATAGTATTATATATTTACGTGAAAAATAAACTCCTTTCAGTACATAAACCCAAAATAATTGTGAATTTAAAAAAACATTAATTACTTATTAAGTCAATAAAGGTGTCTTCTGTATCTTTTGGAGATCAATTATATTTACTGATAAATTTTATAGCAATAGAGAAACGAATTAACTGTAGATTATGAATATGGAATCTTCCTATTACGTAGCCATGTAAAGCACGCAATGGCATTTACATTAAGCCCGTCAAAGCTAATTAGTCTTAACGACCCGACTATTCATTTTTATATGTAAATAAAGGATGCTAAGCTCTACAAGTGAGGCCGATTTGTGTATTTGTTCAGTAATAACCCCACCCCCGCAGCGTGCTGAAAAATGTAGGCTCCCGCCGTGATAAGAGCCAACGAGATGCAGCTTAATTGTGTAAAATGTTATTTTCGCGGAGAACGGAAACGCCTTGCTTCCAACCTCTGGTGTAATTAATTCACTTTCCGCAGGGAGCATTGTTAGAAATGTTGTTACACAGGCGAGCTTCTTTGGCGGTGACGGGAGCGGTTTTAAATAGCTTCTTTGTTTCCGCACTTCTTTTCCGCTGCGAGGTAAAGACAGCGGCGAGGAAAGATTACTCTCGAGCTCGCAGGGACTTAATTGCCCTTCTCTGGAATGAAATGACAAAAATCAACACTCCCTTCCCCCTCGCTGCGCTAGTTATACGCTGGGTGTCATTAAAAAGAAACAGATCGCGTTGTAGACTTAATTTTAACTTCTAGATTAACCCACGATGATGTACCGTAAAATTATACTCGGTAGTCACTATGTAGACGTAATATTAAGTAATAATATTTTCCTGTGACTGAATAAAAGTACTGTAATTTGTATAATTAATATAAGTTGTGTCTTTACTGCAACGTAAATTAAGAAAACCTAAATTCAATTTGAGACATTTAACTGAAACAATATAGGAACTCAATTAGACTCAAAATTTCTTTTTTTCGCTGCATAATAACAAACAAATTTTTATTTTCGGTTCATTAATTTATTTCTGTATAGTATATAAATTGTAATTAACGTTAAAGATAAGAAGAGTAAATTTAGATCAGATAATTTTGGGTACTGATCGGTCAGTTAGACATTGACATAGTACTCGAACAACAACTATCAGAAATATTACTTTTTTTCTAGGTAACAGGCTACATGAGGGTAATCCACATGGTGGCAACTCCCCTTTAATAGCATAGGAAGGAATTTGAAAGGGGGGATGCGGAAGGGTAGAGGAAGGTAGCCAAGGGTTAACTAGGGCCCCGGGCTATAGTTTAAGGATCCTACCCGGCATTCACCTAAAAGTAATGCAGGGAAAACCCTAGAAAAACCTGTCGGGCATTTGATACGGTTATAAAATCAGTTGTGACAGATATAATTAACGTCTTGGATCACCTTGAAGGCAGTTGTATCTGCGGGGGTGTGCCGAATTTATTTTGTAATTTGGCAGAAGTTTTATATAGTGTATGAAAACCTGGCACTATTGGAATATGAAGAGGGAGAAACAGAAATACGAGGACGTGTAGAATTTGAACGGAAAGTTCTGAAATGAAAGCCTACCCGTACATTGTTGAGGTTCAACTTAGTCCTCAGATTCCGTTAAAGTCCCATCATCTCCTGATTGTAGAGATGACATAAAATGTGACTCAGTTAAGCTAAAGTGATTGTTTATTTGATGCACGTATTTAAAAATTCTATGTTAAAGTGTCTTCTTCTTTAAATCTTGACACCATTATAAATTTAAAGCCACTCTGCGAATTAAAGGAATAAAATGGACTACGCATTATTTTTTTTTACAATTTTTTTCCACAATTTATGGTATTTTAGGTTACTGTGAAAATTTATAATAAATTAAATATGGAATTTCTACTTTCCATATACCAAAACTTGCAAAACCATAACTGTTTCTATGCCAATTGATAGAATTATATTTTAATTTTAAATAGTTTAAAATGGTCTTTAACGGGTTCTTATAATAGCACTTGTTTTATGTATCAATTTATTCCGATATTTAAGATTATTGTATGTTGACATAATAATAAAATTGAATAGAATTATGTACCATTTAGATTGAAGAAATATCTTTCCTCGGATAAAAGTGTAATACCATATAAGGAATTGAATATATTTGTTTTAAAAATTAATTGTTAAATAAATTATTTTTATTATACGACTCTTGTGCTATTAAAAATAAAATATTGAAAAATTATTCCTTAAACTAGATACGACTTTTATTTGTTCTTCTTTCATTGAAATATAACAGTAAATGAGACCTAATGTTATAAAATATTTTATAATTTCATTCAATTTTGGTCTCTTAATAGTATCACACGACTTTTGCCCGAAAGAGAAATAAATTCGTAGCAATTAACGTCTCGTGAGGTTTATAAGATGACAGACGAGCTAGTGTTAGGGAATAAATATTTATTTCTTCTTCACAATTTTGCTAAAAATTTGGAATTTATAATAAATAATTTATATTCAGTTACAAATAGAGCAAATCAACCTAAATATGTTTAATACATAAAGTGATATATTTAATTTAAAGGGAAGTATATTTAATTAAAACATAAATTTAATTTTATATATATATATATATCTGTGTGTGTGTGTGTGTAAATCCTGGAATATTCGCCCCTATAAATTTATGTAACTCGTAAGTATGACTTTTCGAAATTAAATGCCTGAAGGGGAAACGAAGGTTTAAGAGATGGCAGGATATTTTAATTAAAAAAGATGGAAAATGGACTCATTATAAGCTTCTTGATACGCTCAAAAATACTCTTAAAGCATCTACAAGAACCATATTTTCAACGGAAATAATAACTCAATTTTTTAAGTTTGTTTTCCTCCAAGAAAGTGCCGTTAGAGCTTACGACACCAACGTGCCATATTTCTGCCATCATAAAGACTTTAGAGAAATGGGAAACACACAAAGCAACGTTATCTTGTTTAGTATATCAAGGCCAAGGTTACTTCAGTTTTCTACATTGAATCGTTTATAAAATTACAGCAAAAGTGAATGTAATATTTGTTTTTATTGATTTAATCCTGAGTTGAAATTTTGAATATTCCCGACAGAAGTTTTCTTTCCTGAATCACTGAAGAGAATCACAGGTAGTAAGTTAGTGTAAGATAAGAATTACTAGACATTCTTTAAAAATAATTTAGAGTCGGGAATAAATCTACATTATTACTATGTTAAGGATGTTTTGGCGAAAAATATTATGTGTTGTACAGAGACCTGCGTAATAATTTTAAGATTCTAAGGTATAATCAGTAATTCTAGTCTGTAATAAAGACATTTTTTTTAATGTATTAACATCAGACGTTAAATATATAATAGTTAGGGAATTTTAAGGTAAAATTGAAATGAAAACTTATCAACGAACACAAATATATAAAGAATAAGAAAGATACCCAATATCAGTGCAGTTGTGTTTGTCTAGGCTCTTCTTAGCACTTAACATAAGGGACAAGGATGCCAGCATCCTTGTGTGGTATTTCTATTACCCTTTTTTGTCTGTATTAGCTATATTTCTTATTCATTATTTTATATCAGACGTAATTTTTTTCATTTTAATAAATATATAAAATTGAAAAAGTTTAATCTTTTTCAATTCCATAATTTGGGTTAATTCGTAAGATTTTAGTACGTCTGACAAGTTCTGCAATGCCAAGGAAAACTTTGGGCATTATAATTTTTACTTTATTCTTTCTGTATTTGAACATATTTAAATTTCACTTATCAATAAAAAAGACAAGAACATTTCTAGCCAGGGAATTTATTTAATCGCTAATACTGATATTTCATAATTTTACTGTAATAAAAAACAAGTTTGCCGCTGAATCTGACCGTTTGATGAACGTATGTAGGAAATTAATTTTCATGAACCATTTCTCGTTCAGTCATTCGACAAGAAATAATTAATATATCTTCTAACTTTGTTGACGTATTTCCGGGCCGAAATAAAACAAAAGGCCGCTTTTTGGGCGTCGGGAAGCAACCCGCAAAATTTGATTATTTGGGATTTGTAGTCTAAAGTAGAAGCAATATATTACTGAGTTTTGATTGGCTTATTGAACTTCTTATGAGGTGTTTTAGTAGTTTTATTTTGCTTTAATATAATGTATAATTATTCGCATGATCTAAAAAGCATTTCTGCGATTTACAGACTTTTTGTGCATTGTGACGGCTTTTATAAGATTTCTACAGTCAGAATAATATTTTTTGGACCAGTCACTACTAGCAGACGAATTACCAAATAATTAGTTTAAAATATATACATAATTTACTCGCATACGGCAAGAGTTGTCCGCTATTCCCATTGGAATAGTCGGCCAGCTGCCTCCTAAACTGGTCGAGGCACGGGGAAGGGAATGCTGCGTCCCCACAGCAAACTCCTCTCTTGCTATCGGAAGGGCGTGGGACAAGTACCCAATGCCCGACCTACCCGATGCAGGTTTTTCTAGGGTTTTCCCTGCATTTCTTTAGGCGAATGCCGGGTAGGATCCTTAAACCATAGTCCGGGGGCCCTAGTTAACCCTTGGCTACCTTCCTCTACCCTTCCGCATCCCCCCTTTCAAATCCCTTCCTATGCTATTAAAGAGGAGTTGCCCAATGTGGATCACCCTCATGTAGTTTGTTGCCCTAAAAAAAAACAAAAAAACTCGACCTACCTGATACAGGTTTTTCTATGGTTTTCCCTGCATCACTTTTAGGCGAATTGCCGGGTAGTATCCTTAAACCATAGCCCGGGGGCCCTAGTTAACCCTTGGCTACTTTCCTCTACCCTTCCGCATCCCCCATTTCAAATGCATTCCTATGCTATTAAAGGGGAGTTGTCACCATGTGGATTACCCTCACGTAGCCTGTTACCTTAAAAAACAAAATATTTGGTTTTAGAACTGCAGATATTCTAAGAAATGCGTGACAATATTTTTATATTTAATTTAATATTAAAATTTATATGTAACTTTAATTTCGTAAAGTAACCTGATGTGAATCCTGCGTCCTGAATTTAAAACGGTGAATATTTAAGTCACGTGCTCCGTTGTACAAGGAAGTGTAAAATTTCGGAAAGTGGAAAACAAATTAAAATGCTAAATCCTATTTATGACATGGACGCTATACGTGATAGGCTGATTTCGGAGTGGACTTTTAGTTGGTGTTATCCAGGAGAGGGCCAAGGCAGGCCATTGTTTGTGGCGGAGGCGAGGCGAGGCGAGGCGGTGTCGTTCTCTCAGTGCGCTGTTGAATATGTATGGCACGTCGTTACGCGCGCGGAAAAAGCTTGCCAGAAATCTATTACTTGCTGTCGCTCCAAAGACGACCCGCAGCCGCATGGGAGAGAGAGAGCGAAAAATGTTGCACGAACGAGAGGTGCAATCTCTGCCATTCATATTTTCTTCTTCTGTTTTGCTCTCAGTGGAATATTTAAACAGCAGTTTTAGGATATCTCGCTTCTTCGAGTCGTCGTCATAATCTTCAGTGGTGTTGAAAAGATTCAATATTGTGTTTAGAAAAGAGGAGAATGTGGTCCGCATCCTTACTATGTTTTCTTACAACTACTTCAAAGAGACTCCATCATATTATACGGAAACATCAAACGTTTTGGATCTGCGTCGGAAAAAGTCGCGAAGTATAAAAGAACAACACGCTTTCTCCGTTCTAAATCAGTTCACTGAAATCTTTCTATGTAATTGTTTCTTCCGAGTTTCCATTTTGAGGATGGTTCGTCGTTTCAATGTGATTTTTGTTTGGTTTGGAGTCACGGAACAAGATTAATGGAATTAATAGGATTAAACAGCATTTACAACAGAATGGTAGCTCTGAATATATCACTTTATATTAAACATATGTAGATCATTTTCTCTATTTGTAACTGAATATTAATTATTTATTATAAATGCCAATTTTTTAGCAAAAATGTTAAGAAAAAATAAATATATTTTCCCTAACACCAGCTCGTCTTTCATTTTATAAACCTCATGAGACGTTAATTGTTACGTATTTATCGGAAAAGTCAAATGTACGATGCTTATAAATATACAGAACATCGACTTAGCGCTCACATAACTAATTGGAGATCTATGATAAATTGAATAATATTTTAAGGGATTCCAGTGAAAAAACAAGAACAATACACAGAATAATAATATAGTCGCAGACCGAGGGAAAAGTGGTGTTTAATTTTTTTGAGATCAGCAAATTACACATAACTGACCTACTGTGGTGTAGGTGTCAGCGTGACTGCCTCGCATCACAGAGGTTACGGGTTCGAATCCCGGCGAGGGCATAGATGTTTGTGTATGTGAGAGAAAACTGTCGTCAAATCAGCCCCCGAGAAGGAAAATTGAGTTCCCATAATGAGTCGCTAAAAACATGAGCTTTTGATGCGACTGTAAATAAATCCATAAAAAAATTACACATAATGAACCAGTACTTTAAGAAGCAGAAATGCCGCAGCCTGGAACACATGTAAAATCATATATTATATCCGAGCCAACATCAAGATCAATTTCTTAATAGTACATATGTTACAGCCAGATATTAACTATAGATTGTTGGAACATTTTAATTCAATTTCATAGTCGCTTTGTCTGAGATTTTTTTATTAGTCCTTATGTACAGTCGCATGTACCATTAAGGTCACTCTATTCACATATTTAAAACTTAATTATTAATGACAATCTCCATGATCATGATACAATTCTTCTTGATTGTATTATTTTCAGTTCATTATATAAACCAGTTATTTCAGTAAACTTCAGCAGGCTGAGGAGATCTGGAGAACAGACAAGATTAGTGTGCATGGATCTAATCCTAGATAATACCACCTGACGTCTAGAAAATTTGTCGGTAGAGAGGATATCATTGCAGGTTTCCTTTTCCCTGATAAAAATGCCCAGTTTCTTCTGTTTTATTGATCTAGACCATCCATCTTCCAGTTCCTTCAGTATTCCTGCTTTGCAGTCCTGTCAGCCACTAGATGAGAGGTTGTATAGGCTACACTTGTTTGTTGCCGAATTTCCCTTCTTTCCGGTAGATCTACCCGGTCATTTTCCACTATAATTCTATATGCTGGGATCGCCGAGCTTTGTTCGAAAGCATCTCTTCTGTTCTTGAATTAAAATCTTACTTCATATCGTCCGAATCGAAACGTTGTGTCTGATATATATTAGTCTTTAAATATAATAATACTTTGTTCTGTTGCTTTTAATATTTAATTTAAAGTCATTATATCTATGATCAATTTACATATAATAACCTTCCTTCATTCGTTTACGCTGTGGAGAATGTGATTTAATAAATTGCAGTTGAGCCTGGCCCAGGATGGACAAGTCTCATACCTGACGCGGAGTTGACTTTGAGAGCTCAGTTAGTAAAAGTGCAGGACGTACCAAGTTTCCAGTTCCATTCGAGATTTTTCCACACTGTTCCTTAATTATTATAGTTGTTATATTATTATTAATAATAAATAATTAACCCGGTGGGAAACCCGATAATGTTTTATTCATAATTTACACCTGGAATGTCCTCGCTGTCTTATCTCAAATGTGTTTGGATCTAGATTATTTAGTCCCATTTACTGTTACGATGATGTACATAGATGAGAAATATATGGAGTCGCCGTCAAGTCCGCCGTTCAAGACGCCCACGTCGACTCGGACCCGTCCAGTATTCCAAACAATAGTTCTGTTAACAAAGGAAATTTTCCTACAACTGTTCGCTGGTGTCTTTCTTTAATTTTATGCCCTCGTCCTTACTTGACGACTTCAAACGATTACTGACTCTACACCAGGCCATTTATTAGAAATATAAGGAAACACGAATTTGTCTTTTTTTTTTAGGGTAACAGGCTACACGAGCGTAATCCACGAGGTGGCAACTCCCCTTTAATAGCATAGGAAGGGATCTGAAAGGGGGGATGCGGAAGGGTAGAGGAAGGTAGCCAAGGGTTAACTAGGGCCCCCAAGCTATAGTTTAAGGATCCTACCCGGCATTCGCCTAAAAGTAATGCAGGGAAAACCCTAGAAAAACCTGCATCAGGTAGTTCGGGCATTGGGTACTTTTCCCACGCCATTCCGATAGCGGGAGAAGAGTTTGCTGTGGGGGACGCAACATTCCCTTCTCCGTGCCTCGACCGGTTTAGGAGGCAGCTGGCCGACTGTTCCAATGGAAACAGCGAACAACTCTTACCGTATGCCCAAGGTCTGTGACCCCGGAACATACACCTCTCAAAACAGGCCGAGGTGCCTCGGCTTGTGGGAACCTTAGTTCAAAAACGGAGAGGAAAAGGCATACCCATAGGTGGCCCCTTCGTGTCTCTTCTACAAGGTTATGCCTGCGAGAGAATAGCCCTTGCAGACCTTAGCCCACGAATTTGTCTATAACGTATAGCTTCTCTTAACAGGATTATTACATATCTCTACTGGCTGTTTCAAAGTTTAGTGAGTTGTATCTATTGCGAGGAAAAAATATAGAAATACTGTAAATGACGATATTCTAATCTATTGTGTTCTCAATGGAACCAGTAATTAATTTTCAGTAATTATTCACTGAATAAACGACAGCTGGCCAGACGTAAAAACATATTCAATTGAGTTTTTTTTTGTAATTTTATATATTGTAATATTATTATATTTATTAAAATATTTTTGTCACACATACGTCTTTAATTTCTTATTTTGATGGTCCCGTCGGTAATAAATTAGGGTGTATAGCCACGAAACTAAATAATATTTCTATCACCAATTTTGGGAGATTTATTAAAAATTTATGATTTTTAATTAAGTTTCCTTTTATGAACACCGTTGTTGGAACATCTGATATCCTCAGTTGGATTTTGTAACATCTTGTATTTCAGAAACTCGTTAAAACATGTATTGAATATTTTGATTCTTGTAATGGGTGAAATTATACAATATTTAATTACTTGAAACATCAAAATTTGCATTTAAATTGAATAATCTCTTCTCGGGATTCCACCCGTGTGAACTCGACCATTTCGCACAACGTTTCCCTGGCTATCACCACCATTGTTGGCATGTGAAGTGAAGACGATGGCGGTGATAGCCAGGGAAACGTTGTGCGAAATGGTCGAGTTCACACGGGTGGAAATCCCGAGAAGAGGATGTTCATCAAATGGATCGGGAAAGCCTTCACTCTTAAAAGCATTTAAATTATTTTATTTTGAATTCAAAGCGCTGGAAATAGTACAGAGTTGTTGTAAAGTTTAATGGAGAGTGGAGAGTTTTGCTTTCACTGGAAAGATGAAACCTTTCTAGAATAAATTTTAACGTTCTATAAATTCATTGTGTTCGCATGGTTAAATGTTAAACGTTGCCGAAAAAACGAAAACAATTAACGGAGGAAGAAGAAAATGGGAGTGGTTCAGCTTGATATGGTAAGCTACTTTTGTAAAAAAAACACGATTGAGTGGACATTTAAATTACAGTATTTAATAATGATTAAAAAGTTACTAATTGAAACTTTCAAATTTATTACATTTTTATCCTCTGCAATAGATACGTGCTGTTTAGAAATAAATCGACAAATAAAGCTGAATAACGGAAAATACTTTTTTTTGGATTAATTAAGTCAAGTGTCAGTCAACTTCTATGAAATAAAAAATTTTAATTTCTATAAAACGTATTTAAAATTCAGACAAACTGACTTTAAATATATTCGATCAAAAATAATTCGATGGTTTATTTTTTTCAGTTTCTTCGCACATTGCATCGCAGAATTTAATCTACTTGTTGAGTGTTCCAGAAACTCACATAAATACGCCAATGTCATTTTAAATTATTTACGTTTAAAAGTTCAGAAGATGCCTTAAATTAAATTCCTAATTTGTTCTTCACTCGGACCCATTAACTTTACTATCGGGCCGGTCTTGTAAAAGGTTTATAATTTCTTCTTCTTCTATGGTTCCACAGCCCGATATCCATAGTATCCATAGTAGCTTCCTCCACACTTCTCTGTTTAAAGCTATTCTCCTCCAGTTCCTCAAATCCATCATCCTTTTTATGTCCTTCTCTACTTCGTCTATGCATCTGTTCCTTGGTTTTCCTGCCTTTATTTTACCACACATATCATTATATAATGCCTTGAAAGGCATATTTTCCTTTTCCATGCGTTGCACGTGTCCTATCCATTCCATTCTGTTTAATCTCCATATGCCATTTTCATTTTTGGACCCCAAATTATTCGTAGGATCTTTCTTTCAAAGATGTTAATCTCTATCTCCTCTTTCTTGTTTAGTGTCCAGCCCTCACTTCCATAATATAGTATTGGCCTAATCATGGTTTTATATATCCTCATTTTTATTATTCTATGTGTTGTTCTCAGTTTGAAAGCTGGTAGTAGTCAGAAATAAGATTTATTTGCTGAGTTCATTCTTCTCCCGATTTCATGCCGTTCATCTCCATCTTTGTGGAATTTGGATCCCGGATATATAAAGTCATCGCTTATTTCTATCACATCTCCATCTATGTCCATGCATCCTTTCTTCCCAAATTGCCTGCGTGACTGAATCATCATTTTTTTTTAAGTTTATTTCTAGACCAATCGTTTTGGCATGTTTCTTTATTTCTTTATATGCCCCCTCTGCTGCTTTAGCTGTTCTTGATATTATTACCACGTCATCAGCATATGCCATTATTTGTGATGACTTGTATGCTATAGTTTTGATTGTATATATTTTTGTTTTTCGAATGGCATACTCTAGAGCCAAATTAAATAATATCTGAGCCAATTTCACTGTAGCTAATAAGAATCAAGACAACCGTCCCAACGATGACAAATATGCTATTAAACAATATAGATTAGCAAACAAAAAAACAGCAGATTCACTGTAACTTCAGTTAGAAAAACGGTTAATGTGTAAACAGCGTCAATTAGTGCGGCTATGGTAATTTATAAGCAGGCAGTATTGTTTTGGAAGAGGCGGTATTAAGTCGTCCATTTGAATGGAACGCCTGTTTCCGATAACGTTCATGCCTAACCTGTCTGACTAAATTCCCGAACCTAACGCAATATTTCCGAGGGAATGTATAGGGAGTTGATTTACAAGTGTTGGAGCTCCGCGGAGCAATTTAAACGTAGTTTTGCCGGAGTTCTCGCGCAAGTGTGCTGGAAAATGAGATTCTCCGAGGACAGCTGTCCCGATACGTGGCGGTCCCTGGCAGCGGCAGGTGGAACTACAGGAGACGCTGACCCGTGCTGTCACCTGGCGGGAGAAGAAAACACTATCAGTCCAGGTCTCCAAAACATTCGTCTACCTGGGATATTTACATCCTTTTCACTAATCTTTTAATCAGAAAATACAAAATTGATGAGTTGCAGTCGTTAAGGAAATGAGTTGGTATGGGGCTTTATATGCGTTTTGCAACAATTGGAAATATTTTTAATGTGCAGCAAAGGCTTTAGATGTTTTACCTGTCTTAAATATTTGCATTTGAAATTTGTTGGCAATGATGGATTTAATGTCTTTGGTTTGTGTTTCTCGGGTGTTTCATTGTCTGCTTTTCTGAAACTGTAGGATCCAAAAGAAAAAAAAAACCGTTAATGTGAGAGATAAATGCTATAAAATACGGAGAAGCGAAATAAACAGATAATTGAAACAATTAATTTTTTTTTTGGTCAATCGTGTGTGAAAGCCATCGACAATCGTTTTCCTGGACTTGGCAGAAACGAGTAGGTTGGTATTTAGATGGTTCCGGAATCACGTGTCGATACTCTTGAACTGATAACCTTATTCCTGAGAATTTTACTCTTCGTAACGTTGGTTTATTTCACTAATTCGTCTTTAATACCATGTTCCACCTTCATTAATTTTTTTCTTTAACTTCATTAGGAAGTTACGGTAACTTTAAATTTTTTGTTCTGTTACGTTTCTGCTTACGTGAAAAATTGCAAACATTTTAAATCAGCTTGTATGTTTAGATGAACCGTTCCTGCGATAAATTTTAAAATGGTATGTGAATATATATTTTTATAGCTCAATGGAATTTTGACGCTTCCTTTTTTCTCATGAAACAATAGATACATCTAACGTTCTGTTTTGTTAATATTATTTTTTGTTAATTTTATATATATTGTAATAATTTAAAAAGGTACATTTGATTATTTTAAATTATTTAAAGAATTTAATCGTCCACCACGTTGTGGAAGCATTTTGTAATGATTAAATTAGTGGCTTAACAAATGAATTAAACAAATTTATTATAAAAATTAAACAATTTAACAAATTAAACATAACTCATTCTCTCAGGGTCTCAACTGGGTTTGATAACGGCAATAATTCAAAATAATTAAAGAACACAAAATTAAATTTAAAAAGAACAGATTTTACTCCTCAATTAACAAAACTAAATTTAATTTTCGACGAAATTAACCTACAAAGATTGCTTCTAATTTACAATTTTTTTTATCAATAAGAAAAGAACGATATCTGACATACTATCTTTTAATTCGGTTTACATATATGAATTCAGTGAAATTTTAACTTACGGTACTCAGGAAAATTTGGCTCGTTCGTACACACACACTTTATATACAGGCCATTTTTAACACTGATTCTAATAACACTTTTAGTTTGACGAAATGGTTCACTGTTCGTTTAGGAAATGTTATTCTCTCGTTGCAAATTTTATTAGCTGCTGGATTCAGTTGCCTGGCTGCCACAATCGAAGACAATGGTCTAAATCACGAATGTAATAGTTTAGACTCTGCGCTATAAATGTTTAGCGTTGAATATTTATGTATTTATATCGCAGACTGCAACTTGTAAAAAAAATAGTTCTAACTGTTATACAACAAGTATCCCAATACTTTTTGGATATTTTACTTCTGGTCTGTTCACAGCTATACTTCCACGACGACTTAATGCGAACGAACTCTGATTTCCAACTCAATTAATTTTGGTTCCGTCCTCGACTAAATTCCATAGCTGACTGAACTCTCCCTCCGTCTCTGTGCGCGCTATTTCTTCTTCCAACCAAGACAACAATACTCTCCTTCATTGTCGCTTGTAGTGTTCGGTCCCGCCGTCAATAATGTTTCTCCAACAATTTAGATTATCAATTACAATTAATGCCTTAATTAATAGGCATTACAATATATATATATATTATGCAATAAATATTATACAACTCAAGAAATCAACATCATGTTGAAGGATCTTGCATCTACGCCTATTGTCTGAAATTTCATTGTATGAATGATGTGACGTACAGAGATCATTGTGTGAGTGAATCTAATTGTCACTGTTATCAGTTTCAACTATATGAGTTTAATGTCAAAGATTCAGGTTTACATGCATTTCACTTGCACTTTCCGTCACCACCGTCGATTTTTCACAATCTTTCTTCATGCTTTAACGGGCTACGTTTCTCTCTTTAAGGTCTTGTAGAAATAGTTAGGTCAGTCCACTTTGCATCTAATCTTTTCCGTACACTACATGACCGAAACCATTTCATCAACTTCATGTTTTAAACAACATTCACGCACTTGTAATTCGTTTCATTCATACACGGGTGACGAATTCTCGTTTCTGAAGTTTCCCTCCCACATTTGCGAAATCCACGTGCGTGATTACAATCCCCTCGTGTCTTTAATCCGACCTCGTGTAACGTCTTGATGTACCATCACGATATTTGTTGAGTAAGTCACCGCCCCGCAATTCAGAATTGATCAAACATTCAGATCCATAGAAGCGGCGTCTCGCAGAATTACCCAGACAGAAAAATTAAAAGTCCCGGATCCGCATTATAGTTTCACATAGTCTAGATAGTCCCATTTAACAAGAAATAGACATTACGTATAAGCTCATCAGAGCCGGTTACTTTCATATCCATAATTTCACATTGATATTATTTAAACAAATTTTTACATCAAATTTGTTAACAGATTCGATTATCCCGCAAAAGACAAAGGTCAGGAAAATCTTTTCAAATCAGATCATACTACTTTTAGAAACACCAGTGCCCCCTCTTTTAGTTGTCTGTAACCGAATTCGACTGAATTATTCAAACCATAAAAAGTAATCTCATTACAATAAATGCTCATACTTTATCACGTTATATTATAAATTGTAAATATTTACCAGAGAATATAGTCCAACCTACGGCAGTTAACAAACTCAACTTTCTACATTGTAATTACCTATATTCGTGTCGGGATAAAAGAAAAATTTTGTATAAAGACCAACTAAAAACTGCTTCCTAGAAAATACAGAAAAAAAATTCAAGATATAGAAATTTAAATCATTATTTTGACTGGTACAATTTAAAAATTCTGGATATTAAGACCAACTGAATTATTGGATAAAAATATCATTAAATAGTATCCACGACCAATTCTTCATATATTTGATTCTTTCGTTTAGTTTAACTTTATACGTAAACTATCTGATCGTTTGGCGTTGCCCGGGTATTTGCTTGTATTAGACCGGAAATAATTTAAGTTGACACTAATCTCTTGGTCGTTTCGAATATTTTATAATTAATCACTTATCACGCCGTCAAACATCGACTGGGGTTGAACACATGACTTAACCATCGTCACCATTGATTTGTTACTAATATGGACCGTTTTTAACCATTATCATCCATAACCCACACAGCCACCACCATGCCAATGGGAGATGAAATTAAACATAATCGACCTTTAGAATATCACTAACCAACTCATAAAACCCCAAAAATCCGAATTCAACAGCAATCTTGGTTCAATTGGACATTTATAATGAGACCACCACCTCTTTCATCCCACTCACATGTTGAAGGTGCTGATTTGAACTTTAGCGGCCTGGATGAAGTCATTGTTAATCGCAACGACACAGAAAACGATAGATACGACCGGTCATCTCAGACGATATATTCTCTTCTCACAACCTCTATAAAGAGGTGCTGAACGTAAACGTAACCGACATGGAGAAGGTTAATATTCAACTTAGCAATATCGATTGTTTTCTCATTATTTCATGTCAGCCCATTCCGTTCCCTTCCCTAGAGTTCCTCCCCGATAGGTATTGTAATAAGACTTTCTACATCGAGAGTGACACTATTTATTTCAGCGGTCTCGAAAATTTATTTTTTTGACACTAACATCAGTCGTATTCACATTATTTCTAAATGCCATTGCTCCCACTTCAACTCATGGAGTGTCTTACCTCCACAGTGTTTGTTCCTAGGTTGTAAGTAATAATGTAATAAGTTGGTTGAAATTGTTCCACGAGTTTAAGATCCTATACGAAACATACACATCTAATGTAATTTATTAGAGTTTTACATGAAACTTCAAGAAGTTCCACTATTTGAACTCTTCGCAAAATCTCGTCATCTGGTATGTGGTGATGGAATCAGTTAAGTGCTATTTTCGGTGTAAAGGTTCTTTGCGCAATTCGAAACGGTGACGAGGTTTTCCTACGTTTACAGTCATTGGAATACTTATTTATAACTGTGATAGTCACTCAAAAGTATGAACTTGGCTACAAAATCAGTCGGCGCATTCCACCTTATCAGCTAATTTAAGTTAATTTTCAAGGAGGCGCAGTAAACGTCTACCGTCGTTATATAAGTTTGAATTGTTTCCACCACGGCAAGTTCGTGTTGAGAAGAAATGATATTAAAATTCCTTCCAGACACCCCTGTATGGATACCCTGTTGTTCACTGAAATCATTCCGATAAATGCTGAATTAAAATCGGGCAGACCAACATTATATTGTCAAGAAATCTGAGAATAAGACTAAGGAAAATCTGAATACTTGCACTGGGACTCCCTAAATACAAAATGTGTTATGAAACTTGACAATGTGGCAGTCATCGCGGTCATTAATGGATCGGTTAAAGATAATTGGATTAATTTAGTGACTGAGGAATTTTATTTCGAATCATAACTCGACGGATTTTCCCGATTTGTGTCAGGTTTAAAATATCCCCTTGTTACAACACAGTCCCTGCTCCAACCTCACTAATGAACTATTCTTGAACGGTTAGAAATCCGTCAGTGGAGAACTCTAATTTCGTCCACATTGCCAACACTGCTTTGATTACACATCAGTTGAAAACTACATTTCAAACCCTTACTTCACATTGGATTCGAATAGCATCGACCTTAGGCGAACTATTGACCTCTGCAATTGATCGTGTTGTACCTGTAAGCTTACTTTGACACATATTGATTTACCTTCGGTAACGTTTTGATACGAACTGCTCGTGATCGTTGAATATCACCTTCATATTAACTATCCGAGTTAATTCTCAGACTAACAATATACATAAACCAAACGATAATGTGTTTGTTTTCGCCTATAGTGAACGGAATGAGCTAGAAAATGGCCAAACTATTTTCAGTTATAATTCATATATGTATTTCTACTTTCATAATGTACAACAGGCTATATATAGTTTCTCGAATAGCAATATAAGAGAAGGGATTATTGTATTTGGATTATTAACATTTTCTTTCAAAGTTTTAATTGAACGTCTGTTTTCGAATTAATAAAACAATTGATGACCTTTTTAAAAATTTATATTGTAACGACGTTTCGATACTTACTTGTATCATCTTCAAAATAAAAAATAAAAAGTGTCTGTGTAAGGTCAAAAATTGTTTTATTAACATTTTCTTTAGTAATGTCATTGATACTTGATGTAGTTTCATGTAGCCCTTCAAGTACAGTTAGTATTATTATATAGTTGTAATTGTGAAACCACGCACTTTTGATCTATTAAAATATTTTATTTTCATTTAAACTGCAATTCAGGATGCATATACAATTCGCTTTCTGACAGAGGTCTAGACGAACGGCATTTATAGGTAGTAAGTTAGTTCGAGTTCGCCAGGGAGACGGACAGATGGACAGATTAAAACCCACACTCTCAATCACCGACTTCAAATAAAGACCATTTAGATTTTAATTTTTTATACAACGATTGACCGAGGAGGAGGAACATTTGTTTCAGAATGAAAATTGAGATTGCAGGAGGATAGAAGAAGAAGTAAAATATAGAGGCGTAACATGAAGCGGTTATAAAAATCCCTGCAGAGAACCAGAGAGGTACATTTTTATGGTAAAAGACAGCTGAAGCGTAGAGGGAGAGGACAGTTTTAGTGGAGAGAATTTGACGTGTAGACGGAGTTTATATATTAATTGTTCGGGTTAGATGTGTATAGGTATATATCTAAGTGATATAAATCCAGGCTATGACCCGACTATCTCGAGAGTGAACAATATGTATTGACTGAGGATGAAATAAACTATTTAATTTCGAACTAATTTATTTAAAAATGAGTATAAATACTCTACCGCCCATAAATATCCTGTAAATTTGTCGTGACGGGGTTCGTATTTTATGTGTAACAAACATTGTTATAAATTAGTTAAATTAATTTCAATTTATTATAAAATATTTTATATTAGAATAGTGTCTTAATTCCAATAACATTTGTCAGCGGTGCTGTAAAATATTCACCAATATATAAGTACTCATCTTATTTCATTTATTTACTTCCTCGCTGTGACCAGATCAATAACACACACCTATCTCTACAATGCGTAATCGTCGAACAGCTATGTGAATTTCCTTTAGTGATGTCGATAGTTAGTTTCCGAGGCTCAACATTCCGCGGTTCTCCAACGTCGTAGAGAAAATTAATTTATTTGTTATTCACTATTGCATCATTCCCCTACGTTGTCAAAGTCAGTCGTGATTTTATGTACAGCGTGATGAGGTATTTCTCAATGTAGAATTGTTGACTGAGGCTGTCTGAAGAAGACGTAAAATTATGTTTTCTTTCATCCAGCGGATTCGTTAGTAAATTTTTCTGGGTTCTTCTTGTTTATTGTCTTAATTAGAGCTATGCTTCTTCAATTGCGCTGTGTTTAATTGCTATCTTTAAGAGGCAGTAATTTTCCAAGGAGTTTGGAGGAGTAGAAGATAAATTTGAAGTGTACCTTAATTGCGTGGTTATTTTCCATATACACTGTGTATAATATTCCTGAAAGCGTGGGGTTCGGTAAAAATTGATAAAACTTTTTTTTAACATTAAGACGACCTGCGAAAATTTTCTACGTTTCATTACTTTCGTACTAGTAGACAATAGTAATGATCGCCACTTAATGTGGAACACTTTTTTCGGTCTGAAAAAAAACTGTCTCACACTTTTATCCGCAGTAGACTAGTATTTTAATAATTGTCGATAAGCAATATGTCAAAAATTATTAAAATACTTAATTAATAAATATTTTAATATACTGTCTAATATAGTTGCAAATTAAACTGAAAATGACAATGGTCACAAAAAGTAATTAAGAAATAATATATTTTAATCAAACTTCAAAATTGTAGTTATTTATTGAATGACATTAAGAAATATATTTTTCTGACAGATCATCCAATCGAATTTTGAACAGAAAATTCTGAAACCTCCGTAAGTAAGTTGTTGGATATTTCTGGGTTCATAAAAAAAAGAGGCCTACGTTTTTTGGTATGGTCGAGTACATCTTTTATTATTTCAAGTACAAAGTTGACTTAAAAGCAAATGTAAAGTGCCCACCATCGTAAATTCTCCAGACATTTAAAAATAATGGTTTGTTTTAGTAATCAATGGCTGGCCAACCCAACCGATAAACCAGAAACGGATCTTTTGGGCCAGTCAGTCAACTGCCCCCCAAAATCCAGTCCAGGCAAGGAGTCGGGAATGCTGCGTCCCACAGAAAAGCCATCTCGAGTTATCGAAAGAGCGTGGCACAAGTACGAAGATCCCAACCTACCTGATGAAGGTTTCTATAGGGTGATCCCTAACTCACATTGAGGCTAATGCAGTGTAGGTTTCTTAAACTGCCTGGAGGCTCTAGTCACCCCTTGGCAACCATTATCTAAAGTCCACGTAAGCCGTTTGCCACTATTTCTTTCAGCGGTCTCGAAAATTAATTTTTTTGACATTAACATCAGTCGTATTCACATTATTTTTAAATGCCATCACTCCCACTTCAACTAATGGAGTGTCTTACCTCCATAGTGTTTATTCCTAGATTGTAAGTCATATATATGTGTTAAAGGGGGAAGCCATCAAATATGATAACTATCACTGTAAACAACTGAAATGGTAATTGAAAATAATTATAAAGATAGCCAAATGTAGACAAAAGAATGATAATATAATTACCACACCACGTTTCTGGAAACCTTTTTCTTTTCTTCTGACGCAGAAAATATGAAAGAGCCAAGAAAGACACTACTACACTAGTCATTTGAAAAAACTCCAAAGTTTCAGCTTTTTCGATTGGATGATCCGTCAGAAAATTATGGGCTTTTGAGTTTTCTCAATTGGTTACTTTTGCAGTTGTGTCTCTCTCGGCTCTTACATATTTTCTACGCCTGAAGAAAGGAACAAGGCTTTCAGAAACGTTGTGTGGTATTTATATTATCACTTTTTTCGTCTGTATTTGCCTATCTTTCTTATTATTAATTTTCAATCAGACGTAAATTTTTCATTTTTTGGCAATTGAATATCTTAACAGAATAGCTATCGAACACGACTACTTAAATCATGTTATTTCTCAGATGAATCAACTTTTATTTTCAATTGCATGGATAATAGGCTTATCCGTGGATTGGAGAATCGAAGTTTGTTGGGTTCTTATGCAAAGACCATTGGATTTTTCATTTTCAAAGGAAAAAATCATCACAGCCAACATGTGCATTTATTGTCTTGGTACGGTTCATACCACCTCAGTTTGATAAATATCAACCGTGGATCATTTATGAAGAAGATACATCGTCCGTTCATGGACGAAAGTAGACGTACTGGATGGGATGGACCATCATCACGGCCTCCATGCTCTCCGGATATTACTCCGCTCGGTTTTTTCTTTTAGGTCTATGTTCATGTGTTTCTATCACTGAATGATTAAATGTGTATAGTGTTACAAAAGAGAAACTTGACAGCTAACACCGTCTGTTATCTTCTGAGCTATGAAAGGGACGCCATGTTGAAATTCAAGTACAGTTTTAGTACAGATAATTTTGTAAATCAGGAGAATAGTTTGAGCTCACTATAGTTCTAATATGGCACAGTAAAGTGCGGTGGGAACTTTTCATTAGTTCATACAATGCAGAAAATACAGCGTAATGGAAACACTATTTGAATTGCCAACCGATCATTTCTGGCTTTCATTCAATCCAATTCACTGCCCAGCATTGTAATATTCGAGAAAAATTTGTACATTCAGGTAATTTGGCATCTCTGTAAATCCACATATTTCTGGGTCTTATGCACAAACCGGTAAGAAAATTTCAATCTTCGAACTCGTCAGTTGCCGGCACATTGCAGGTAAACGATACCACACCTTTATCGTTCAGTTTAAAAACGGACCATTGGTTTCTCTGTTCAGTTTTATTAAAATCACAGCTTTTTAAATATATATTTTAGTTACTTTACAACTAATTACATTTTCCCAAAAAGGTTCATCTGTATTTACTCTGATTAATACACACTTCTGCATACACACCACGGCGATCAAGAGCCTCCTGGAGTTCGTCTTCGACGATGTTCACAATTGGAATTTTTCTAACCTACTGTAACTTAATTATGTAAATACTATTAGAGGGTCGGCTATAACCAACAGGTTGACGCGACCATAAATAAAAAAAAAAAGTCTGGTATGTTTCTTCCAATCTTCATTTGCTTATCATAAAACGAAACTTTTCCTTTCTTTCCATTTCATATTAAGTTCTATAAAAGTATCGAGAAAGATTAGAATAATATTGTTTCTTGTATTTGAAAGAAAATATCTCCAAAACAAGAGGAAAAATTGGAGGAGACATTTTATTGGACTGAAAACTAAAATAAGCTTTGAATAAGTAATGAATAAAAAAAAGAAATTCTTTTAAACAAAGCTCAGTAGAAATTAACTGAACAGGATCGTTTAGGTTTTTCCATCCTGATCCTTCAATAAATAATTGATAAATATAACACTGCTAAATAAAGTTTTTCGTTACTCGGTCGCTGTTTCCCATTTATTTTTCCATGCAGATTCTGAATCTTTCATCGGAAGTCTTCTGTAATTATATTTTCCATCGTTCTGAGTTATCGTAATCAGTATTAATTCTATATACATGACAAGTAGACGTGACAATGACCCTTAAAACTTTACTTATCTTACTTTTTATTATGAAATATTGAATCGAGATTGTTTTGAGGTACCACTGATCGTGTGCTGATCATGGGGACAAGGTAAAGACGGGTCCCTTTAATAATTTGTGGCTACCAAGAAGAGAGATCGTTTTGTGATCAAGAATTGTCGTCAGTCAGCCGTTGGTGGATTCCCAGAAAGTCTGCCTGCCACCTCTACACGATCAACTGTATTTTATTAAAACTTTTATTCGCTGTACCTATCTAGAAAAAGAATTTTTCTCCGGTCAGTGACGCTAAAATAAACGAAGGCCCTCGTTGGGCCTCACATTCGAGAATTCATGGATTGTACCCTGAGTAGGCACGAAACACCGGCATGGTTGTCATTGAAGAAATTACCCAGACTTTTCTTATAAATAACAAGACGGATAATTGTAAAAACCTTGAGGAGGAATTTATTAAAAACGATAACTTCCTTGGTTGTAATATGCCACTGAAGATACATTTTCTTCACTCACATTCAGATTTTTTCCCGGAAAACCTAGGTGTCGTCAGAAACGAGGACGGAGGGCGATTCATGGAATCACATTATCAAGGAAATAGAAGTCCAAATATGGTGGGTGATTACTATTGGGCATAAAAAAATCTGATCCTTCCGCAAAAAACAAGAAAGTCTCTCCACCTGAAATTAATATTGGGACTTAATCCATTTTAATTTTGTAACCAATTTTATAAAAGAAACTTTCTTAAATATTTAAAACGCGTTTACTCAAAAACTTTACCTGACAGAAATTTTAAAAAAGGATTCATATTTTCATAAAGAAACACAATATAATTTTTTTGTAATTTTCAGTATTTGTTGAAGCAATATGTCTCTCCGGATATGCTCCAACTTGAATTTATTTCAGGAGTAACTGAATGCCGAAAGTAACTAACACGGTGAAATCTTCTTTTACAATATTTCACGGGAAAGAGTGACAGAAACAGTGGATGATTAGTTTCTTGTAAATTTACTACTTAGTTTTTATGAGGCCCAATATCCAATATAATAAATTAACACTTATTTATTGAAGGGTTGTTTATATATTCACCATAACGCAAAGACTGAAATACTTGTCAGTATCAAAAACGCCTTACCTGATGGGGAATTTGTTCCAATTTAGAATTGAGCTCAAATATTTCTAAATAAACTGAAAAATACAGTTTTTGGTAGAAAATAGAAAGTTTCATTTTGTAGGCCAGTGTAACTGATCTACGCACTCTGAAGCTATGTAAGTAAAATATTATTTAGTCAATTAAGCTCTTCCTATATACTCGTTAGTCACGTCATGTTAGGTAGTTGAATCTGTAGGAGCTGTGAAAGTACTAGTGGGCAGATTTAGCAGGCCTGCATCGATTGGAGCTTCGTGTCCGGGGGCGGCTGGCGCGGTCAGCGTCGCGGCGCCTGGCACGGACGCCGGTCAGCGGCGACGTCGCGCCCCGGTACGATCAACACATGAGCCGGCGGCACGCCAGCCCCTGCACGAAGCCACAGCTTAACCGTTGCAGACAAAGAAAACTAAAATATTAATGGACCCTCGGATAAAATAGAAATAAATTTTAGGTACATTCTGATTAAAGCAATTTTACAAAAATATTGATCAATGATTGAGTAACATTCTTGACTCTGCGAGGATTGTTTTAATCAGGTTAATAAGAAATACTTTGAAGGCGTTTTAATTAATTTGTTTTGCCAATAGGATGGATTCAATTTTCTAGAGATTTTGCTACTTATTCCGTTTGTTAAATAAGAAAATATCAGAGAGTAAAGAAGGAATATTGAACTAATCATTTCCAACAGCAAAAATTCAGTTCGTCTGTTTAGACCAAGAAAATCATATAAGACAGTTATAATTTCTCATATAAGTGAGCAGATTAATCACCTTAATCGTCATTCAAATTGTTGTTTCGTGGCACAAACGAATTTTTAGCGAGGGACAAGGCGTGTAATTGAACTTATTTGATTATCTGGAAATGAAATGATAAAATAAGTAATATCTCCTCGGGGGTTTCAAAAAATCGACCACACTTAGAATATTAAGAAATTAGAACGGAACATGCACCTGGCAATAAATACAGTTTTGAAGAAACAATGAAACTGGTACCGGAAAGTATTATTGCACTACAAACAGAAATAGGATGAGAAGTACCAGTTACTTTATCTTTTCAATCAGATACATTATTATTCATAGAAAAAAAATAGTATTAAAATAGATTCCAGAGGAGTTGTTTTCATTTTAAAATTGTTAATTAAAGTGTAGTGTTACTTAATGAACAATTTTGAGTTCAAAGGTGAGACTTGTCTTCCTTCTGTTTATTTTTTATTAATAATTTAGTAGTTTGTTCGTTTATGGTACACCACCGTCTACAATATCACAATTATTTTAATTTTGGGGATCGCACCCTGTCAACCTAGTGGTCCAATCTTCCGATAGCATTGTTTTTTCAAGAACTTGAAACATGGACTTCAAACGATTTCGCTAGGTCAAGCGTTTCAGGAGGCACCTCAGAATTGTTGAAATGTTCTCAGATAACATTTTATTGTAACAGTTCCAAAATCACGACTATTATACTGCAGTTTAAAAACATAAAATTAAAAATTCCTTCAAGTTTCGGTTAAGTTATTTATTAAACATCATGACATGTGCAAACCTTACAGAGGCCGAAAGCTTCTATGAACATGTTGAAATGGTTAAATAAAAAACTTAACAGAAACTTGGAGGAATTTTTGTTTTTCTTCTATTGGATTTTATAGTAATTACAACAATAAAATTTTTATGTTGAAGTTGTAATTTTTTTATATGTTATATATTTTTTTGACTTATCTGACCAGAACATACATTATGTTTCTAAATGTCAGATAATTTTTAATTTAAAGCATACATAAATATCAACGAAAACTGAACCACAACATATTCGATACTCGCTGTTGCACCTCATTCGAAACCTTGCATTGTGCATTTTAATAACTGTAGTCAAAATGTATGAAATACAGTTTTCATTGAAGTAGGTCATTGTTTTGAATTTGTCTTCATGAGTTGGTTTGATATATAAATTACTTTCTTTGTTATCTATTTCTATCTTCTACCTTGTTTTATTTATCTTTCATTTTCTTTTCTTGCGCTTGCAATAAGGGACTATTACCGACACGTCATGGTGGCATGCTTATTCTGTGATTATAGTCGACCTAATTCGAAGGGGGAAAAAAAGTTCATATACACGCAAAAGCAATTTTGGCGATGTTGCTTAGACGATTAGTATTATGCAATTTAAGTCCATAACTGTTCCTACCTGCAAACTACCGATGTATTTTAAACCTTTTATCACAGACGTGATTTTCTTAGAATATCTGCATTGTTCAATGAGGAGATACTACAGATTTTTCTTAATTTTACTCCACTCAACTACTCTGATGTCAATACAGACCATTGCAACTTTAGTTAATACTTGTATATTTTGAAATTTATGACAACTTTAAAAATTATATTCACATGCTAAGAAAAAAGAATGAAATTTCTAAGACGGTAACACTTATAGAGGATGTTAATAAATGTTCGTGAGATATTAAGTATTTAAAAAAATTCAATTACCATAAATGAAGATTTGTTGCTCACTGTTGTTAAGTATTTTGGCTTGAATATCATTTTAATCGAACAAGAGTTTTACCATCTGCCTGCATATCCGTCACTGTGAATCTATCTTTACTACTAAATAATTTTTGTCTGTCTAAATATCTACTTGAGATATCTTTTTCTCTCGGGCTGTTGGTCTGTAGATTAAGTATCTGCCACTACATAATTATTTTATAGTTTCTTATTGAGTGCAGACCCGTCACACTGGATAATTCAATTCGACGGTTACAAAACAAAATTACATTGCAAGCAAACTTCGAAACATCTAATGCTTGTCCGTTCTTAGATTTACCGATTTTTAAAATAGGCCTACTATCCACTATCTAAAGGTAGAGAACGTAGTTTACTTTGTTTCTAAGGTGAAATCCTATATAAGGAAATAAATGTGCTGTGATTATTAAATTATTCTTTTATGGCAGGATTTTATGCTCGGTAATTTCATCTGTTTTACAAAAATAATACAAAGATTGCTGATAACTACCAACGTGAATAACATTTCAAGTTGGTAGAATCTCTTAAATTAGTATTTTTTTAGACTAACAGGCTACACAGGTAATCTACATGGTGGCAACTCCCCTTTAATAGCATAGGAAGGTATTTGAAAGGGGGGATGCGGAAGGTAGCCAAGGGTTAACAAGGGCCCCCGGGCTATGGTTTAAGGATCCTACCCAGCATTCGCCTAAAAGTGATGCAGGACAAACTCTAGAAAACCTGCATGAGGTAGGTCGGGCAGTTGGTACTTGTCCCACGTCCTTCCGATGGCGGGAGAGGGGTTTGCTGTGGTGATGCAGCATTCCCTTCTCCGTACCTCGACCAGTTTAGGAGGCAGCTGGCCGACTGTTCTATTGGGAACAGTGAACAACTCTTATCGTATTTTCAAGGTCTGCGACTTCGGAACATACACCTCTCAAAACAGGCCGAGGAGCCTCGGCTTGTGGGAACCTTAGTTCAAAAACGGAGAGAGGAAAAGGCATCTCTCCAGAATGGTTCTGTCTGCGAGAGAAAAGCTGTCACAAGCTGTGATGAAATTATTATGGTTTGGAAAATGTAAGGTAATGCTTTACATTCAAAATTATAACTGTGTGAGGATTTTTGAACGATGTCTCTTTATGCATCATAAAAAATTTAAGTCCTTTATTAAAGCAGTAATGATTAGTTCCAATATGGATTTTGAAAGTATTTAAAATATAACAGAGCAAATGCGTAAATCCCAAACTTATTTAATAAAAAGTACCAGTTTCAAAAGTGTCATATATAAAATAATACAATACGCAAAAACAAAAATCAAAATTTCTTATTACCTTGAGTTATTTAAGCTGCCATATTTGCAAATACATGTGTCTATATAAGTTTAATGGTAGTATGTGGATTATATTCGGTAAAAATTCGTTTCTTAAAGTTAATTGAACAGATTTGCCTTCAGCACTGTTTGAGGACAATATTCCAGCTACCAGAAGGTTTAAAAAAAATCTAAATATATTAGTGAAGTGAAGTGGAAATTTCTCATTTTCCTCATAAAATTAACTATTTTTCTTGTATATTTTCTTTTAGTGAATAAAGCGTTTAAAAGTGTGGACAAATTTTAAGATTTTTTAAATGTCAAACTTGTATCATTTCTTTATTTACACAAGTAAATATATATACATATATATATATATATATATATATATATATATTTACTGTAATGCCAATTAATTAGGACATTAATTGTTTGAACATAAAATTTAAATTGTTTGAGAAATCTATTATAGCGGTCTGATCAAACAAAGCTCTGTTGCTTTGTCGGAAGGTCAAAATGGCGTATGCGCGCTAAAACTCGAGATGAGGATAGTTCAGTTGGTGACTAGGATTTTACAGAGTTAGTTGGTGCCGGGACATTTCGGAGGACGGAACAAGTGATACTTGAGCAGAGACTAGCCGTCGTTTATTGTATTATTATTAAACAAAGTTGTGAGTTGAACACAAACTAAAACATTCACGAAAGCATTACATCGAAACTTGCTAAGTAAAAGCAGTTTTACGTCCATAGCCAGCCAGAAATAGTAAAGTTGCAGTTTAAGTCCAAAGCGGTAAAAGACTAGCAAATCTGCATACCACAGAATTCATATAAGGCAAGCAGAATTCACCTAAGGCAAGCAGTCAACAGATAGCTGACAAAAAGGAGGATCATCCGAGTTCCTGACATCCTATCAATTTTGACTATAATCAGTGTAATATCTCGCAATAGTGTATTTTCGAAACCAAAAAGGGAATGCTGGAAACAAGCTGGACAGATGTGAGTAACAAAATACAAAATAATGATTTATATACACGTAATTAAAAGATAGAAGTCATAGTTCGTTCTAGTTTAAATTGTTAATCAGAGTTAATCTCTTTACTTTTAATTTCGTTCTATTTTAATTGTCAAGTTAATTTCTTTTCTTAATTTATTTCTATCGACGTATTGTTTAGGTAAATGTGATTTGTTTGCTAATAAGATTTTTAAATCAAATTGTTGTATCCATTTTCAAGCCCAATGAAGACCCTGAGATATTAATATTTTAAATTTGTAATTGTTTTTAAATTATTGCCACAAAATAAATTAATCTTTTGTTTGTAAATTTTATTAATTCTTTTATTTAATTAACGCCTTCCATTTGATTATTACATTTTGGCTTCCACAACGTGGGGCTTGAATTCTTCAAATTCATTAAATTAATTAAACGACCTATTAATTGGGTATATTACAATATATATATATATATATATATATATATATATATATATATATACGTATATTTAAACATCCATCGTTGCCCGTGTACTTATTTATATGAACCCAAAAAGTATTAAATTCTACATTAACCTTTAGTCAAGAAGTTACAATCTAAATATAACTGCTCCTAGTTCTGTACATTCTTTCGACCTATTGTGCATTAATTGAACAGCTATAAAATAAGGAACGTAGGTTTTCCTGGTGTAGCTGCTGGATGAAGTTTTCTAGAGATTCCAACCGGGTAGCGTCATTTAATTTCCACAAAATTAATTGATACACAAATACATTGAATTTTATTGCATCAATCCCAATAAACATATCTCTGAATTTCTTTACGAATAGAATACTTAAATATACTCCTTGCGTATTACAGGATATAATTGTCTCTCAAACTTCACATATTACGACAGATTAAATTTATGAAATTGTTAGCTACATTTATATTTTAAACAAATAGTGGCCATATTCGAGTCAATAACATAGGCACGAAAATTAACTTACATTTTCAGCTAGGATCTTAAAGTATTTAGTCAATGAATATATCTCCGCTTTATTTCATTACGGAAAAAGGAACTATTTCCTTTGTTCGTCGCGTAGTAACGTCTCTCTCTCACGTGACGTCACGGTCTCTAGGCGCGCAGTAATTTAACACAAAATTATCACGTTTTTTAATTATATTTCTTGCTTTTATTTATGCTAGGGGTTTCTCACACCCCCCTCTCAAGTACCGTTTCTCGAGTTTTGAAGAATATGTGTACCAATTTTTGTTGCAGTCAGTCAGTCCGCGCGTTTTAATTTGTATAGAAATTAACGTTCATACATACGTACAAATAAACATCCTTTTTTATTATATATATATATTTATTTATTTAAACTGCCACCGGTATTCATCCCATTCGCAGAAAATAATATACATGCATCTATATTCTTGACCACTTGTCCAAAAAACGACACTTCATTACTTTTAATTTCACAATTTCAACCACCAATTAAATTTCTCTTTGTAACCTTTAATCTCATCATCCTCATACCGCATAAGTTTCCGCTTTGCGGCGAGGTCATGTGATGGTGTGCGAATGTTTAGAAGAATAGCTGCGGCGTACGACGAGAGGTCGAGCCGGTACCATCCCAAGATGACGCTGCACTTTCGGAAGGCGGAAAAAGGAATGACAAGAATTAACTATAATCCGTTATGAGACCTTCCTGATCTCCAAGACTTCTCAGTGTAGTGAACACAGACCGGTGAAACCTTGTTGCTTAGTTAGCAATCGTCAACAAGTTGGCCTGCCCCGCCTGGGTCTCGTAGCATTACTCAGCTCACAGAGATGCATTCAGACCTGCGGCTAACAGTAATTTACATTTAAAGATTTATTTCGAAATCACGTGTAAATGAAATTCTTTAAAATCTTCTTTGTTTCCTTTATTAATGGCTTCTCTTTTATAGATTAACAAAATATAAATGCCTAAGCCTTAAAATCATACTCACAATTAAAGAATTAAGGGATTTATACTAACTGCAACTAATGAATGAATGGATTGTTTATTAAACAGTAAAATATGTTTTCATAAACACTATTAATTTTACTTATAGGATAACAATATGCACCTATAGTTTAATATTTTTACAAATATTACTCAAAGAGTTTCGGCACCTACCTACAAATATATTTTCGACAATCTTAGGAAACATCTGAAAAAATTCAAGAGATACAAAATCAATCCTTTCATGACTACATTATTAGCCTGAATAGATGTGAAAACTCAATCTGGACGCCGGTAAAACACTAAAAAAAGTGACTCCTATAAGAAATGAAGTAAATCTTAACTCACGATGGGTCAGAAGTGATAAGGAAGAGGCGGAATTTCCTTAAGGAAATTTTTAACCCCAACAATGACGCAAATCGTGCTATTAAAATCCTCAAATCACCTGCTATAGATGGCGTTGTAGCTAAGCTGTTACGAGTTTCCAAGAAAATGATATAAATATTTAATGATAATCAATGTAACTGGCCCAAACAACTGAAAATATAAATTATATTAATCCCTCAGCCTGGCAAGGACTTAACACACTATTGCAAAGACTTATATTGGAAAGAATAGCCACCGATCTTTAAATTGAAGAATGGCTTCCTCTGCATAAATTTGGCTTCCGTCTACGATACCAAAAACCCATAGATTTTGTCACATAATTATACAGTCACTTGAAACCAAGAAATTCTGTACATTGGTATTTTTCGATGTCCGACTAGTTTGGCACTCTGGATTTTACAGGATCAAAAAATTCTTGCCCACAACGTACTTTAGCCATCTAAAATACTACTTGAAAGACAGGAAATTCATGACGAGAGTTAATGAATAAACCGATCAAGGCTGGCGTACCGCAGGGTAGCGTATTGGGTCCCTTACTATGTAAGTCCTGTACACTTCAGATGTACCAGTACTGTAATTGGCACCTTTGCTGACAACACAGTTATCCTTCCCACCAACGATGACTCGCAACTAACAAACAATGCATTACAAAATCATCTAAATGGAATTCAAGCATGGACACACAAGTGAAAAATTATGATGAACGAAGATAAATCTATGCAAGTCAACTTTCACCCTACGAAAAGTACAAATTAATTAGAGATGTATTTAGAGAAAAGGTTAACAAGGAAACAGCATGTAGTTAGAAACGTAATCAGGTCTAAAAGTCAAGGAAATACAATGTTTACTTAAACCTATATGGCTTTATGGGGTTGCAAGAGAAAGTCTCGTATGAAGAAGCCAATCAAAAATTGTATAAGATTTCCAATGCCCCGTGGTATGGGCTACGTCTCCAACGAGACATTTCATAAAGACGAAAATACCATACCTCAAATATGTCATAACTGTAAAAATTAACAATCATCACACCAAACTAGAAAAGCACACTAACACACTCCTGGGAATAAAAAATACAAAAAGGTGTAAACGTAAATTGCGAAGCTAAGAAATATCAAAGGAAATATCACTGAGAACACCTCATCTCGTCAAAGCAGAACTATCTCATTTGCATGCAAAATTGTATTGTATTATTCTGATTGCTAATAAAATAAAATTTTAAAAAATGATCATATATATCTCAGATTAAGATTAAGAAGCAGTAATATTTAAACAATAAACTATATAGTATAATTATAACATCTAAATATGGCAAGCGGAGGAATTGATCACTCACATGACCCTCGGATTGTGGGCGCCAGCAGCCGATCTGCTCCTTCCATAGCGTGATGCAGTTGTGATCCGAAATGTCTGGTTCAGTCACGATGAGTGTGGCAGGTCATCTATAGAGCGTTGTACGTTTGAAACTAAATTACTTTGGTTCATCTCATGCTGTTTCACGTCTGCGTCAGCACTTCCGGCAATGGCTACGTCTCCAACTTCTTAAATCACTCTCTTTACACAAGCCTTGTGTAGACCGGAGCCGGAGTGTTTTCAAACTGAATCCAGCCAACAAGAGGGAAATATTGGACGGCGTGAGATACAATGGATGTTGTTGTCGAATGGAGAACATTGCTTAATTTGGTCAACGAAATACGCTACCTTGATTAGACTATATAAAAAAATAAATTAATGAAAATTTGGATTTAAATTCAATTATTTTGAAATGTCAATTGATTAAAAAGTAGATATAAAAATTGAATACATTTAAGTTGTTTTAAAATTACAATATAAATTTTAACTAATTTTGATATTACAACCATTGGAGTAAACTAAAAAAATCATTACATCTTAAATCTTGCTTCATTTACTTATCAGACATAATAATTGGTTTTACCATCAGTTTTAATCCATCTTCCAAGAGAGTACGTTTCCTTTGCCGTTAAAGATTTTTTAAAAATTTTATGTTCATAAGTATTTTAAATACTTGTAAAATTAATTTTTTAATAAATATTATTTTATAGTTTATTTAATTATGTGCAGTATCGTACAAATACTAAAAATATTGAATAAAATATAAGATATTATTATTATTATTTTTAGGTAACAGGCTACATGAGGGTAATCCACATGGTGGCAACTCTCCTTTACTAGCATAGGAAGGGATTTGAAAGGGGTATGTGGAAGGGTAGAGAAAGGTAGCCAAGGGTTATCTAGGGCCCCCGGGCTATATTTTAAGGATCCTACCCGGCATTTGCCTAAAAGTAATGCAGGTAAAACCCTAAAAAAACCTGCATCAGGTAGGTCGGGCATTGGGTACTTGTCCCACGCCCTTCCGAAAGCGGGAGAGGAGTTTGCTGTGGGGGCGCAGCATTCCATTCTCCGTGCCTCGACCAGTTTAGGAGGCAGCTGGCCGACTATTCCAATGGGAATAGCGGACAACTCTTACCGTATGCCCAAGGTCTGTGACCCCGGAACATACACCTCTCAAAACAGGCCGAGGTGCCGAAAAATTATTTGATAAATAACCGAAATTTTTCCTCTTTGTCTTAAATAATATTTTATTTCTGAAGGGCTACGTCATTTTCACGCCAATCACTACTATTATTTTTTTTGTATTTGACTCTACTGTACTAGCATGCATGTTATTAGTCTTAGTTTTTTAGAATATATCCTTTGTATTTGTCCTATAGTGCACATAATGAATAAATAACATGACTGTCATTGCAATATAACATAATAAAATGTAATAGATCTATATTGCAACTATTGAAATTTGGTTTGAGTATGATTTTAATGTCATGAGTTTTTAATTTTATAGTTAATATATCTTCTTAATTGGTTAACATCAAATGGCACACAACATAAGACGTCTCTTAAATTATTTGCCAGTAAATGTACTTTATAAAGTTTTCTTCGCGGGTTCTATCCAAAAAAGAATGCGTGTAAACGAATCCTTTCTGTTCCGAAACTCTAGATTGGTACAATTCCCAAGAGTGGAAGCCGCTCCCCGGGGTGTCGGTAGCAACCGAGATAGACCCGAAACAATATCGTTCGCCGCACAGCGTTGCTGATCATCGGAATTAATTGCAGTCGCCAAAGAGGGAAAAAAGCTGGAGGCATGTGCAGATCTCGCCACGGGCGGTGAGTGTAAGCGAAACCCGGGCTCCATTACGGAGCTGGCCTACACTCGCAACGGGTCGCGGGTCACAGGTCAACACCGCAACAATAGGCTCAACCGCACATCAATCTGGGCAAGCGCACTTCTCAGAGCGCTCCGGCCGTGGGATCGCGGCCACCACATAGCGCACATAGCTCTCATAGATAGGAAAGCACTCCTAGAGCAGCGCAGTGACACTCCTAGCAAAGGCTTGTTACTGGTCCATTCCCGCTCATGGCTATCGATTGACCAATAGAGTCTACTGTGGGCGAGACATCTACCCGAAAATGTAGTTTATTTGTTACTACGTACCAAAATTAATTAATTAAAACACAACTAAATTTTTGTCACTGAACAACAATTATATGAAACGTGTGATATGCATTTAAAAGTTGCTGTGATGATTTTCTGAGGGTACGAGACAAGTCCAAAGAGGGAGGTTGAATGTCAGACACAAAATAAAAATTAAGTCTGTTTTAGAATTTGAGTAGGGTTGGTGTTCACACCCGAATTAAAAAACCGCGTGCGTTAGGAGTCCATTTATTTTCTCATCGACTATAGATCATCTCGTTTCTTCAAAAACGTCAGGCGCTTCATTTGTATTCGACGTCGATTTGTTCGAATTAGATGGCACTGGCACACGCTGTTCAACGTCCTTCTTTATTGCGAGATAACTTTTCTACTTCTCCACAGCGTCCCGTTTTTTTTATTTTGCATGATTTTTATTTTCTTTGATTTGAAATATCTCCGTGGCGTAGTAGTTCTTGAGAAATTTTAGCAAAATTGTTCCTTCGGACAAACGTGCTGTTTCTTTTGTTGAAAACTTTGTTCCTTTCCATTCTTCTACTTTATGTAACTATTATGTATTATTGTAAATAACATACGGGTCGACGCGACCGTTATAATTTTTTTTTTTTTTTAAAAAAAGTCTTATGTATGGTTTTCTTTGTGAAACTTGTTCGGGCGGCAGTAAGTGAGGTGGTGACATAATGGTGTCATAAGATTGACCCGTCGACAAGACGCTAGTAATTTCGTGACATGAATTATGATCGGATACTGACATCTCCGAGAGTTTTTTTAGTAATTATTCTTGCCTTTTTGTGTATTCTTCATATTGTATATACATTTATTGGACAGCTAGAAATATAAAAATGGTAAAATAATTTCCTGTTTAATTTCCGAAAGTTCACATACGATATTATTTAACTTGTATTTGTCACAGTATTTACAAACAAAACGATATCACAACGTTGAATAAAACATATTGCGGAGGGGGGGGAGGGGGGAGGGGGGGAAATATAATATCAAAATATTGAAAACTTTGTTACTCGTATAAGTTAGTCAGAAACAGCCATGACACAAGAAATTCGTCTACAGCTCCACAACCCTGGCTCTTTTTATGAATGTTGTCTTTTACGAGAATCAGTTGCGAGTGTATTACACATTCTCAAATTATTAAAAGAAGACGCCAGTGTGGGAGCGAATTGCTGGCCTCTTCAACACAGCAGGTAGGTAACTCAACAACTGTTATTTTTGTAAATAGTGGTTGTTGGCGGACCCCCATGAGATGGCATTTTGCAAACCGCGGGAGTCGGGGAAGATTACGCTTGGATTCTCTTCCTTGCGTCCATTAGAATTTTCTTATATTTTTCCATTTAATTATGTAAAATGATGTTATAATACAAGCTCACGTCCGCATCCTTACCTACTCCAGAAAATATGTTCCCCTTAAGTTGACAGTGTTGCATAATTGTGAATACTGAACAGAAATATATAATATAAATACACTAAGGAAAAACTCGTTCAGCAGTATAATGTTTGAAGACGAAAGGCGAGTTTTGATTCATTCAAAATATTAATATACTTATGAAAGAGGAAGGAATGGAATTTTCACTTAAATGTATTCCTACAAATATTAATTGATAAAATCAGGTTAAGAAATAATGTCAACTTAACATTATAATATTAGCATTATTCTGTTCTTAATTCTATGGTAGTATTCAGATGTTAATTCGTGCGACATGTTTTACCACACTCTGTTGCATTATTTTCTGTCAATTAATTTGAAAAGATTGATTGTATTTCTGTCCATATGTAAAATGATTACTTATATTTCTATAAAAATATTAATATAGTATATATATATATATATGTAATATACAAATGAGAAAGGCATTTAAATGAAAAAATTATTCAAATTTTAACAAACAAAAGAATTTATTGTTGCAATACTTGAAACAATTACACAATTTAGAAATAGAACTTATCTCAGGGTCATTACTGGGTTTGATAACGGCTAATAATTTATTTTTATCAACACAAATTTCAATCAAAGATTTTCTTGTCAATTAACAAAGACGAAATTTACTTGTCGATGAAATTATACTTAAAGATGGATTCTACTTAACAAATTTTATCAAAAGAAGAGAACGGAATCTGACATCTATCTTTTAATCCGGTTTACATAATTTATTGTTTTATATTGGTACTCACGGCTGCATTCAAGGATACTTTTGACTTACGAAGCACTATGGCGGGTTTTTGCACAGCTTCTACTCAAACTCACAGATTATAATTAATATTTTAGTTTTAAATCAGGAACCAGGAACCTCTTCTTCGTCTCTCCCTGCCTCGGTTGAGTTACTCACGGCTGCCCAGCTTAGTAGGTTTTTTAGTTCTGCTTGCGTAAATGTTTTGCCTATGAGCAAAAAGTTCATGGCCCAATCACCTCTGTTGGTTGATAATCCTCGTTATTTCTTTGCAAGTTTCCGTTGAATATTTGAACTGGTCTCGTCTATTTCAACTTCACCAATTTCTATTGTGTCTGTCTGCTTCTACTTAACTTCAGTTTTCAAAAGAATATCTCGTATATTTCAGTATGACCTGTACTTGACCAAACTTTTCAGCCAACTTAATGCGAACTGGCTCCTCAATATTTTAATGCGACCTGTACTTGACCAAACCGTCCACCCAACTGAATACTGCCTCGCAATTTTATCGCGCAGTGCTTCTTCCGACAAAGAAACCAATACTCTGCTACATTGTTGCTTTGTGTTCGGTACCGCCGTCAAGAATATGTTTCTTTAATAATTTAGATTGCCAAATTTACAATTAATGTGTTAATTAATTGGCATTACAATATATGAATGTATGTGTGTGTGTGTTAGTTTGTCTGTAAATTATTTGTGTGTGTGTTTAAAAATATTTTTGTATTATTAAATTTTTCATGATATGGGGAGGGGGAATAAAAAAGTCGAAACAAATCTTACGATGGTGGTCGGAATGTCTTGGAGGCGAATAAGTACTAAACTTTAAGTAGCTTTTGCCAAACTTTGTTTTTATATGAATTAGCTTCTTTACAGGCATCTATAATTTAAAATTTAGAAATGTGCAACAAAATAAAACCTATAAGGTCAAACATTTTTTAAAAAAAATTGCACACGTGTATATACTAATAACAGGATTTGGAGAATTGAAAAGATTGTAGAGGAGTCGTAAACTTAACATCGGGATTACGTGGGACAAGTACAAAGGGAACAATTGGAAAAAACTGAGGGATATAATACGAGAGTGGTCTGAAAAGTTTCCGATCTCATCGTGAAGATGGCAGCACTAGTAACTAAAAGTTAGTGAATTTCGTTGTTCATCTTTTGGCAGTTACTCACCAAAGTTTCAGTCGTTTTGGACGAGCAGTTGTTATGTAACAGTCTTTTGAGTGAGTTGATGTGAGTGTTTTTGTGAAAATGGAGAAAATCGAGTATAGAGCTGTTATTAAATATTTGTTTTTGAAAGGCAATACGCCTACACAAATCAAAGATCAGTTGTATTCTGTGTATGGGGACACTGCACCATCATTTACCACAGTGAAATTTTGGGCAGCTGAATTTAAACGTGGCCGTAAGAGCTTGGGAGACGATGAACGTTGGGGACGTCCAAAAACTGCAACTACCGACGAAAACATCGCCAAAGTTCACCATATGGTGCTACACGACCGCCGAATTAACGTGATTTAGATAGCAGAGGTCATGAACATGTCTAAAGAACGTGTTTGTCACATATTAAATCAACATTTAGTCATGAGAAAGCTGTCCGCGCGTTGGGTGCCGCGTTTGCTCACGTTAGACCAAAAAGTGTTCGAATGAACACTTCCAACGCTCTGTTGGCGAAGTTTAGGCGCAATAAATCCTAGTTTTGGCACTGATTAATTACTGTAGATGAAACTTGGATACATCATTATACGCCAGAAACAAAAATACAGTCCAAACAGTGGACTACAAAGGGGGAACCGGCTCCAAAAAATGTAAAAACTGTTTTTTCGGCTGGGAAAGTGATGGCGACTGTTTTCTGGGATAGTCATGGAGTTATTTTAATCGATTATCTTCAAAAAGGAAAAAACCAATACAGGAGCATCATTACTTGACAAGCTGAAGGCAGAATTTGCGGAAAAACGGCCACATTTGCAGGAAAAGAAAATCCTGTTTCAGGAGGACAACGCACCGTCTCACACCTCAGCGGTTGCCATGGCGAAAATCCACGAATTACGGTTTGAACTGCTTGACCATCCGCCTTACTCACCAGATCTAGCCCCAAGCGACTTCTTCTTGTTCCCCCATCTAAAAATTACGCTCGGAGGACAGAGATTTTCGTCATATGAAGAGGCAATCACCTTCGTGAACACTTATTTTGCAGAGAAAAACGCAGAGTACTTTTTGGACAGGTTACAGAGAAGGGAGCATAGCTGGGAGAAGTGTGTAGAGTTACAAGGAGACTACGTTGAAAAAAAAATAAAAAAATTAAAAAAAAATATCTTCTATCATTTTTGGGGTCGGAAACTTTTCAGACCACCCTCTTATGTGTCGATAATTAAGGTCAGGAAATGAAATAGAATTTTCCAGATAGTATCATTTCGCACGAAATATATTTTAAGCGAAATGTGTAAAGCGAAATTCAATAAAATTTATTATTTGATGAGTCACTGAGACGAAAATGTGGAGGAGTTCTACGTTGAATTGCATGAACTGTTGGTAAAAACTGAATTTCACTTTTTGTTTGATAGAAGATAACACATACGTAGAACGCTTAAACAAGAAATTACAGAGAACAACGATAAAGAAGGTTCCGGTACCACTGAATTATCTATTTTGTATGATGAAGTTTATTAAGACGATAAGACGGAGATGGCGAATTTCAGGTCGAGGCAGGAACAACGAAATTTTTTAATGTAATTGATAATAACTGTGATATTTGTTGCTGTAATAAATAGGTTTTACTTGAGCAGCGATTAATGACGAATTTCTGGATCTAGGACAGTAATGCGAAATTCGACAGAAATGAATAAAGATGAAACAGCCAAATGATAAAAGTATCATAGCACAACTGCAATGTATCGTTTTTACAACTTTTTAAATTTGATTTTACACGTTTTTCGTTCAATGATCTTTATTCATATATCAACAACCTATTAACTCGAAGTTTCAGTGTCGTGTTGATTCGTCGTCTCACGGTGTCCTGCACCGTCTCCAACGTCAAAACAGTTGTCCTTGCTCGTTTAGGGTGAAAATTTAAATATCTCCTTCAAGGGAACAGGAAAGTGCCGAATGGAAACCTTGCACAAAAATTGTGTCAGCGGAGCCTCAGACGTCTCACTATGACCTTACATGAGACTCAACAGTATTAAACATATATACAATTCAAGTATGGGACTGCCAAGGTAATAAAAAATTAAATAACTGCATAATGGAAACAGTAAAAAGTAAATTTACCGAACGTAGGGTACACAGTGGGTAAAACAACATCCAGAATTACTTTGTAATTTACTTCAGCGTACAAAAAGGATGATTAATTAGCACTGTACGCTCCTTGACTATTCTTTTCTTTAATATATTGTTTATTACAATGATGTAACCAAGTTAATACACATATTATTAACTTTAAATCAACGTCATAATACAACTTCACTCATTATTGAAATCGTATAATTTTTATCGTTACAATTTTAGTGGAAACTGTATTATGACAATAATTGTGAATATTCAGGTTTCTATGAATAGCTGGAAATTGGGTGCAAATAAATAGGACATCAGATAGAGAGGAAATAGAAAGTTTACTTTTCGATTAAGATGCAGTTATTCAGTGTTATCCCAAGATAAAATCACTTTCTCCGGAGTAACACAGTTAAAGGCACTGACATTTCTGCTCTCTCTCTCTCTCTGTCCCTCTCATCAGCACACACCAACTATTTTCTCTTATTTTGTAATGGAAAATTTGTTACATATTAAAAATAACATAAAATAGCCAAATACAGACAAAAGTAGTGGTGATATAAATACTAAACAACGTTTCTGGAAAACTTGTTTCTTTACTTCAGATGCAAGTAAACACAAGAGCCAAGAGCTACTCTCCACCCGGTGCATTTTGAAGTATAATTTACCTATGGTATTTGTTTTAACATTTAATGCAATATATACTTATTGAAAACTACGTATCCATCGATTAACACCCAATCGCTATCACGCAGCTACGTCTCGTATTCGGAAATAACACCACATAACATGTTTCCTGTTTCGCAATCAGTACATATTACGACATCTTTGGATACTTGCTTCTACAGACTACAAAAGTATGCAAAGCAAAGAATAAGGTATAGACAGGCTACATGAGGGTAATCCACATAGTGGCAAGTTCCCTCTTATAGCATAGGAAAGGGACTGAAAGGGGGGATGCGGAATGGTAGAGGAAAGGTTTCCAAGGGCCCCTAGGGCTGGAGTTTTAAGAATCCTACCCGGAAATTTGACTAAAAGTGATGCAAGGTAAACCATAGTTTAACCTGCATCAGGTAGGTCGGACTTGTCCTACGCTCTTCCGATGGTGGCAGAGGGGTTTCCTATAGGGGTGCAGCATTCCCTGTTCCTTCCCTCGAACAGTTTTGGAGGCAGCTGGCCGACTATTCCAATACAGAGAATTATGCTAGTGTTTACATGCATGTTTACATGCACCCCAGAGAATCTATAAATAATTACATAGATGAATATATTAATTAAATTCAAGGATGTTTTAGTTTTTGTACAAAAATATTGGAAACTATGTATTAAAGTGTATAAATAATTAATCTATTAGTAATAAAAAAGTTAGTTAATTTTCCTTTTATAAAACAAAAATAAAATTTAAATTTAATGACATAGCATTTATAATTTAATAACACATAGAAATTCGTTATTATTGGACTATTATTCTATTGTTTGGAATACGTATGCTGACTGCCTTTAGCATATATGAAAGAATGTCGTAACGGTGAACGATATTTTGAAACTATGTCTTCGCTTGAAAATTAATGTCGATAAAACTTTAGTTTTCACATTGTCTGAAACCCTTAAATTAATCAGTGTAATTTATTTCTTATAACCGACTTCGAACTAATAATCTTTACTTAAATTTGAATGTTTTACTTCTAACTTTAATAACCACAAATATAATTAACGGGCTCTATTAAATACTCAAAACTTTTGACAACTTTTCACTCAACTAAACTAACTGTTATTAAGTTTTGCTTCTTCCTGTTCGTCAGTACCTGGCTTCATTCCTCTTTATATTCCTTTGTGACATTATCCTCGACGTTTAACACAAATTATCCGAAAATATTCTCTACCAGATCACTTCTTGCTTTCAAAAGTCCAGGAATTAGACTACAAGAGAATTGAAGTGTTGCAGCACGTTGGAAGCTGTTAAGTCGCTCAGACTTACCTGATATTTTAATTATTTTAGGTATACTGTAATGAAAACTTTGTTGTGCATATTGGCCAGTTTTATGCATGAAATTAATTATTATTATTGTTAATACTATTTGTCAAAAAAAATCCTTCTTTGTCCAGAGAGACTTGTCATAAGAAACAATTGATTTTCTGTAATCACTTTGATAGATTCGAAGAAATTTTCAGTTTGTAAATTACGTAAATAGGAAGCTTCATTAAATTTTGAATATGAACGCTATTTGCAAATTAACTGCCTATAACATTACGAAATTATGTAATCGCTCATTTTGTAGAAGTCCCACGTTGCTACGTCTCATAATCGGAAATGATTCCACATAACATGTAAAACAATTTATCAAAATTAAAAATAAGTACTTACTATACAGCACTACAGCACTGGCCTCCATTACAATCAGCTTCCATGCTTCTCTATTCTTAATCCTCTCTCCCATCCTTTCACCTTCATAATTCTCAAATCCTCCATTACAGAGTCCGTCCACCTCAATCTTGGTCTTCCTCTTTTCCTTGTCGCGTATAGTCTTGTTTCGACCATTATTTTAGGCATTCTGTCTTCTTGCATCATTTCCCCTAGACCCCATTGCAGCCTTTCGAATTTTATAAATCTCACTAATCTCCGTTAGTTATTTCATTAATTTCATGATTATACCTTATTCTCAACACTCCTTGTTCCATTACAGGCCCATAGATTTTTTTCACAATTTTATGTTCAAATGTCCTCAAATTTTTCAATCTGTATAAGTCGCTGTCAAGGTTTTTGTACCATATGTAATCACATGTTTTGTATTTTAATATTTTAGATTTTCTGGTTAGCAATTTTCATTAATATCAGGTTTGTAAAATATGCTTTATTTTTTGCTTGAATCCTATTCTTTACGGTCGTGGACACGCTACCATCGTTATCTATTATGTTTCTCAGGTATTTAACTGATACGCCCTCAAAGAACTTCTGTCCATTTTACAAGGCCTGCGGCTTTCATTTTGATTGTGTAGCCGATACTACCATTTAGTTAGTTTTCCTATTATTCACTACCAACACCATTTATTCAGCCTTTCGTTCTAATTCATTATTGACTTCTATTATTTTATTTTTAGACCTGACTTCTATGGAAATGCCACCTGAGTATGTACATATCTGATTCAAAAGTCAGTTCTACCTAACTTGAATATTTAAAAATGTTTTCAGTTCAAACTGATAAGAACTGAGGTAGCCTGGACCGTCAAAATTTATTTAGTAAGACACACAATTCAATGTTATATTGTATCTTCAATACAGTCTCATAAATTTATCATAATTTTGTTTTATTTTTTTCTGTACTCTTGCTCCATTATCACCTACCTTTGGGATACCCAGTAAGATTCTTTAAAATATTTGTTATTTGCCAAAGAAACACGAAAACGACACGCACTTGCAAAAAAATCTCTACAGTTATCTTTTTATCCTTTCTATAGAACGATCAATCAATGTTTACGTTTGGCCAACGGATAACAAAGATAACTCTTACGTTACTTTTCTAGATATGTTTCGTTCTCGTGCTACTGTGGCATATAAAAATACATCATACATTAATTATCTCAATGTATTTCCCAAAATAGGTGAAAATGGCACAATAGAGTGAAGAAAGCTGAAAAAATCTTAATGAATATGTGATTGTATTTAGCCTTTTAAGATAAAAAAATAACTGTTTCGTTTTGAATTTTAGTCTTCAATAAGTCCTTAAATAGGAGTAGTTATACTTATGGTGTTATGTGATGGAGACTAAGGAATTGGAGAAAGCAGAAATAGCTAGAAGACAGAACAGGTGTACAAGAAGGTCAGGGAGAGAGCTTAAAAGGACCGAAGTCAGGCAAAGGATAAGTGATGTGAATGAGAATGTAGTTGAGGTTAAGAAGAAGTGACAGAACTGAGACAAGAGAGAATGACAGATGAATGTTTCGAACAGTAACAGCCTGTTCGTCCTCAGTGAATGGCTTGTATTGGCTTAACACCGAACGTACGTGTCACAAACTTTTATATATAGTTCAAGAGAGACGAATATCTGATTTGAGTCAAAAAATTCAAATAAAAGTTACAATGAAAACATATTATTTAATAATTTCTATAAATTTACTAGTGTTCAGGGAATGCGTGACGCTAGATTCCTTGAAGTAGGGTACGCGACGAGTCACCTAGTTTAAAGTGAGTTCCCCGAGAAGAGCGTGTGTGAAGAATGTGGGAGTGGTGAGGCGGACAACGACCGACCTGGCGATGACTAGCGTGGTCACAGGCGGCAACAATGCCTACATTAAGTCAGACAAGCCCTCTGGCAACACTTTGAACTTAGCTCATGGCTAACACCAGCTCATATCTGTAATTACCTCAGTCATTAAACGCATAAAAATCAACAATAAATTTTGCTATACCACGAACTCGTCTGGAGAATTTTCTGGAATTCTGCCTGTATGTTTTTCATATTTCTTGATTCAATGAAATATATACGTATGAAAAACAGTACTTTTAAGTATCCTACCCAGAAATTCGCATAAAAGTGATGCTGGGAGAAACTTGCATCAGGTAGGTCTGGCTTGTATTTCACTGAAATTCCAAGAAACAACAGCGATTGAGTACACGCAATGCATCAGCTGGAGGCAGTTTACTTTTATTTCAAGATTATGATCCCTTCGTCATATATAAATTGACTTTTATGATTTATCACGCGTGTCTTTCAAGCTGCGATTGACGTGAAATATATAAATAGAGTGATGAACCTAACGTTCTGTTTTATGCTTGCCAACGGTTCCCATCTTATAGAACCTACTTTATCTTAAACATGACCTGGTCCCTGTCTTACAAACGGTGTGGCTTTTTCAATAGTCTTATATACTGATGAAAGGACTTCCATGATTTTTACGGACGTAAGATTTATTTTTCTCTTTATTGTCACTTTAGATTTGAGCTTAAATGAATTCCAAAGTTGTATGAGAATTATAAATAAATAAGCATTACAAGCTGTCAGAAAAAATTATTAAACTAAAAATTCGATTCAATACAACGTTTCGACCACAATTTGAGGACTTTTTCAGGTAATCATGTAAAATTGCTAGAAGTATCGTTTTATTGTTAATTTTTATTTCAATTATAACCAAAATTGTACGTTGTTAAATTTAACTGTCTCCAATAAAATTGTTTTTTGTTTTAGAGTAATAAGCTACATGAGGATAATCCATGTGGTGGCGACTCGCCTACAATATCATAGGAAGGGATTTTAAAGGGGGGGGGATGCTTTATCAGCTACCATTGTTCCTTACTTTAAAACACATTTCGACTTCAACCGTCATAGGACACTCTCCATGTCTGAATAATTTATATTTTAACGTAATTTAATTCAAATCTGTTAATTTGAATTACGTATTTAATTAATTTTTCTGACATAATGGCTGATTTATTTATAATAGATAATTTTCAGATTGTCAATTATTATACGAGTTATTTCTCTCTTCTTATTAACGTAATTAAATTAGAAATATAACTATTGAACTCCGGTCTTTACCAAAGTAGGAGAAACATTTCTTAAGTTGATAACTATTATATTTAACGTACGGAAAAGTTTATTTTTCAGCCACAAAAAAGGGGTCAACATTAGTAAAGGCGTTCGCCTGTAACATTTTAAAACATCGCAAGAATGAAGAAGTGCAACAATTAGTCCTGTAACGTCCAATTAGACTTCAGGCTTTTAACGAAAACAGCGAATTCTTGAATTAAAACATTTTCGGAAGAATTCGTAATAGTGCCAATTCGATAACGAAAACTCACCATTAAACTAGCGTTTAAATTAGTAAGATAATATTTCCATTGGGATTTTATAATTTCTTATGTACTACAAGAGTAGTTTCCCAATATATTTCATTTACACCGTCATATATCATAAGAGAAAATGACGGCGTTACCCGAAAAATGATTGTTTTGTAGCAGCGTGTTTACGCTTTTAATTGTTTCATTCCACGGAATTTGGAAGTTACTGGGCACGATCCTAACAGAACTGTACGTGAATGTTATGGTTCAGTTTATTCTACTATATATTTAGAATAATTCATTTTCACGGAAACTTGTAATTCTTTATGAAGCGTCACTATTTCTAACTTGTCTATGGCCTCCTTTGTCTTTTGGAAGTCGTAGTTCTTGCTGATCAATTTTGAGTTCATTGTCCTCACGTCTACCAAAATATTTCCTGTGGAAACACTTTTTTTTAAAAAAAATTGGATATAAAAATGAAGTTGATTATATTATGTTAGTTATTAATTGAGTTGAGGGTAAAATGTACTCGGCAAAGTCAGTGCCCTGGTTGAAGATGTCGCTTGAGCTTTCTCTGGGAGCCGTGCCTTGACGAAACGGCCTGCTGAATGGCCATGCTTCCGCTGATTAATGAACCAGTAATGAGCGAGCACGTGGCTGTGTCCTTTCAGGGGCTCGCCCACTGTAGCAGGTTGCGTGACAGCCCATGTTTCATTGACAGCAAGCTCACGCATTTCATTTGAATTAACACAATCTGTACGTGTCACAGCACACGGCGAGCGTTCTTTCTTTTGCTCCGTCATGAATAACTGTCTGCCGGTGTCGTGAATGACCTGGCCAGTGGTCAACACACCAGCTTACATCTCACAAGTACGAGCGTTCTCGCACCGCCGTCATCTTTTATCTCGCGGAGGTTTTCAGCAGAGACGTCACGTCCGCAGCATAACACATTAGCTACTCAGTGGGACAGTACAGTGATTGTGAGCTATGTGGCTCATCGACCTCAATTGCGCTTGAGAAATGAACCGACAGTTATGACTACGTATTATCAGAACCGAGGTGGCTCTTCGAATGATAGAGACTTGATAAAGTTTTCTGCACATGCTTGTACGAATGAATAAACTCAAATGGAGACGAGGAAAGAATCCATCATTCTGTTGTTCACTACGAAATTTGGGAGGAATTTTTAACGTGTTACATTTTAACATCTCTGAAACTTATAAAATTTTACAACATTCCTTATGAATAGGGTAAAACGTTGTGTGCTTTAGCTTTGCTAAAATTTTTCATTGGAAATATAATTTATTAAATATAATTTTTATTAAATGATTCATAAAAAAATTTATGGACTTAATTTTACACAAAATATGATATGATCGGGTTTTATTTATTCTTATCTGAGATATATGAATATATATATATATATATATATATATATATATATATATAATGAATAATGAAGATAGTCAATTCACACAAAAAAGTTGAGTGAGTGTTGTCAACTAACAAGTACAGTTGGTTTCTCTAGTCTCTTCTTAGCACTTGACGAAAGGAACAAGGATCCCAGAAACAGTGTGTGGTATTTATATTACCCTTTTTGCCTGAATTGGCTATCTTTCTTATTCATACGTAAATTTTTTCATGTATATATATACATATATATATATTCTTTAACTTCTTCCCGACCATGTTTCTGTACTATATTTGATATTTTTCTCACCTACTTTACTTATCCGCTTCTGCGTACTGAATAATACTGAAGCAAGTCTAATTAAATTTGTACAAGATTTTCAATCAACTTGACTAAAAATAGAAAAAAAGTATGTATATAGTGAAGGAGGATTTATTATTTTCCCATTCACTTTGAAATTCTCTATTCCAAGACTGGTAATGTTTTATAATCGAGAGAACACAAGGCTCTATCCGAAAGATTTCGTTGCCTCGGTATCTGTCTGACACTTGCGAAATGTAATATGGAACAAACGTTACATATTCATATGCATTTGATTATACTTCTACGGCGTTTAAACTGGTTCATTAATATCTCGTTCATATTTGCAACTGTTGTTTTACGAGAATACAATTTGTACCGAACGGTCCATCTGATATCCATAAGGATATAAATTTACAGGGCGTTTTATAAATCATTTGTTGCAAATGGATATGTTTGACATGCTCAAACAAAATACATTTTTTACCAGCACGTACATGAATCACTTATCAAACATTTATTCATCATGACCTATAACAAAGCTGCTAATCTTTAGAATTATATTTCACAGAATCAACCCCAGAACTTATGAAACATTCACCACTCTGTCGCAAGGCCTCTAATGAGACCAACACAGATGCTTGAATAACATATTGTATATTCATCAATGATATATGTTAACAAAATTCATTCGTACGCGTATGCAAATTTTTTCGTAGAATCATATTCGTAGCTCAGTTGTTGGTGGAATATAATCTTGGCTCATTGAAGCGCATGCATAGTATTTGTTAATATATGCCAGTTCTTAATAATAAAGAATTTGTTTCATCGTAGTATAAAGGCCAAATACATCATATAAATAACGAGAAAAACAACAACAATCGCCTCTAGATGACACCGCGATCTAGCCAAATATTCTATGCATTTTGTGTCAGAATATTTTATAAACGCACGTCACATTAATTAAACCAATCACAAATATCAATTGTAAAATCCGAGACACTATTGATTCTGTACAGCAGCTGTATTCTATTGATATTATAGTCAAGTAATTCATCAGTAAGTAAATACACTATTATTAATAAATTGTAAAATAAATGTCCGTGTCCTATAAATGCCACGCTAGATACTTGCCACTTTGTATACAATTTGTCGCCGCAATATCCATGTAAATATTAATACATTGTTATTTTTAAAATTAATGAGAATACTTTCCGAAACGTAAAATAATTTTGTGAAGTTTTCAATATGGACAACTTTGGCTTTAGATTTACTTTAAATCATGAAAGCACCCTTTACACTGTTTATTTATTTTGAAATAATGAAAGTCTCGAAAATTTCTGGCATATTACAATACATTGTGAAAGTATGCTTTATTGAGTTTATTTTAAACTGATGAAACAAAATATTTACGAAATAACATTAAAGGTGGAAAACGAGTAGAGTGTTTCGGGTGTTTGGCGAGCGAAGTGAACATGAGGAGGATACCATGAATATCTTACAATTTTTTATAACATATAATAGATCAATAATTTTATACAAATATATATTGTATTGTATGGCTGAAATAATTTGATCACGAATTTATGTAATCAATTTATTTTTACAAGTTATATTATTTTTATTTTCTTAATAATAATATTTTCCTGGTTCTATGTTTCATCTTGTTGCTGAATGTGTTTTTAGTATAGGCCTACGTAATTTCATAGTTCCAGAGTGTTATTGGCGCCTTAGATGCCAGCCGTAATGTCAAATTAGACACAAAATTCTAGTTTTAATGATTTCTTCATTCGTACTCTTCACCATATATAAACAATTTTAGACCATTCTGACAAAGACATTGTATTAAAAATTCGCCGTCCAACGCGCGGTAACGTTTCCGGGAAAATCAAAATAACCATGAGTTCAGAACCCTAATCCGGCCACCATTTACTCTAGAGCAATAGTTTATGTTTTAATTCAAATTTTAAACATCCATTTAGTATTGACGTCTTTAACTGTTTCATTAATCCTGGGAAGGAAATAGCAGCTTCACACGATTAATATTTATGTCGTTCGGTTACACTAATGATCTAATGTATCACAGCTAAATACCGCTACTCTTAAGTATTGTTCTTGTTAATTAATGGAGGTTATACATCGGAACGCTTGGAAGTGTTTTTTAAATTTTTTTTTTCGTATAGGCGCTCTTGTTGCACGTTAGTTAAACACATTAAAATCACACTTGACACTTGGATAAATTTGTATCTTCCCATTCAAATATGTACTGCTCAAAACACATCGAGTAGTCTGGCAAGATGAAATTCGTTATTCAACTCGATAAGGAATAAACTTTACAGCTAGGGCAACAATGAGGAAGACTAGTTGAATAGTTCTATTCCAGTTTTATGATACCTCTTCGGATATGTAAAAATAATATTTTACATGAGTTAGTATTCACAGTATATAAAAGAATGAGTTCTAATAATTAATACGATAGACTATCTTAGATATTAACGTATATAAGATTAAGGGAACAGCAGACTGCAGTCTGAACACCTTCACTGATTTAAGCAGCGTCGTAAAATGTGTGGAGGATATTTGATCTGAAGCTTTGCACAGTGAATTTTGGCGTGTTTACCGGATATTCTGGCAATACTAAAGGACAGATGTTTCTGACAGGCGCCCCTCGTCTCTGCTGTCACTCCTTTATTATTACGTCGTCAAAGGGTTCATAATCCCTGATGGCGTCATTGCCAATATGAAACAGAGAACATATCAATATGGCCATTCAGTATATTTGTTTCAATGTTTGTGAATGGCTCAGTCCTATTATCCATTATAGGCCTGTATTGATATTGCACTACAGAAAATATATTTATTTTCTCATTAGTTACTAATGATGAAAGGCCGAGATCTAGTTTCTGAATATTTTGATTCCAGTCCACGCCTAAGGTATTTTATATTTTTTTTAAATTGTGACAAGGAAGCTCTGGATTAGATATATAATCCTAGTCCATGACTGATACTCGTGGCCAATATAATCTACAAACTACATAGGTTTTGTGAATGTTATTTATGAAACGCTGCAATCGTTCAACGATATAATAATAATAATAACTCAAGCATTAAAATTATAGCTATATCTAACTTGTATTTAATTTAAATTAGCAGGAATTGTCCAACAGTTATTTTATGTTTATTTATAAACATTAAAAGACTAAAATACATTGTAACGTCCCTTTGATTAGTGACCGCTTCAGACGCTATATTATAAACAATTTAAATATGTTATAAATGCTTAAATTTGAATAAACAAATTAAGTGATAAATTTAGATCTCCTCCATCAACTTTTATGTTTAAAGTTCTTTAATAATATAACATCTGAAGAGGTCTTTAATCAAATAGATGAATTCAAGTTAATATATGTGTAACTTTTAATGTTTCTAAATAAATTAACTGAAATTTGGCCAATTTCTACTAATTTAAATAATTTTAACGCTTAAATTAATCATCAAATCTACCACTACGAAACGAATACATCGTAATACTAATGTACATGTGTAACAAATCTCTGGTGCCAATAATTTTTTATTGATGAGGAATGTTGACAATGATAAATGCTAAGTATTTTGGCAAACTATTTTAAATTTTTCATTGTATCAGAATTTACGAACCTTCTCCACAAAATATTCAAAGTTACATACTTGTTTTTATTTAATTTAATGTAATCCGTGGTTTATTAGTAAAAAATTAAAACTTGTACAAAGTTTTCTGAAAGTATTTACTCCAAATTAGCTAAAGCTAATGGGTCAAATTAAATTTTTTAGAGGGAAACGTACTATTAAAATATAACACATAGTCAATTTATTAAATCACATATAGAACAAAATTTATTCTGATTTACATTAATTTATATTTAATTCAAGGTAAAAATTCACATGGAAAATTATATTACTATACACGCCTACATGTTAATATAATGTTGTTCCGTGGATAAGAAAGGAATATAATCTCTTCGTGGATCAAGAGGAATAATATCTATGATTACAATCGTCATTGTCAATGTGTAAAATATTTTCCTTAAACTCCATTTTTTCTTGGATAAAAAGTTCCAACATTTTAAAATGTTTACATCACTTTACGAATAATTTTTGTTTTCTATGGTTTTCTTCTCCAATATTTTGGAAGATTGGTTCAAATATTTGTTCTGAATTATAGTTTCAAGAGACTACTGCGATGTTTTATATTTTAAGTTGACAACGATAATATTCAAGAATTACAAAATTTTACACTGATATATAAAAGTGATAACGTAATTTGAATAATCCTTTAAAATCACTTGTAATTACGATAGTGTAATAAAACAATTGAAAGTGAAGCAAAAGATACAGAATTTTGCACATTTTAAAAAAAAATTATGCTGATAAAAAAGAAATAATATTGTTATTTGTATTATTACTAACTAAATTCTTACCGTAACAGGACAATTTCATTACATAATAATTTTAACGAGATATTTCAATTTTAAATTGACCACATTCCATAAAATTCAGATAATTTGGAATATAGCAATTAAGGCCTGTAACTTTGAAGTGAATTGACACCGTAAAACGTATTCTTCATTAAATTAAGTCCTACCATATTATTACATTATTTATATGCGAGCACCAACAAAGATATTTTCAATATTTTCCCTAAATAGAGACTAATTTACCTCAAAAGTTATTTGTATATGATTTGTGTTGTAATAACTTACATGTTTTGTATTATAAATCTATAGGTTTTTAATTTTGTATTTGTATAGAAGTATTCAAATTTCCAGCTCTCAGTGGTTTTCTTTACTTGAAAGAATTATTTGTTTTACCGTACGTTCAAAATTGTTTTTAACGCAGACTTCAGCACAATAACAGTTATCCAAATAGTCCCACAAAACTTCTCCTTTTTGTTAACGGTAAATGTTTTATTATTTTATACCAATTGTATGTTTCTGAGATACTGTATAAATATTATTAACATTTTCCTGATAGTTTGTTTCAAGCGTTACGTATAGTGTTTCCAACCTCTACACCTTGAGCTCTGCTGCACAATCAACGCTAGTGTTCACCACGTTGCATATCCCCATATAGAAAGGCGAATCCGGTTGCCAATTGCCCATTTACTTGTTGATGCGATAGAACAAACTATTTATGAAAACAGTCGATAAAAGATAATTAGAATAACAACAATTATAAAAACATGGAAGAGATTTAATTGGGAAACAATACGGAGAACTTTTTTTGCTGCATACGTCGAGATTTAAGATTTTTTATTTCTTATTCTATGTTGCCACTATTATTTTAAGAATAATTTTCAGGAAATATTTTGAGAATATAATTATTGTTTTTACAATAGTCATCAATAATTTTCCCATTTTTCAGAAACATCTATAGAAGAGGGATATGCTTAATAGAATAAATTTTCCGGAAACGTGAAACGTATATATTTATATCTTTAACGAAAATACAGACGAAGCAATCTTGGAACAAAGGATCTATTCCTGCTTTTGCTTCCGAATATTTTTGTTAGATGTATTGTCAAGATTTATTAAAATATTTGACCCCATTGTCCTGACTATTGAAATAAAGTTATAAGCTTGTAAACAGTTCTTAAATAATTCCTTCAACAGAAAGAGCAAATATTAATTACTGTGTTTATATACAACATTGCGATACTAAAAAAATTATGATAAATATTTATTATGAAAGAATTTGTTGATTTTCTTTGCGTTTGAGATCGGTTTAATTTTCCTTTTGAATTAGTCACAAGAGCAGAAACTTTCTGTGGTATTTATTTTTTCATTTAATTTTGTCTGTTAATTGGCTACTTCTTTAAGACACGAACTTTTTGCTTAAGATACATGGTAATCTCTTTATGCGTTCTGATAATTCAACTTATTAATGGATTTTCAGTGAATTTCTTATTCTAGTTTAAAGTTTGTTAGAATTATTCCAAAGTCTCTGAAAGAATATTATACACAGAGCCTATCTTCCTGTGAGATGGTTTGTTGCTTGGGTAATTCGAATGAGTGGAATCTTGAGTTTAATTTTAACATACTTATCGCAGATACTTGAAACGTTTCCTTCTGTATCGTTTTTCCTGGAATCTATACGATTTAGAAGATATCATTTATCTGCTCATTTTCATTCGGATGATGGATTTTGAATCGGAAACCTTTATCTGTTTTTTTTAAAAAATATTAAATAATATCGGTAATACAAATATATTTAAAAATTGTAATTCATTAAATCTTGGTCATAAAATTACGATTTCAAATTCCAATTTATAGATATTTTCACTTTTAAATTGACTCAGCAGTAAGAGAAATCGTTGTACGGAGTTAATCACGTCACAGACCGAGGATCGCGCAGACAAAGGGTCAAGATAGCCATCTTGGAGAATCTTAGCCAACAAGGGTGGATCTTTTTAGGGGCTCAGCCGTCTTACTGAGAAAAAAAAAGCTTAACTATTGTTGACCTACAGAGCGTAGGGTGAAGGGGGTGGAAGACAGCTGTGGGCGCATCCTCTAGGGCGGCGTGCTTGCCAGCAACCCTTCAGGGACGTCCAGGTGAGAATTCTGTATATCCATTTACATCAGCCTGCGGGATCGGCACGACTAGAACCCTTCTCAACTGTCATTAATATATACAATTACCTAAATAATTTCGAAGTATTTTCGAAAAATAAAAGGTTTTTTCCTTTTAAACAATCAAGCGAACTGGATTCTATCCTAACAATTTATGATAATATAATTGTAGAAACTTTAAGTTATCGGCTTTGATAAAAAAAATTGTTCAACACGTCTACAAATCTGACTCAAACGTTTTAATTTAGATCAGAGAATTTAAATGTTACCACTTCCAAAGAAATTCGAATATAACGATCGAATTTTTTATTCCGTCAGTTGCGTACTGTAGTTTATTCCAACTTTGGAACCGCAATTTCCCAACAAATCATTGTTTCACGACCATTTAAACATTCATAAAGCTTCCGACAGAACAAGTCCCCCAGTAAAACTGGTTGTCCCGACAGGTAAGGACCCCTGCAGTGAGTATCGTGAAATTAGTTATGAGTTATATGGGCCTTGTTTGGACAATCTCATTTCACAACACATATCAAGTTTATCAAAAACAGAGAAATTTAATTTTTTTAAAACATTTTAAGAGAAATAATGTAACACGAAATTTGGGGATTAGTCAACGGCAATCTTTAATTTTTTCAGAAAAAATCACTGTACCGATGTTCCAACCCTAATATATATACCAGAAGTAGAATACCCCATAAATTTCAGTTTCAACGTAACTTTTAGACGAATGCAATATATTCATAATCGTTAAATATATTTTTATATAACGATATAAAATTTAATAAAAAGATTAAATCATATTCGTGCAGTACGAAAATGTGCATTTAAGGAAAATTTTAACTCTACTCTTTTCGGCACGCAATGTAAGCGATCTTTATTTCAACGAAATTTCCAGTTCGTTTTCGTTTATTGATTCGTTAGTTGTAAATTTACTGGGAACGTTTTTATGAAACCGTTTTTCGTGAAAATAGTAAAATTTAATCAGCTAACTTCACAGAATGAAATTGTTAATTTGTATACATCGGTCAAAGAATTATGAATTGAGAACAGTTCTAGATCGTACGTTAGTGTTTCTAATAAACTTCAACTTGGATTACTACATATTTCCGAAGGTGTGACATTTCATTTAGACCACACAGCAAATATTCGAGTTTTCATTCAACACCCTGGGGAGTTGGAATAACAACAGACTCGTACGTTTTTCACGCGTTTATAGTGGACACAAATAGACCGGGATTGTGGTGGAATGTTTCTCTGGAGGGATTTGGTCGCATCTCCAGAGGTGATTTAGAGTCTTCGTCTCTCAGCGGCTATAAAACCTCTGCGTTCGGAGAAGACGACCGAGAAGTCGTCCAGCTTGATTAAATACTGTGCAGTTTTATCTGTCCTTCGATAGGTCGTTTGTCAATAACACTATGAGGATTACTTAATTTTGTATTTGAAACGAAGTCTTCCCGACTTACAAACATGTTTGCAATATTATTTGGGGTACAATTTTATATGGGTAGAGACCATTCTCGAAATTGCATTCATTGCAATCTAGTTTCTTCATTCTCTTATCAATTCTTCTATATGTTATTGTCATCACTCTATATGTTGTCATCAAAATCGAGTGTAGTATTACAGATTTGGCTGTCTACAACTTTCATACTACAACTTTAGCGAATTTATACTTTACACTATAACGGTCAAATATTCGGAGATTGGCAATCGAAGCCTGGTCTCCCGGTTGGTACGCAGGTGATCTACCATCTGAGCTACCCGAGTCGACTCAAGGCCAGACTTCTTCATCCATTTTAGAGCCTAAGCCACGCTCATCTACAATTGGGGTCCGGTCGATATTTTGGCATCATTTTTCTAATTTGTTAACTTTTGCATTTTTAATACATTAATATCTTGATGCTAATTTTTTTATTATTTTTATTATGACATACACAATAAAACAATGTTTTCTGTATTTACCATGAAATATTATACTGAATATAGAAGTTCTGGTCGTTCGAATGCGAAGTATTATCATCCTACTCGTTTATTAATTAAGTAATTTTATCGTACATTGTGAAAATGAATTATTTAGAATGAATAATACGCAGAGATAGAAAATTGATTAGCTTTTAAGGAAAGGAACACATTTATTTCTTCGTAGGATCCGATCCAGAGCAGGCGAATCCTAATTAGATTGGATTGAATTTATTTCCCGTTAATAATTTAACGTTTTAATGTTTCGCCACAAATCAAAAATTTCCATGTAAAAATAATATTACAACATGGACGATTAATTATTGCAACGTTAATTGTTTATAAACAATAGGACTTATTATTTTCTGTTCATTTCTAAACACCGCCACATTAAAACTTATATCTACTCACGGTTCACAATTACTAAAACACTGGCCTAATTAAAACATTCCCACTGTTGTCACAGAACAAACTCACCATTTATTATTCGCAATTTGTCTAAACAATGGTTTGTTATTCACTGTACAGGACTAAACAACGCCACATGAACACTTATTTCTACTCACGTGTCTCAATTACTACAAACACTGGTCTAATTAAAGCATTCCCACTGTTGTTGTAACAGAACAACACTCACCAGTTATTCTTCGCTAATTGGTTTACATGGTAATGATTTTGATTTCGATACTTTCTGAGACGGAAAATAAAAGAATCAGGATGATCAGAAAAATAAGTTGAACTGACTAAAACACCTACTTTAAGATTAGATAAATTTTAGACACGTTATATTAAGCTCTTTTGTAGACAAGGCAGCTTATTCAACTATTTGAAAGATCTATTGATAATTTTTTCTAAAAAATATTAAATACAAATTATTTATATGTAAAGATGACGCCTATAATATTAGTTATTATAGTGCCATTATTTCTAGAATAATCGTTGAATTTTTAAAGTTACAGTTAGTATACTGCTATCAATTACAAACTACTAGTGTTGTGGTAAAGTATAGACGAAGTCAAAATGCCTAAACTTTAGGGGTTTCCATTAAGGGAAAATTAATCTTGTAATCTAAAACTCCCCTCGGTTCTTAAAATCTACAGTTTTAAGACATTTTTGTATCATTTGTAATGAGTCCATACATGCTGGAATTGTGTAGAACAAGAATGTTGCTGTAACTGAAACAGTGGACATTTTCTGATACATCGAGTTTGTACATGTGTATGGGACATAAAAATGCATCGTGGCCAGCCCAGAGCTAAATTTGGAAAAACGTGCAAATGTGACCGCGGAGATAAAACGTTTCCACATCGAAAGCTGCTTGGATCGACGTAGAAATAAATTACAATTTTAGCACTTCAATAGCACCTGTGACGTTCATCGTGGCTGGAGCACCGCAAGGCCTTTGCCATTCTTTCCCGTGTGATATTTTTCTATACGTAGTATTCTTCAAATCAATCATGGATATTTTTGTTTCCGTTTGGTTGATTTTTAAATTAGTGAAGTATGGTCAGCTACAGATATAACACTGTAAAAATTATTAAAACTTAGAAACACTACGTTTCATCTGACTTTGTAGATGTTTTAAAGTGTACTAAAAACTTATGAAAGAACACCAGTCATCAGTTGAAATGGCTTAAAATTATCTGAGATGTCAGAAAGGCATTATAGTATCAGAGATACTGCTCAAAGACTTTGTATAATATGAATGGATTTATTATTTCATTTTATATGTAACATTTCTGAAATTAGTCTATAGTGATACCTATGTTCAGTGTCCAGAATTCTTGTACCGTCCCAATCAAACTTATGATCCTTACAGAGAATGTGTGTGTAATGACAGAGTGTTTGTTGAGAGGATGCTTTTATTTTATACACCACGAAATGGGTATTACCTGATTCCAAAGAATTCTTAATATAATTTCCTCTTTTCAGAGTTCAAATTTACTTTATTCTATTCTTTGGTTCACATTTTCCGTATGGCTTGTCCATTTCCCCCATTAATTACTATTTTTCTGAATGAGACGAAATCACTGAATTTGTGATATGTGTGTTGGTAACACAGGTGTCCCTGTGCCGTTAGCTTAATTACGCCACCAGCTCCACTTCTCTGACAGGTAGTCTCCCATCTTCCTGTTGTATCCGCTCCATGGACCACGCAGGCCAACACAATGACCCGCCCGCCGTATACCTGGCCTTGGAGAATTCGAGTCGCCACCCTCTGACCCCTAAGCTTTTTTAAACCTCCCACCCCCGGCCAGTTTTTTTCATCCGCCAGGTTCCTTTATTTCTCCAGTTGTTCTTTATTCCTTTTTTCCATTCTTCCTCAGATCGCCATTCTTTTCCCCAGCTTTGTGTGCGTGTGTGTATTTGATGGCCTCACCCCCTTGCTCTTCGCTGATAGCCCTAAGAGATGTCCCGGCTAGTCGCAGGGGTGCCAAGAGGAATTTTTTACTCAGGACAAAAAGCCCAGTTCGTGGATTTCTTAAGCAGATCCCGCAATTCGATGCTGCCTCCAGAGGGAATAAAGGACCTGCTCTCTTTCCTCTTCCTCCTCCTACTTCTTCCTGCGTATACTTCCTGCACTTCACAACACCGTTACGACAATCAACATAACTGTGATCATGCAACAATTTCGAGATAACGACCATCACCATCACAAATTATATTTTTAATAAAAACATCAAATCGTATTCAGTTGTTTGTTGCTCACAAACTATAACGCAGTTAAGTTTTGGATGCATAAAATCAAGAAAATATTTGTAAACATATTTGGAAGGATATATTAATTCTCCACTTCTTTTTTAAAAAAATTGTCTCCTAAATAAATAGCTGGCATTATTATTCCTTCTAATCTAATTAAATACTGAAGTTACATAAAAACTATTTTAGACTTAGAATGTAAATACTTCATAACCAACTTAAATTCATGTTATGTAACGACTATATTGCGTCAATGACGCAAAAGTAGGAGAAACAGAAACCAATTTCTAATAATTTATTACGAATATTCAAACAGTTAGTTATATAAATAGATCAAATATAGCGTATTAACTCCCTTATTCGGTGATAAAATAAATGTCATGCAACGTTTCTGAAATCCTTGTTGCTTTCGTTAAGTTATTCAATAAACGCCAGAGCCGCAATAATTACACACCATACACACAGAAAAGAATTATATAAATGAAGAGTATTTCAAGGACAAATTCAGAATTCTTTTATTGCAAAATAACGCGTGTAATAAATCGTTGGCATAATAATTACATATATCTACGTCATTTAACCTACATATTTATAGTATATAATAATATAAATAAATGACTATAGTAAAAAACTTGAATACTGAATGCTGATGAAATATGAAAATATAGTACGATTCAGTGCAGTTCATGCCTAACAAAATTATAATAGGAATATTTTTTCAGCTACGAATATGAAGTGCTGAGTTTTAAATAAGCCCAATAGCACATGAGCTCGACGTCCTTTATCTTTCTTTCCATAACTTCGTACTTCTTAATTCGGTGTTAAAATTTCTTTATCGGTTGAAACCGAATGCGGGTCAAATTTTCCGGGTTTTGGGATCGCTGACGGTAATAGAGAAACCAATAGGCTTCAGTTAAAAAGGAGCTACTAAACGTGAAAGAATTTGTATTTCAAAAATAAACTCATGCCGTTTAATTGGTATTCTACTTAAGTATAAACTTGTAAGAAAATGACAAGTTATCATAAAAGGGAATTCTTAATATAAAAATAATAAGTACATAAACCGGATTGAGTGACTACAATAAAATCTGAACTTGACATAAAATTCCCATCGCGTTATATGGGCCAATTACAATAATCTCGAAACAATTTACACGCAGAAATTTTTTTAATAAAACGAGTTGTTTTTTGGAACATTTCCTATGTGAGAAATTTCTAGTTTGACCTCTATTGCGTGAATTTATTTCATTGCTGACGTCCTGGCACAGGTTAGAACTTATGTGATGGTGTTAAGCGGCCCTAACACGATCAATACAGGCCATATTGTCAATATCGCAGTGTGAGTAGAAAGATTTATTGATTGAAAATATGATTATTAATGGTTTGATGAAAAACAAAATATTTGAAGAGTGTCTGAGGGAGATATTTACATTCTTTCTTCAGATGAACTGTGCTAGCGAACTGGTTATTATTTAAATAAAAATACTTCTGTAGTGCATAAATAGTATTTATATTATTTGGAAATCGTTTGAGGTAGATACGAGCACTTCATCAATAAACTCATGTGTTTCACTTTAGAAGTCACCATCTATATTCTTGTTTTATTCCTCCATTATATTGAAAGAGCTCAAATAATAGCTACAGAAGCCTTGACTGCCAACGAAAAACTTATCAGATTGTCAATAAATAATTATAGTGAGAGGTAATTACAGTTTTTCAATAATTATTGACCATACTGACAAAATTTTATTGACAATATATTGTAATAAATACACAATAATAGGATCAATAAATCAATTGATTGTCCCACGTTGGTGAAGCCAATTTGTAATAAATACAAAAAGAGATGAATTAATTAAACACTTTATTGCAAAAGATTAATTAATGATTTGAATTATATAGTTGGTTTATGAATCAATTATATTCATTTTTATTTAAAGTGAAGGATTACAAAATAATTACGAAATTCTTTAAAATTTTACAAGACAATTTACTTTTATTTAGGTAAAATTACATTTTAAATGAGATTATTTACATTTAAAGTTTTCAATTTTGTAGATTTATACAACTCTTTTCTCAGGGTCAATTATCTAAGTAAAGAAGCAACCTTTATATTTACGTGAAACGATCAAATTCCTTTAAAACCTAATAAGTTAAACAATCAAATAAAACGTGAAATAGAAATATGACGACTTTACCTTTAATTATCGTTTACAAAACTTGATCAAATTTGTTCGTACTTACAAAACATCTGCAGGTACCAGGCTTAACTCTCTTGGGCTCGGGCTCACCTCACAATTCACACTAAAAGGCCATAAAATCACTGAATTTACATGGATTAAATAACACAGTCGTAACTCTGGATCTCCTCTGGAAACTGAAAGCTGCAAATTCCTTTTGGATTATTGGTTGGACAAATTGTTCCGAATTATTTCTCTCTGGAATTGGTGGTGGTCACAGTACTTATAGCTTTTTATTTCGGCGTGATTTATTTGATTACTACTTGTAACTTTTTCGTTGAAATTTTACTGTCCAAAACTTCTTACTCCAATTTAACTTTTAATCTTTCCGGATGAATTTGTGCCTTCCACCCTGCTCGCTGTCTGGTTTTCAACTTCCGACTCTAAACACCCGGCTTCCAACACCCGACTGTTCTTTCAGAAAACGGTCGCGGTCAAACAAAGTTTGCCTATACATTGTCGCCTTTGAAATTAGTACCGCTAACAATCCACCACAAATATACAATTATCAAAATCATTAATGGCCTCTAATTAGTATTACATAATATATATATATATATATATATATATATATATATATATTGTGTAAGGGCCACATTATAAGTCAGGGAATTGGCGAAACTTGCGGAGTCATTGTTTGGGTATTCTGTAACAATGTGATGTAGATTAAAGTAAATTAGAAAGTTGAAATGAAAGTGAGTAGTGAATGATTGAAGACAAAAAATTAGGGGGAGGGAGCTAGTTTGCAATGTGAAATAATTATTTTATAATTGCACTAATAAATTTACGATTGCTGTATTTAAAGTAAATACTGATACTTATGTTAAAAGTAAAAGATTATTTTTTCCAGGTATTTTATTATCAATCATTATCTTACATCTCACAGTGTTTCTCCACATAATCTCTGTCGTTACGAAAAACTAATTATTGTATGCCTTAGTCAAAGAAATATACCACCTGTGATGAAAGCCAAGCCTGCACTCCGTGTTTCACATCATCGTAGTCGTTGAAATATTTTCCACCATTGAATTTCATTAGATAAAGAAACAGATGAAAATCTCTTGGTGATGTCGGGACGATGGTCGACTTGTACTTTAATCTGTAAGATTTTTGGGCACCCATCGTTAGCAGAATTTTCGATATCCTGAGCGTGCCGTTAGAATATTGTAGCGGACTGACCTTGAAATTGGTGGAAGACAAAACCGATATGGGGAATCGTCTGTCCAGGTAAATGTTTTCCCCCACAGATTGCACCAAATCATCTGTGATCAGAGACGGTTGGCCGTACCGCGGCATATTTTCAGGACCTTCGTTAAGCTGACTAATCCGGTTCCTGGCTATTCCATCACTCACTTTGGAATCCCCATACACCTCACACAATTGCCCGTGCATGTTTGGCGGTGAAACATTCCTTACATTCAAGAAACGAACAACTGATCTGACTTGACAGTCAATTGTTTTAAACATTTCGAATGACTCTAGACAAAATTAAAACTCAAATATAATGCTTCACAGCGGCGCCTGGTTTCCTAATAAATGGGGGATGTGATCGTGCATGATCAAAATGGCAACTGCAGCGCTGCAGCGCCAAAATATTTAAAATGGTACTTACTTTAAAAACACCCCCCGCACTACGTTGCAACATTTTTACTTGTGACAGTGAATTGTGTTTAAAAAGATATTTTCAGAGATGCTTTGTGACAATAGCTATAACATGATCTGAAAATTTGAGCTCAGAAAACAGTTTCGCGTTGTCAACACACTTTTTCCTCAAAGGTAATTATTAGTTGTTCTGCGTGGCTTCTAGTAATCCAAAGAGAATATGTATTTGTCCTTTGTGCAACTGACGTGGACGACGAGGTTACAAAAGCAGCAAGTTAATAACTATTGTGCAAAAATGTCATTTTATAAAACGGGACTCTCCCTATATTCATGACCTAGCTTAGGATTTTTATACTTGTAGGTGTGAAAAGATCTTTCGTCTGAAATTGATACGTAAATACAGAGCTTAGAGTGGGAATATTCCGGAGGGATGCAGTCTTGTAAAGACGCATTTTCTCGCTAAAAACGGGCGTCTCGTTTTACAAAGCAGAGGTGACAGCGGCACAAAGACCGACAGTATTTAACTGAGCCGTGTTGGACCACTTGTGACTGGCCGCTATTCAGTGTAGAACCTTTCTTTCGCACCTCGTCGCAGTATTACGTTTCTGCAATGTTGGCATCTGCCGTTGAAAACGAGATAACGAAACGCTTCTGTTATCTAACGTCCTGGCTCTTCCAAGGAATGGAGCTTTATCGTTGCCCCATCTGCTTCGGCATTGTACTCAATAATTTACTTAGCTGCCTTGTCGAGAAAGCATCTTTACTGTACCGGGATTTGTAAATTTGGGAGACTGATTCATAAACTTGATCATTGTTAGCGAATTTTCATCCGGATCGTCGTTTCCGTTTGGGTGTCAAAGAAAAGCAATTATATTCATGTTCCCGTGAGAGAGGCACTTGGACTGTGAAATTGAAACTCTATATCGATTTCACCGCAGTGCCTTTGGAAAATGTGATGCTCCTCTCCTCCTTCCATTTCTCATTTTTTTATTCAGATTTATTCTAATATAAGATGCATAGTCATCCAGTTTCATTCTTACCTTATTCTTAATATCTAGATGCCACCCATCTCCCTATTTTGAGCTGTAAATACCCTGGCTAGTTCAATTCATCGACCACCTCATCTCTCAACCTCTCCTTTACAGTGCCATTTCGGATTTATTTTATGCGTTTCACTTCGTCCATATCACTTGTTTATGTGTACTATAATATTGTTATATTAATAATTATGGGGTATTACATATATTTTATTTTTACACTTAATTAATTTTTATTTGGTCAGCGTGGTGAAGTGATTTATAAAAAGAAATATCAAAAAGAAAAGTGAAGTGCAGACGAAAGAAATCAGGAGGGGTTTATAGGTTTTTTTTAGGTAAATAATAATAATAACTTTACAAAGACAGTTGATTTAGGTTACCCACATAATTGTACATATGTTATTTTTGTATTACGTTATTTATGTAGATATTATCTACCTCCAGGCAAATGCGCAATAGTAGATAAATAATAATCATAATATCCACTGATGTATGTTTGTTGTAAATACATATTTTTTTCGTCAATTTTTAATTCCCGAATTAATTTTTTCTGGCAACTTCCAGAAAAGCGGGAAATTGAATCATTGTGGTGCTGCAAGGATTCTGTATCAATTTGAGTTATTGTTGTACGTCTTTCCGTTTTCTATTCCATATCGTTACGTCGTGTGTCGCTATGTATGATTAATTTAGGTGATATTGTGTCACAAATATCAAATTTTCTGTCTCCCTCGTATGTTTTTTTTTCAACACACTAAACTGGGAGTGGGTCAAATATTTCTGAGTTCTTAATTATTCCCAGTTCATTATTGAAGTCTGTGACTGAATACATATGTAAATACAGTAGAGTACTGCAATGTTTGAGAGAACGTGCCTTGCAGTGGCTTGGGGCTCAGGGCTAGAGCGTGTCTCCCAAGTCCCTTTCGTGCCACTTGTCCATCCGGACTCCTGGACCACTTAATGTGGCGTCATCTCCCCCAGCCGCGTCCTTTCTTTTAAAAACTCTGCGGTTGCCTGGGTTTGTCGGGGTTGGGGGGTGTTGCACATCAGGGCTGTACAGAAACGCGCGTATTTCTTTCCATCATTTTTCATAAACTCTGTGTTCATTTACGAGTGAGAAAAAATATGATTTTCTGAATATCAAGACCTTTTGTTACGTGTACACATTTATTTAACAGGGCGGGCAATGGGGCTCAAGGGGTAAGATCTAGGTTCGTTAGAACAATGCAATAAACAGTCGATTTGATAGAATATTGTGTTTATATTCAAATTCAAGCTATTATTATATTTTATATTCTATTACATTCGCTTTCAAATATGCATAATCAGCGTGTATATGCAGTGGTGATATACATCGTTTGAGATATACCAACACATACAAATTATTAAACAAATTTAGTTAAGAATATTTAGAATTTCTACAATATAGGTACCATTGAGTTATTGTAAATCGTTTAGTTACACTTTAATCGCATACAGACAAACTTTTCTGTAACAGATAAATGGACAAATATTATACTGATTTCCGAGACCAGTTTGTTAATGACATGAAAAGGAATTTTTAAGTCTCCAGTATCAATACATATACGCTCTCATGCTTACACGTTACTTATATCTCCATTTATTATACTAAAAGGAGTTCAGTATACTGACACGAATCTGTTTTATATACGTGAAACTGATATTTATTTAAATATAATTAATAATCGTATTAAATTTAATAATTTGAAAAACACGTTTTCACCTATGCCAATTACAGACAAATGAAATCGATAAATTGTGTGAATCTATGGGATATAAACTGTAAATCAGCGCTATTCAGGTAAAAACAAATTAAATTAATTATGCAATAATAATTATTGGCCGATTATGGATTCTATCATATATTATATATAATTTTTTTTAATGACAACACGCTGGTGTTTGTGCTTTCACTAATATACAATGTTTACCCGCGTGAAATTGATAGACAGATTACTAGGATATTTTGTTGAGAGCAACGACAGAGATGAAATAAAATGCAAGAAGTGATAGCAGCTGAGGAAAGGAAAAAGTAGTTCGAACGTTTAAATAGCCTTCAGGTATCTGGCACACACTTTTCCTTTCCTCAGCTTCTATAAATTCTTTAATTTTATTTCACATCTCTACTTTTCTCTGTTCTAACATAGATAATTGAATACCCGAATAACGTCTGTACCAGTTTCATCATACAATTGTCAATTAATTTCTTACCCTGGTGGAAGCCAACGAAAATTTCGAACACAAAGCCCTCGATCGATTATATTCAACGCACGTCAACAATTATAGAATATTCTTCTTGAAGAGCCAAGATGAACGAAGCGTTCCTAATCTTTCCATGTGGTTCACAGAACTACGTTGTCAATTGTGACGAGGATAGATAATGATTTCACAAAATACTCGACGTTCGTAAAAGCGTGATTCAATAGGTATCTAAAAGTGCGGGACATGAATGAATTTCAATAATTCTACCTTGAAATATACAAAGCGATCCGGATATTGAGGTCAAGAGCAGCACTTCCCTTGAGGGTGGGTGAAAGTAAAAAAGCAAGGGAAGCCGAATTCCCGTGTCCATGCTGCATCCGCCCCTGTACCGTTACACAAGACAGATGCCGGCCGCTATCCCCTGGCTACGAGGGACAGATATAAAAACACGCCAAGGTCAGACCAGCCCCTAGCCCAGTGTGGGGATGAGATGGGATGGGATGTGGGTCACACTCGAGATAGGCCTGGACACGCCGCATTCCGCCTGCGACCGACACCACGAAATCCACTAAAAACACACTACAGCGACCGCAAGGAAAACGTGCACTTCAAATTTCCCACATATCGCGAAATATACTTTAACATTCACCTTATCTGATTTAAGGTAAATCGCTATAACGCCGTGCTTCATGACTAATATTTCGGAGCACACATAAAGAAATGGTGCGCCTTGAACTCTTCATAAAAATTCATGAATAATTTCCGAAGCTAAAGGGAAACTTATTCAGCATGTTGAAAATGCTTGTCCTCTCCGACGCGACATCTGCGGAAGCGTATGGGAACTACTATGGACAAGTATACGTCCACATGTACCGCGTCGGTCGCAAATCAGTTTTGTATTTCGTGTCTATATATTTATGACGCTAGGACAGATATAAATAATGTTAAAACGATAGAAAGAAAACCTTAGCGAAGTGATGTTGCAGCCGAGGAAGGTGCAGGAATTTTAATACGGCAATATGAGCCGTTCTGCAATTAATACAAGTAAAAGTCAACAGAATTATGTTAACACTCAGTGGATGAGAAATAAGACGAACAGAAAACCCTCAGAGTTTTAAAATTGGAGAACAAAAGAAAATTTAAATGTTTTTATTTAGGAAGCAGACCAAAGCTGACAACTGAACGTCAAAGTAAAATTTATTAATGAATAAAAAAAATTCAGACAAAAAGTTAATATAAATACCTCACAGCGTGCCTGGGATCCTTGTCCCTTTTCGTAAGGTGCTAAGAAGGGCCTAAAGGAACACAACCGCACAAGTGAAGTGTCGCTCTAGTCTCTTCTTAGCACCTGACGAAAGGGACAAGGATCCCAGGAACGTTGCGTGGTATTTATATGATCTTTTATTTCTTAATTGGCTACTTTATTATTCATTATTTTCAATCAGACGTAAATATTTTTTTAAAAATTTATTAAGTCAATAATAATTTTAAAACGTATACTGTTATCACATTATATTATTTCTAAAGAAAATAATATATACTTAGCAGTTAACTTCAACATAAAAGAATTTCCGTTGTTAAATTTTTTATTTTTCTTTATCTTTCGTTCTGCTGTTGATTATTTTAAATGTAGAAACAGGTAGAGATGCCATTTATTCCCATAATGAATCCAGGAGGAACGTAACTGGGTTTCTATTTCTATAATTTTAGTTTATTTACCATCGATTCTTTTAAGATACGAACTGCGGCATAAACAAGGGTAGCCTTATAATATTCATTTAAATATTGAACCAACGGATAAATTGGATGACAGCCACAGCTCTATAAACTTTGAAGTGCAGTATCTATTAATGAGTTTTGAAACGTTCCGAACTGCAAGACATTCGTCACTGGTATACTTCCTTATATAAAAGTTTTTACTAACAGTTACAGAAAAAAAGTGTAGTGAAGATGTATTAGAGTCGCTTATATAACGTTGGGAAATAAGAAGTTGTAACCTCGACGTGATGCTCTCCATTTAGTTACATTTACACAGTGTTCTATTCCACGGGTGTTTACTGTCTTTACTAACTCTCAGATTACGGCACAATTTTAGGAAAATGTTGGAAGAAAGAAGCAATTAAAAAAATATTTTATTTCGATAAGAAATAAGTACCGGAACATTTTATAATCTCGGAACACTGTCTAGAAGTAATTATGGGAATTTATTCCGTACGCAGAAATTTTCATCCATCGATCGATAAGTATTTTATATGCAACAGCATTATGGTGTTACTTATTTCTGTATTAAGTATTCGTAATTTAAAATCCTCCTCCTCCGTCCAGAACGCCTTCACGTAATGATTCCAGTTCCAATAAATATCAGATTCCTGATGCTTAATCGTAAGAAATCGTTAAGGTTTAAATTCTGAAGGTGTAATTAATCCAAGTATTATCATCGCACTGTTTTATTTAATATACTGGGTGTTTATTTTATATATATTGTGAATTTGTAAGTCGTCTGCCTAACTGTTGCCCAGGTCCTGTTGGTCCAGCCCTTTGTCGAGGGTCCCGACGTAAGAGGTTGCAGATGACGACCCCCGCCCGTGTTTTTTACCGTAGTGGAGTGGCAGTGCTCTTTCATGCACCTATGTCACGTGCGCCTAACTGTAAAACTTGCCACCCCTCTCCTGTCCCGCTACGCAATGCAACGCAACGCCACGGCACGGCGGGATTAAGATTCACCCTCTGTACGAACCTATTCAGGGCAAGCTGCACTGACTTTTTTTATAATTTTTTTTATCCGTCGGCATAATAGAGAGACGTAATTTCATGTCTATTAGCGGAAAGGGGCAAACAAACATAACTTAGTATGGGGACGGGGACTGATCCTGGACGTGTGATTTACCATTTCTAAAGTCACTTAATGAACCAAAGTAAACTTTTGAAACTGAAAAGATTATAAAACGTGATTATATTCCATTATTTTGTAATAATATGTTTGTAACAGTAGCGTTAAAATCATCTACGTAGGGTAAAATCACACAGCAATTCGCTTTTCATCCATATTAAATTTGTATATGTCGTGATCATAAGTGGGGGTGAGATGACTCGGATTCAGTTCCGATTCCAATTCAGTTTAATTTCGTTTTGAATGATGAAGTAATCTAATAAAATAAACTCCAGTCTGCTCTCCATTTTTTTAAATAGAATGTTCCATTGCCATTACAGATGAAAAAAGTACCTTATTTGAATGTTATAAACGATTTTAAACAGTTGATAATTAAGAATAAAACTGTTGAATACGAACAGGAACATTTATACTTTTTTAAACACATAATTTATACTATAAATAAATGAAAAGCCTTGAGTCAGAAAAATAATTATAAAGCTTATTGCAAAAGAATTAAATTTACGACGTTTCGTCCTCTTCTAGGATTTCACAAGTTATGACAATATTTAATAATTTCGTAGAACAAACAGTAAAATATTTCGATTACAACAGGAAAGGCAGCACAAGCTTGCCTCTAAATTTTACTCTTTGATGGTACAAAAAATTATTAAAACTTTCGGTTACAACAGGCCAGGTATAAGAAGCTTTCATCTTAACTTTAGTCTTGGATTAAATCCAAAGTTACTAAAAAGTTCTACACCTGATGAAGTCCTAGAAGAGGACAAAAGTCGTGAATTTAATACTGTTTCGCAATAAACTTTATAGTGACTTTTCTGACTCAAGACTATTTATTTATGATATTATGATAAAGATAGGCAATTCAGACAAAATAAGTGTTAATATAAATACCGAACAACGTTTCTGGGATTATTAATTATTTTAAAACAGACGTAATTTTTCTCATTTTGATATTATAATAAAGTCAGATATGTTTCATCGTTATTATTATTTGATCCTTGGTCTGAAATATCTGCCTTTTATAATTGGAAAAATAATTTTGTCATAAGAATATAATAGAAAAATCCCGGCAGCACCGGGAATCGAAACCGTGACCACCGCTTACAATGAAGTCACTATCGTCGTTGACTCGCGGGTTTTCTGTATCGCAATCTGTTAATTCAATTTCATAGCCTTCAGAGCTGAGCTCGATTGAAAGCATTTCTTCTGTTCTTCAACAGTTACATTGTCTTCAAACGGGTTCCATTTCTAAAATATCTTCACACGATGTGCATTGCCATCTTACTTACTTCGTCGTACTTCTCCAAAATGTATTCAAAATTTGTCCTGCGCACTTTTTTTTAAAAAAAACTGGTTTGGTACCTATATGTACAAATTGTATTTTTAAACAGAATTTGGCTCATTATTGTACAAGTTTTTCTATCAAATCCTAATAGAGGGGAGAGGGAATCTAAATTCATTAAATTTTTCTGATGGCCATTTCTGTCAACTGACTTGATTTTCCTACGAACTTCCGCAAGGAGTTAAGTACACGGTTTTTAAATCCGTCATCATTTGTTCCTACTAGTACACTGAAGATTATCTTCATGTCTTGTCCAAGTTATTAATTAGCTTCGCAAGCAACCTCCTGATCTGCATCATCTAAAAGTTCTGTTGCCTGCTTTGTCGTCGTTTCTTTTGAGCTTGACGATTTTTTTTGTCAATTTGGCTATTTTCCATTTTACGAAAAAAAACTATTTTAAACTAAACTCAATAAAAAGTTTTTCCCCAATTTTCTGATACTGAACGAATAAAATAAACAAATAAATTAGAATAAAATAAAAAACAAATAAAAAGTAAATCCTAAAACCACATAAATTCCAAAGTGATCACGAAATATTTGTGATTAGTGAATTAAGTTATGTCATAGCGTCCTTTACTATCAAGTGGTATAAAATTTGCTGTTATCCAATTGGTGGTGTGCTTAGTTTTACAGGTTCTACGTTGTCGGAGCCATTTTATAGAATGCTATTTCGATTATTTTTGCATTGTAGCGTCAATCACAATTTTTTTTAGTGTAACAGGCTACATGAAGTTAATCCACATGGTGGAAACGCTGTTGAATAGGATGGGAAGTGATTTGATAGGGGGGATGCGGAAGGGTAGAGGAAGGCAGCCAAGGGTTAATATAAATTTATTAACTTTTTTTTCTCTTACATATACAACTTTTTCCGAATGCAACCAAAACAAAGCTGCTACTTAATTCTGTTCAAATATTCGGTATATAATCTCTTTGCAACGTAAAATAACATCTCGTTGCCTACGAATTGTTGACCATGTATGTGTAATTTATTTTTATCCTCATTCATGTTTCCTCACGTGTAGTAATTTTACTGTTGTAGTTAATTTCTTGTAGTTGTTACTTAATGTCTATTTCTTCCGCTATGGTAACGCTGTCGTGTATTTATCATGCATTTATTAGAGCGATTAGAATGGTTTAATATAACAAATTGAATTTGGTCACATGGGACTTTTATCCATTGAGTCCTGATTTTATTCAAAACTATTCAATTTCAGCGGGGAACATTCCCGTTACTACTTTATGTAGTACTTGACAGATTTATTTTTTCTTAAACAATACATTATGCTACATTTATAGTGAATTTGAGATACATCCTTCCCTTCAGGTTAAGGTACACATTTTTCCTGGTCTCTCGATAACGTCCTTAATTGGTGACATGAGTAGCGTAGTCTGCTGTCGACCTTGAAATCTTTGATTTACGCAGAACTGAAAGATAGGATTCGTCTATTGAGTCGTGGGACGATTTTTTTTTGGTATGCGATAATTGAAATAAAAATTGTTGCGATGATAATTGAGACAGTGCTGTATATAATCTTATGTCAAAACAACTGATAAAGTTGTATAAGGTGTTTACGTAACGTCAAAATGCCAGATCACTGACTATACGAGACTGAATTGTATAGCACTATAATAAAAAACTGCATATTTCATTCACAAGCAGTCTATTAATAAATAAATAAATATGTAATTGTGGTACTAGTTTGTTGTAATAATTTTCAAATTTAGTTTGTCTTTGTTTACTTTGTGTAGTCAATCATTGGTAAATATCTCCTGTTTAGGATAATTCCTGAAGAAGATACGAGCACGTATCGAAACGTCGTAACGCTATAAATATAAATAAAGTAACTGATTTATTAATTCAAAAACAGACGTGGAATAAATACTTTCTTTGATTTTGAATTACAAAATCACACATGTATCTTTAGAGTCCCTAATTTTCTTATTATTTTGCGCGGGGGGGGGGGGGGAGATGGCAGGAAGGAAGGAAACCGATATTTTACATATGTAGTATGTGGGATTCATGACAGAGATTAAGGCTTCATTTTGCTGTGTAGATCTGCCGATTCTTTAGGGGTTTAAAAGTGGCATTTGTAATAAGACAACGCAGTTAGTGAATATCGCTTTAGTAAGCGGTGACCGTTTAATGTTAAAAAAAAAAAAGACACAGCTACAGTGTTTCGTTAGAGGAATCACAGTACACATACATGGTCACACGGCAATATATTTCCCCACTTTTGACTTTTCTGCGGTAGCGTGGAGGGAGAGAGCGGCCATGATGGCCAGCATCCTGACAGGGACAACAATTCAGGGCTTGAAACAATGGCCCCGCTTTGTCAGACCATTGGCCAACCGGAAGACACTCCGAGGGAACTCGGGCCGCTCGGAAAAAAAAAATTAAATAACCCCACCTGCCTCGGACCTTGTCATACACACAGACAAAAAACGATCTCCCTTCTGCTGGTTCAAAGGCGAATTTTTTTATTCGTCATTTCCTGCAGTTCCCTTTTTTTTCCTCCTATGAAACAGCGAGTGTGTCGTCGGCTTTTTTGTGTGGCCTTGTATACAAATAAACTGTGGTGTAAATTTTCTGGACTGCGAACTAGTTCTCTGATTAGCATGCGGCGGGGGTCCCTAACTTAAAGAATCAACCAAGCATCTTAAGGCTCCGTACCTCACTAAAGGACGTTATCTCAGAGATCGGATCACCTCAGAGTGTACTTGAGAAACCGAAAATTAAGTGACGAGGAACTGATTCACTCAGCTTGTGGGCCTACCTCAACTACCAACTGCTGTGATATATATTTGAAATAGAATCACGTGAAATTCCTCTTTTTATTTCATGATAGCTGTAATTTCAGATTAATTTAACATAGATCACTGTTGCGGTAAGAGCTTGAAATCCGACGTTACACAGGCTGAGATCAAGATGTATCTCCTTTCACATTTTCGGTATATTACGAAGTCTGTAAACTTCCCTCCACAGCAGCAGCAGCATGTTTTTCGAGCATCAAATGGGAAAAGCTCTTCATACGATTGCCACTCACTTTATATGCTAAAGTATGCATTATGCAGTTGAGGAAATATGTATATATAAGCTAAGAAAATAAAAGAAGTAGGTGGAATATAAATCTTCATGTCCGAAGTTGTCTGTTCACGGTGACGTCGCAAAAGAATTCGTTAGGAAACCCAAGACGTTCCCAAGGAAAGGCCAAACGAGAGGAAAATAAATCCAGGCGATATGGGTGCCTACCTGGCCGAGGAAACGGTGCATAAAACATCCTCAGACAAATCCCACTGTCCGGCTTCGTGGCAGCAAAAACTTCTTTGTTTTAGCAAATGCGAAGGAGCAGGGTACCGGTTGCGGCTTTTTGTCCGTCTTTTTTCTTCTTCACTAGTCCATAGTAACACCGCACTTTTTCTGTTTGAGGGGTGAAGATGGGGGGTACATGTGGACAACCGTTAGACTTTTTTTCTTATTTAGACTACATTTTTTTCAGAGGACTGTAAACTAACCGAAATAAAGTTACTGTTACTTTGTACTATGCGTTCACTAACGTTATTCTGTTTCAAATAAAATTTAAAGGGTTAGGAAACATTATTAAATAGTTTGAACTTGAAAAGGGTCACCATACTCATTACAAAATTGTTCCCTGAATTAGGGAAATCAGACGCAATATCATAACGTCAATATGATCTAATTTAAAATACTTGTACTCGAAAAAAATTAACCTTTGAATCCAAAATATTGACAGAAGATAGCCTCTTTGGCCACCATTTTATAAAGCTTACTAGTGTATATTTCATAGAAATAATTACGGAACAAATATTATGTTCAACCCGAAATAAAGAAAAACTATTCTAATAACGTGGACTTGCCCTCTGTAGTGATAGAATGAAAGATTCTTAGTTTATCAATCACGTCAATTGTTTATAGTTCTTGTATGACAATTATATCATCAAGCATCAGATAACTGTATTTGTACATAATTTGTGCAATACTAATATTTTGTAGTGCATAGTTTTACATTATAATTCATAAAATTATGAAAAACTTTACGTCTGATTGAAAAACAAAACTTTAGAGCTTTGTGAACTGACGATTGCAGTTGTGTCGCACTAGACTGTTCTTCGCACCCAAGGAAGGGACAAGGATCCCAGAAACGTTATGTGTGGTATTTATATTATTAATTATTTTGTCTATCTTTCTTATTAATAATAAAATTATGTATTATTTTTATGAAGTCATTAAGTCATTAGAATCTGCCTTATCATTTTCGTCCCTCTCAAAATTTATTCTTTCTCCCTTCAAGTCGTCTAGCAGTTTAACACTTTCTCCTCTTCCATTACCTTAAACTCTATCCGTTGACGATGTCGTGCAGTAGACAGTTCATTCTTAGGATGTGTCCAATTCAGCTTAAAAAACAATTTTCTCTTATAAAAATGACGAAAAAAATCAGCCAATTTATTTAGCCTTTCTCTTATTTACTCCTATTTTTTTATAATTTCTTTACAGTTGAAATTATTCTCTGATTCATTCATAGGATGTGTCCAATTCAGCTTAAAACATTTTTTTCCGTATAAAAATGACGAATAAAATCAGTCAATTTATTTTCCTTTCTCTTATATACTCTTCTTTTTATCATTTCTTTACCGTTTAAATGATTCTCCAACACCACATTTCAAAAATATCCATGAATTTCTTCTCCCTCTTTCTTAATGCCTATGTTTCTGATCCACACAAAGGTCTGCTCCACATTATTCCGTCATTCTTGATTCGATTTGCTTCTCAGTAGAAGTCTTTTCTTGGTGAATGCTTGCTTGGCCATTGCAGTACGTGACCTTGTTTCCTTTGTGCTGTAGGCATCATTCGTCAAAAGAATTGTGACGTACTTGAATTGATCGAGTTTTGTAATTGTTTCCCTGAAATATATGTATGGACCCTGGTTTCTTTTAGATTTTCATCACTTCGCACTTTTCTACATTTATCTCAAATAGTTAATGCTATGAATCGTAGTACATCACAAATTTTAATATAAAATTTACACATACATGTAATGACGTATCGTATTTCCTTACTAATGCAAATATTAACTTCTGTTTATATATTCTATAGTTTTTAAACCCATTTAATCAGCGTTCTGTTTACGAATAATTTATTTCTTGATTTACATATAAACGGATAAAATTAATGAAGGGAGGGGGGGGGGTTTGCAGTACTTTATATTACTTGTGAACACTGTAATAAATTTTGAGGACATTGTTGTGCATTTAATGCCTCATTTCTTCACGTAACATATTTGACTGAAATTTGCTTGACATTCCAACTTCTCGATAAACTTCACACCACTGGTAAATAATAATAATGTGAATAGAGTTTAATTTAGTTAATTATTTTCTCTAGAATAAGTAAATAATGATTGACACCCTATGGTCTAGAATTACTGACGTAGATGCTAGTCACTATTTCCCTGTGACGATCATCTTTTACCCTCTGTGAAGAGTTAGGCATAATCAATTACTCAGTGTCAAAGGAACGTGAACAGCAATAGCTGTTCTAGAAAACTGATGTTCTACTAAAACTGGTATGGGAAAACGTGGATGAGCACTTCCTGAGAATTATGTAATCCCGCCTGACAAGGTACAGTTAACCAATCAACTTTTTTAAACAGCATTCACATCGTTGTTAATTTTAAATAAATTAATCCAAAGTTATTAAGTTACTTTTGAGTTAATTACAAGATGACTTCTTAGAACGTTAATTGATTGGGATATTGTAGAATTAGGTGATGTTAGCTTTTATTTTATTTTAATTCGGTGATGTGGTATACGTCTCTTTGAATGATAAGATTCAGAACCGACTGCCAGGCCTGCCTTGTATAGAATATTTTGGATTTGGGGGTTCATTTTCACGCCGACCATTCTTATCAGACGTATCTTCGGATTTCTTGGAAATTTTTCGAGTATTTTTAAGCAATTCTTCATCACGGAATATGTCTAAATAGTGGAGATACCGTGTAAAAATCAAATCTACATGATATATTACAACGAGGTCAACGCCTTGGAAATTAGTAATTTTATGTTAAAGGTATATTTTCGACAAACACTTTGATGATTGTCTGAAAATAATTTTAATTGAGATAATCGGATAGTAGTTTAGAAGCAGTCAATCTATCACATTAATTAATTCACGAATTCGACTACATTTCCTATTCAGCACTAATTTAGATACAGTTCCTGAAATCTAGAAACGACTGGAAATTAATTAAATATTTGAAAAATAAATACGACATTTTACATAAATGTGAAGTTTAAGTATAAAAAATTTAACACACAAATTATAGAACTTAATATATTAATTGGAAAGAAATTTTCTTAAATTTATCTGAAGATTTAAATTAAAAATGATAAAATTTAATACCAAATTAAATTTAAACCTTAAATAAGTAATTTGAATACATCAATATGTAATTTTTAAATTCTCTGAGTGAGTATTAACTTTCTAAACGGAAATCATTGCCGGACAATGATTTCTTGATAAACATCTCTCGAGTTATTAGGTGAAGAGTTTATAGTTAAAACGCAACAATGAAACTGTCATATTAAAAATAATAAATGTACGAAAAATAAATGATCTTTTTATTGCTTTTGTCTCATAATTTAATTTCAGTGTTTATCTTCATCCTTGAAATTGATTTCTAATGGGTAGCGCTCAACGTGATGAAAACGAACCTCATAAAAATGTTTACCCCTTCCCATAATACGTTTTTAAGAGTATGATTTTTGAAGAACGAATTAGTTTGTAAAGGCTAGTGCACGTTAAAAGTAAATGTTACGTAGCAAACAGATTTATCTCCGCCATCACTCGCCACGACAGGACAATTACAGGCACGACGACGCCGTCTTTATTATTCACGACGCCTGCGGCTGTAAAGTTGGTTCTTCATTCGAGGTGAGGACCCGGACTTTGCACCAACGTCACTCTGACCTGTACCGTTTCGAAGTTGCTGCTGCCAATCTCTGCTTTAAGTCTGTATCACGCCGCGAGCACACATCAGTGAATGACAATTGTTCGTTTTTTATGAGGACGAGTCTTATATCACCGATTTCACTTAGTCGTCAGGTAACGTTCTTGAAACCAATGAAATTTATTTCTGAAATTTTGTAAGCATTATCTATTTATAAAACAGAAATATACCAAGACCAGCTATTATTTAATTAAGCTTACATTTAACGAAAATTCTCCAGAAAACAAATTCGTACAGGTTACTGCATGGTTCAACATCCAGACATTACGAGGAAATGTAACTCTACTTTCAGGCTTGGTTTGAGGCCTGGGTGCATATTTTAACGAGAGTACCACACATTTCGATTTATAGTCAATGGTTTTCTATGAAGATATAAGTTCTACAATTACGTCGGAGCATTCACTGCCACAACCGTGTTTCTCCGTCTATATAAATAAAAAATATGGTTATCGAGCAGTTTTTTTCTGGATAAACTCTAAACAATTGAAAAGATTTAAATGAATTTTTATTATTTTATTTTCATATTCGCGAAGTATAACATTTACTTGAGTACAGTCAAAAAACATTTAAATTAATTGCTGTATTATCTTTGGAATAATGACATTTCTTTAAAATATTTTTATGATTCTTATGCACAGAAGTTGAAAAATTGATTTCATATTTGTCATCCCTTTGGAAGATATGGCGTTCCGTGGTGATGCATTATTATCAAGGAAAATAGGGAGTCAGCAATTCAGTCGGCTCAGAGATAGCACGGGGGAGACTTGTTATTGTAATTACCGCAATTTATGCTGTTATTCATAGATTTTTTTTATTTTCTTATTTTTTAGGTAACAGGCTACATGAGGGTAATCCTCATGGTGGCAACTCCTCTTTAATAGCATAGGAAGGGATTTGAAAGGGGGGATGTGGAAGGGTAGAGGAACGTAGAAAAGGGTTAACTAGGGCCTTCGGGCTATGGCTTAAGGATCCTACCCGGCAATTCGCCTAAAAGTGATGCAAGGAAAACTCTAGAAAAACCTGCATCAGGTAGGTCGGGCATTTGGTACTTGTCCCACGCCCTTCCGATGGCGGAAATTTGCTGTGGGGTCGCAGTTTTCCCCTCGCCGTGCCTTGACCGGTTTAGGAGGCAGTTTACCGACTATTCCAATAGGAATAGAGGACAACTCTTACCGTATGCCCAAGGTCTGCGACCCCGGAACATACATCTGTCAAAACAGGCCGATGTGCCTCGGCATGTAAGAACCTTAGTTCAAAAACCAGAGGGATGTGAAGGCATCCCCAAAGGTAACCTCCGCCAGAGCTCTCTGGGAAGGTTCACCTGTTTTTTGTTATTCATAGAAGAACATTCCTGGACTTGTTTCTGAGAGAGCATATATTTGGTTGAGAGAGCCTGGTTATTATTTAAACAGACGCCGTGGAAGGATCACGAAAGACACGTTATCGAATGTGCAATTGTTGTAAGATATATCAAGCAAATTTCAGTACAGATTTGTGACTGAGATGGCAAAATTTAAAAAAAACCGCCAAGACCGGATGAGCCGAGTCTGCCACCTCCTGGTCGCCACGTCTCTGACCAAAGGCCACTATTTGAATTTTGTGTTGTTGAACGGTGAAGAAAAAATTTGAAACTGACAGTTAAATTGATTTTGGTTTCATATCTTATTTGCATCGGAGGCCCTGCAAAGACCTTAAGAAAATTTTGTAATTGAAAAATGAGGTTATTGTTATAGCCAATATATTTATTCATTAGAATATCATTAGCACTTATTTCACGTACTAGCCCGTCAACAACGAGTATGCTCACTTAGTTTATTAACTTTATCTGCATATCTAAGGAGGCAGCCATGTGAAAATAGATCACAATGAGCGCGAGTTGGTACCACTGGAATTTATTGTTGAAATGACATCTGATACCGACTGATAAAAGAAAAGTTACAGCGTCTGTTTACACATGAGTCGTTTCTTTACTGAGCTGGAAATGAGGTACGTTTATTCGTGCAGCTTCATAGATGAAGAACAGCGCAATGTAGTGCGATATTTTAATTTTGAAGGGAGTGAGATGACGAAAACTCCATCGTTGTACGTCCTGTGTTGACGATGTATCTCTTGTTCGCCTGTTCTGGAAATGGCACAAGAGATTCCGCGGGGGAAGTGTGTCAGTGACGGTCGCCCAGGGCAGACTCTCAGTGTCATCACTCCTGCTGTTATTGCTGAGGTTGATGGTCATATACAGGGAAATGGGCTTCGTTTGTGGTGGCACGGTTCAGCGGCCTGCACATCGTCGATGCACCAGATTTACCAAACAATCTGCGCTTATGATTCACATCAGTTCACGAAGGGACGAAACTCAAACAGAATGTCTGTTTCACTTAGTCGCTTGCAACGATACCGACCGGATGAGTATGCACGCATGTCCAGAATTATCACTGGGGGTGAATCATTATTATTCACTGCTTTGAACCACAGAGCAAACGACAGGGACAACAATGGAAACAAATATTCTTCCCCAACACGCAAATTCCGGTTATGACATGTTAACATTCTTCTTTGTTTGTAGGGATCACCTGGTTGTTTCTCAGCCAATGCATAGCGTTATGACGACACTGTAATCCGCCATTAAGTCAAACCATCCTGGAATGCTGTCGAATAGCTTTTTCGTTTTGTTTGATACTGCTCACATACTGACAAAGACGTGAGGAATTCGTCTTCAGTTTGGTTGGGAAATCATTCAAAATTCATCCTGTAACCCAAATCTTTTGATTTTTACTTTTTTAGAGTTAGGGAAAGACATTAGTCATAGCCCGAAAACGTGTGTATCTTGTAAAGATCTGCCTCGGTAGAGAGAGACGGGCTTTTCCAACAGCGGGAAAGATTGTCTTGTCTCGCTGCTTCGTAGACTACTTCTACTGTAATAAATGTTGTGGTTTATTTTTTGGCGGGATCCGTTCGTTTATCCGACACACACTTGCCTGATGAACGTTTCCCCGACAACATTATCCCGATTGACGTTACCCGACAGGTCATTTTCCCGATGGGTCATTTTCCTGAAAGGTGTGTTTTTACGAAATAAAGCTAATATTAATAATGCACTACATTTAATATATTACGTATTAATTATACATTATTATTGTTGTAAATTAAATTATTCATTAATGTGTGGAACAATTTCAAATAAATTTGTAGTCATATAACACTTAAAATCCAGGAACAAGCCCTGAGGACTTAAGATAAACCTAGAAGCCCTACGGGTGGGGTTGGAAGGGGGTGGAATTTTCAATACTGGCGCAGAATAAATAGTTTACGGGGTCGCTAAGATTCATAATATCACTATATGTTTTCAGTGTCTAATTTCGTCCCCTAAGCTCTCAGGGTTTGTTCCTGGCTCCTAAGTGATACGTGTACCAAGTTTGGTTGAAAATGTTCCACGCATTAATGAATAGTTTAATTTACAATATTATTATTATTATTATTAATAATAATAATAAAAAGAATGCAGTCTTTTCCTGTGCAAAGAATGAATAAAATCTTCGCGGGCTTCGAACCGAGTGAAAAGACGTATGCGCGACGTTTCTATGACATTCATTATAATCGTCTTCTTTTACTAGAACACGATGATAGCGAACGTCATCGAAACGTCGCGCATACGTCTTTTCACTAAGTTAGAAACACGAGAAGATTTTATTCATCTTATAAATAAAAAAGAGTGTATGTATGTTTGTATGTTTGTTTGTATGTTTGTTTGTATGTTTGTTTGTATGTTTGTTTGTATGTTTGTTTGTTTGTTTGTATGTTTGTATGTTTGTATGTTTGTATATTTGTATGTTCGTTATACAAATCTACACCGTTAGAGCAAATTTCACCAAATTTCGTACACGTGTTCTTTACGACCAGGAAACAAACACTGTCGGGGTGAGACATGTCTACTACCCCCAGAAGCGGGGGTGCACGGGGGTTGAAATATTTAAACATGCTAAAAAAGCCGATATTTTAGTCGGATAATAATTTTTAGGGGTCCAAGATATTGATGGTGTTTCTACCGATGTTTTCTAAAATATAATTTTCATCCCCTACACCCTGGGAAAAGGGCACCCTTAGAGTTTGGGGTGGAGAATACAAATCTATACCGGTGGATCAAATTTCACCAAATTTCGTACACGTGTTTTTTGCGACCAGGAAAACAACACTGTCGGGGTGAGACGCGCCTACCACCCCCAGAAGCGGGGGTGGACGGGGGTGGAAATATTTGAACATGCTAAAACAGTCGATATTTCAGTCGGATAAATATTTTTAGGGGTCAAAGGTATTTATAGTCTTTCCACTAATGATATCTGAATATAATTTTCAACCTCTACACCCTGGGGAAAGAGCACCCCTAGCGTTTGGGGTGGAGAGTACAAATATACACCGCTGGAGCAAATTTCACCAAATTTCGTACACGTGTTCTTTACGACCAGGAAACAAACACCGTCGGGGTGAGACGCGTCTACCAACCCCAGAAGCGGGGGTGGACGGGGGTTGAAATACATAAACATGCTAAAACAGCAGGTATTAGATTTGGATAAATATTTTCCACTAATGATATCTGAATATAATTTTCAACCTCTACACCCTGGGGAAAGAGCACCCCTAGCGTTTGGGGTGGAGAGTACAAATATACACCGCTGGAGCAAATTTCACCAAATTTCGTACACGTGTTCTTTACGACCAGGAAACAAACACCGTCGGGGTGAGACGCGTCTACCAACCCCAGAAGCGGGGGTGGACGGGGGTTGAAATACATAAACATGCTAAAACAGCAGGTATTAGATTTGGATAAATATTTTCGGGGTCAAAGATATTGATTGTGTTTCTACCGATGTTATCTGAATATAATATTCATCTCCTACGCCCTGGGAAAAGGACACCCTTAGGGTTTGGGGTGGAGTTGCTTTACAGAAAAATAACGCGAATACAACCGAGTTTGGAGTCAAATCGAAGGTTATGGATGTCAGTGAGTTTACTTCGGATAAATATTTTTAATTGCCCATTTAACCCGAAAGGGTGGGGGTTGGAAGGGAAGATAAATAGTCAGTTCTTGCGCGTTCTTGGAGGAGAATTACGTGAATACTATTTCAACGGGTGTTGTTGAAAATATAAATCCCTTTAGACATTAGTGGTGAGCTTGCTTAGGGCTGGGGGTGAGAATTGTCTATTATTCTAAAACTGCCAAAATATTATGTGTTTATGGGTAAACTAGATTGATAGTGTTTCTACCGATGTGATATGAGTAAAAATTCAACCCTTTCCACCACGGGAAAGTAGCAGATTTAGGGGTGGGTTGAAAATATAAATCCCTTTAGACATTAGTGGTGAGCTTGCTTAGGGCTGGGGGTGAGAATTGTCTATTATTCTAAAACTGCCAAAATATTATGTGTTTATGGGTAAACTAGATTGATAGTGTTTCTACCGATGTGATATGAGTAAAAATTCAACCCTTTCCACCACGGGAAAGTAGCAGATTTAGGGGTGGTGTTGTTCATACTATTTTAATCGATTTTGTTTCCATTAATAACGACGTTTAGTCAAAAATAAAAGTGTTTCAGAACCATTGCTTTTTATACTCTTTTAAAAAGCTTTTATATCTTATGTTTTTTTTTTTATATTTGTATGTTAGTTATACAAATCTACACCGGTAGAGCAAATTTCACCACATTTCGTACACGGGTTCTTTGCGACCAGGAAAACAACACTGTCGGGGTGAGACGCGTCTACCAACCCTAGAAGCGGGGGTGGACGGGGGTTGAAATACTTAAACATGCTGAAACTGCAGGTATTAGATTTGGATAAATATTTTCGGGGTCAAAGATATTGATTGTGTTTCTACCGATGTTATCTGAATATAATATTCATCTCCTACGCCCTGGGAAAAGGGCACCCTTAGGGTTTGGGGTGGAGTTGCTTTACAGAAAAATAACGCGAATACAACCGAGTTTGGAGTCAAATCGAAGGTTATGGATGTCAGTGAGTTTACTTCGGATAAATATTTTTAATTGCCGATTTAACCCGAAAGGGTGGGTGTTGGAAGGGAAGATAAATAGTCAGTTCTTGCGCGTTCTTGGAGGAGAAATACGTGAATAGTATTTCAACAGATGTTGTTATAAAGATAAATCCCTTGAGACATTACTGGTGAGCTTGGTTAGGGCTGGGGGTGAGAATTGTCTATTATTCTAAAACTGCCAAAATGTTATGTGTTTATGGGTAAACTAGATTTATAGTGTGTCTACCGATGTGATATGAGTAAAAATTCAACCCTTTCCACCACGGGAAAGTAGCAGATTAAGGGGTGGTGTTGTTCATACTATTTTAACCGATGTTGTTTCCATTAATAACGACGTTTAATTTTATAAATAAAAATGAGTGTATGTATGTATGTATGTTTGTATGTTTGTATATTTGTATGTTTGTATATTTGTATGTTTGTATATTTGTATGTTCGTTATACAAATCTACACCGCTGGAGAAAATTTCACCAAATTTCGTACACGTGTTCTTTGCGACCAGGAAACAAACACTGTCGGGGTGAGACGCGTCTACCACCCCCAGAAGCGGGGGTGGACGGGGGTGGACGGGGGTGGAAATATTTAAACATGCTAAAACAGTCGATATTTCAGTCGGACAAATATGTTTAGGGGTCAAAGATATTTATAGTGTTTCCACTGATGATATCTGAATATAATTTTCAACCTCTACACCCTGGGGAAAGAGCACCCCTAGCGTTTGGGGTGGAGAATACAAATCTATACCGGTGGATCAAATTTCACCAAATTTCGTACACGTGTTCTTTGCGACCAGGAAACAAACACTGTCGGGGTGAGACGCGTCTACCACCTCCAGAATCGGGGGCGGACGGGGGTTGAAATATTTAAACATGCTAAAACAGTCGATATTTCAGTCGGATAAATATTTTTAGGGGTCAAAGATATTGATAGTGTTTCTACCGACTGTTGGGGTGAGACGCGTCTACCATCCCCAGAAGCGGGTCGGGATTATCAGTAGAGCATTTTTAGGTGTTGGGTGGAGGAAAGCTGCAATAAAATAACGCGAATACAACCGAGATTGGAGTAAAATCCAAGGTTATGGATGTTGTCCAGTTCAATTATAGCATCAAATTTCCCATTTAGCCCCGAGAGGCGGGAGTGGATGGGATGGAAATTTTCTAACATATTAAATCATCGATATTAGCGTGGAATAAATAAATGCCGGGACCATTGACGTTGATAGTATTTCTACCGATGTTGTTTGTAGGCATGATAGGGGTGGGGCTGGAGGGGATTTCCTTGAAAACAACGGGAAAACAACCGAGATTCGAGTCAAATCGAAGGTAATGGATGTCCCTGAATTTATTTATGACAATCTGGACAACGCGCGGGTATCGGCTGGGTTGGGATGAGTTGACCGGCTGTTTTTTGCGTCGATTAAATATATTTCGGGATGAATTAGATTAATAAAATTTCCCTACATGTTCTCTGTGAATAATTTCAACCCCTTTCGGACTCATAAGGGTGCACCCTTAAGGGTGGGCGTGAAGTAGCATTACATAAAAAGAAACCAGAAACTATCGGGATTGTCACTGATTTTAATTATGACATTAAACTTGACCGTTTAAGTCCCCGAAGCGGGAGTGGTCGGGGGTGAAAAATTTCAAACATGTTAAACGGTCGATAATTATTTCCTGGGGTTAATTACTTTGAAAGTATTTATACCGATGTTGTTTGTGTATAATTTAACCCCTGTGAGGGGAGCAAGCTTAGGGGTGGGGTGGAGGTACGTTAAATAAAATCCCGCAAAAACAATCGAGATTCGAATCAATTCAGAGACTATGAATGTCGCTGAATCTAATTGTGACAACCTGGGAAACGCGACGGGTTTGGGAGGTGTTGGGCGGGGGAATAAATTTTCAGACAATGTAATCGGCCGATTTTTGCGTGGAATACATTGTTTTTCATTATCGCATATTTGTGGGGGTGGTCATCTTCTAACATGTAAAAACTGGCGATATATTTAGTCAATGACTTCATCCCCCTTCGGCATGGGCGGGGAGGTGAACACATTTAGGGATAGGGTTCGAGGAGCTTTACATAAAAATAGCGCAAAAGTAACCAAAATTGGAGTCTTATGGATGGTTATAGATAAATGACATCTCGGGCAACGCCGGGCACCCAGCTAGTAATAATAATAATTTATAATACGATAAGTAACATTAAATGTCCTACGTTATTAATATTACGCTTTATTTCGTAAAAACGCACCTTTTGGGAAAATGACCTCTCAGGAAAACGTCAATCGGGATATATTCGGGTAACGAGATCAGGCAAGTGTGTGTCGAGACTTTCTTCTAGACCCCTTTTTGTCATCATTTGACTGTTCCTTTAGTCTCCAAATACTTTTGCATATTTTTATACGTTCTCCACCTGCTGACTATAGCGAAAAACTGCCGCATCACACGAAAGCTCAACGTGACATATCATAGGCATACATGGAAGTTTACGCTTCCACAGACCTCGCTTAGGAGGGAACATAAAATTAAACTAATAGACTGAAAACATATTTATGATTCATAATCGTTGATATAATTTATTTATAAAAGGTTCATTGCCTAAATTGGGGTCAAGACTTAGAAGGAGAGAGTGAAAGTCCATAGTCACTATGATCAATCAGATTATAAAATCTTTGTCCGGCAATAAAAGGTCGATAATTGATTAGACTAATGCCTAAGCTATAATTTTCTGGTAAATGTTCACAAACATCGAAGCGTTATCAATATAATACTGTTGAATGTCGAGATTATAAATGACCTGAGTGCAAAAGAAAAGCAATATTTAGTTTTAATCTAATTCTTACTGGATATTTTGAGTTTGAATCTCTTTTGCAATTATTCTGAGAGAGATTATCTGATAACTCTAATAAAATAATCTCAGCGTAAAACAATTTTTATTTTAGACACTAATTCGAACGCTTTTCGAAAATTTTAAGTACTAAAAGAATTTTGTTCTTAATTGATTAAAACATTTGAGCTTCCTTAAAGTTGGTAATTCATCTTGTGATAATTTACTGTCCCTGGACATTTAACTATTGTGAGGATAGAGAAATATATATTTCTATTTAGGAGGATGAGCATTGAATATAATATAAATTACAAACCCGAGTTCAGAAATTCATGCCCAGAAGGAGAATAATAAAAAGAGGTTACAAAACCATGAATGATCAACCCATTTTTCCGTTAGTCGTGTACTGGTTCATTTATAAGGCAATCAGGGAATCGTAATGCTACGGCACTTGAAGCGTAGTGAACGTGGCGTTTCCAAGACCAAGATTACTGTGCGGGAAACCGAGAAAAACTAACATCCGAAATGCTAATTTCGAGGAACGACTTCGTAAGTTCCTACAGGTGGTAACCGATGATAATCTTAATTTCTCTCGAGCCGAGACAACGCTAACAAAGGAAACTGCATCAATCATGTGAAATTAATAGAGCTGGAAAATTAAGTAAAATCGAATAATGCACCTGCAGGTATACGAAATCGTCGCAGGCCACAAAAATACCGAGAGAAACGGAACCGGATGTATGTTATGCACGGTCAAAGTTGGCGTGAAGGCAATTTAAAGCTAACAAAAAGTAGCTGAAAATAATCAATAACCATCCTTAAGACAAAGCTGAATTCTTCGTTAGTAATGCATACCAAAAAGAGCATGACGTGAGGATTATTATTATTATAGTTGTTATTTAAAATATTATTTCCGTCTACTTAATCTTACTTACCAAACTTACTGCACCGGGTCATTGCCGAGGATTATTACCCATCATGCTTGAATTTTTATTAGTATTTCAAATGTAGAAGTAAAATTAATTTGAATAGAAATACGAACTTTTTATTAATGTTCTGCGGGTAAGTTCCTAAATTTTAAATAAAATGATTAACCAAATTGTTATTTTAAGGTTTAAGTAATAAACCGAATTTATTTCCTACTTCGTCGTGTAACTAAACTCTGTTTTCATTGAACACTAGTTGAAACAGAGAGTCACTTGCAAACTTCTGAACATGTTAAGATTACTTTTACGTCCATAAGAAAGCTCTGAAAATCTGATAACTATTTGAAATGATAAATAAACAGATAAACAGCCGAGCATTTCGTTTCGTAGACCATGGTACTAAATTTATATTTGATCTTATAATTTTAATTTATATATATATATATATATATATATATATATATATTGTAATAATCACTTAATTAGGGTTAATTAATGAATCAATTAACGAAAATTTATTTATATTTAAAAATTTATTGTTGATAAATTTACATTGTATAAGATCTATTTTGCATGCCGATTTTCATCCAGTTAACAACAAATACTTTAATTTTTCATTTATTAATTCGCGGCATTTATGAAAATACAATTCCTATAACATTACAATCAAATACGACGGATCTCTTTATTTCAGGGTCACTACTGGGTTTGATAATTAGAACAAAAGCAATGTATAAACTGACAATTAACAATTCAAATAAAAAAAGTTAACCTAAAACAATATGAAAATAAGTGAAACAGAAGAAAAGTAAATGAAACGAAAACTGAACAAAATCTGACTATACCTTTTTAATTATCGTTTACAAATTTGTATAAAAGTTTTGATACTCACGGAGTGTCTGACTGGTACCAGATCTCTCTTGTATCTTGAAAACTACCACACTAAAAGGCCATTTTTACACAGACTTTACGCTTCATTGAAATTTTTAATACACACGATTGAATACTCGTCCTCCGCTATCTGGAACCTCGGATGAGCCGCCCCCTTTCGTCAGCTAGTGTATGCCGGTCTTCTCTATGTGAAAATTGTTCAATCAGCGTGAAGAAACCATTTGCTTCACCGTGTGCAAATTATTATGTAAATCTTTCCGTAAAAATATTTGGTTGCTTTCATGTAAAAATACAGGATTTCGCAATTCGTACTTTATATCTGTTACTCTAGGTGAACTGAACTGTATTATATCTCCCCGTCGATTTTTAACTGTTTCATCTCTAGTACGCAGATTTTAGACTGCTTCACCTTTCATCGCCGATTCCAGACTGCCGTTCTCCAAACACATACTCAGTTCTCTAAGCGCGCGGTCTCCATTGTTAGACAAAGGATAAAAACGCCTTCATTTTCGCCTTTACGCATTTGTAACGCTAACAATTTAATTATATTAAAACAATTAATGGCTTGTTTAATTGGTATTTCAATATATATATTTGTGTGTGAGCATACATTCAAAACTTTATATTACGTGAGAAGTCTAGAATTGAGAACGAATGATTTTTGTTAATTAATAAACATTTATTCTAACAAATTGCTGTTTATTTATTAAATAAGAATTGTCAAATTCAGTTACATTTATGAATTAATGTGTCGAAGTTATATCAAACAACGTCAAGTTATACATTCCGTTACCTTTATTTACAGTATAAGCATCTTATAGGGCTATATAATGGTATGCATGATTTTTTCTGGAGTATTTATGGGTCTATCTGTTATGCGCCGCATATGAAATATGAGTCTTTAAAATTTCATTTTTATTTAATTATAGTCTACAGATGAAAATATTGTAAATAATTAATGATTACTGTTTTTTTTGCTTAATTAGTGATTCAAGATAAATAACTGAAATATTTAAGAGTGAATCTGTGGCCGAAATTTTCTCATGTTTCCCAACGTACTTTTCAGAGTCCTCTCGAGACCATCGCGGCTGAAACCTTGTGACCAGCACCGATATTGATCTGAAAAAATTTTCAACTCCTATGAGAATCATTACTATATTTTCTTTACACTTAAATAACATTAGTGATTTTTGACTCTGGCTTCCATTCTCTGTGGCGTATTCACTTCATCGAGACCGTTGAACAACGACCTATGATAACTAATCCGAAGCAACATCGGGTAGCTGTAGAAAGAGGGATTGACCTAGAAGGTCTAAGTCTGTACAGGGTGTTTCTCTGAGCGTTCAATCATAAAAGCGACCGGGTACTGTTTTACGCACCGTTTTTGTGTTTCTTTGCAACTATACCTCACACTTGCATTTATCTCCGCGTCATTAATATAATTTTTCTCCCCACGAGGTCAATTTCTATCTGGACGAAGAACACGACATGGCACAATACAGTAACCTGTTTACAGCCTGAGATGCGCGGTGTGGCGCCGGTGCCATTCTTCCCACAGTGGGTTGGTACGGAAGCTGCGTACGGTACGAGGAAGCGCGAGCATTGTTACGGCGCTAGTAATTGTTTCCCAAGGACCACAATGGCCGAGGGACTGGCGCGGCACGCCACTCCTTCCGTCGCGCATTGCTGAGTTCCTTAGAACAATTATAAAGCAATCATTATTGCTCGCTGAAATTGCATAATTGCGATGCGTAGGCACACTCTCGAGCTTTGTGTATCTTTGAAGGTAAGTCACCCGAGGAGAACGCACGCTCAGGAGAATCGGCCGCGTGCATTGACACATCGTCCAGCTTTATGAACTAAAGAATTTACAATGGATTACATCTAACCAAATATTAAAACGTAATTTGACGACAGGACGTGTCTTCATCTGAGTCCTCATTCTATACTATTTTTTCCCCGGTGGATGGCCCCGTTATTGCATTGAGGACTCATTTATAAACATTCTATTTTGGTGCTCATCAACTTAGACCCACTGTTAAACTAATACTTGATCTGTCGTTTGTGTCCAGATGGTTCCATTTCCGTTCCTTGCCTACCATAATCCGACACCCTTCCTGAAATGAGATCTTAGCACTTATACTTTAGTTACTTATTTGATGCACTACGATTACAAACCACAATCCTATTTCTGTCGATGTTATTCCTCAGAGATAATTCTACTAACATTAACGTCATAATGCAATAACCTTTGGTCTCCAAATTCTTCTTTGCTCAACATTTCTCCAAAAGTAAATTTGACAATTGGGATGGGCTAAGTTCTTCCTTTAGAATTCTACTCTATTTGATAATAAAACAAGGAATTCAAATCAAACTTGGCTTAAAGAGTTGACTGTTCTGGGGTCACAGATGTTGGACGTACTGTAAGAGCTGCCCCCAAATCCGGTCGAGGCATGGAGTCGGTAATGCTGTGCTCCCACAGCCAAAGCCAACTCCCTTTAATGGAAGGGTGTTGGGCAAATACTAAAGAGTCCAATCTACCCAATACAGGTTTCTCTGAGGTTTTCCATGAATCACTTTTATATGAATTACGGGTAGGATTCTCAAACTAAAGACCGGGGAAGCTAGTTTAGCCCTCGGTTACCTTGGTCTCCCTTCCGAATCCCTTCTCCATCCTTCCCTGTGCTATTAAAGGGGAGAAACATCAAAGTAGAAACCGTCATGAGGCCTGTCAGTAAAAAACAAATTTTTCCTAAGATTATAAATTTTAAAATTTGTGAAACGTAATATTAATCTATTAGTAGCCAAAGGTGAATGTCACTAACGCAGCACTATCAGTAGTTACATCAGATAAAAATACTCTCGATACTTTCGGGAACATTACCTGAATAAAACTGAAAACAGTCTATAGGAATATGTAGAAAATTGCAACCAGTATGCGAAATACTACTTATAACTGTTTTGAATTTATTAATAGACTCAATTTCGTACTCTAGTGCTGAATTAATATTCAATGATTAAATTTTCTATATAAGGTTAATATCCTAACATATAACATATATATAGTTATAACATAATTTTACTTTTTTTTTTATTATTTACTAAAAAAATTTAAAATAGTTAACAATCAATCTTTATAATTTTTTATTTACATACAATTTTATTCTGTTTATTGTAATTATATACCAAAAATAAACTTAATTTGATTACGTTACCTTTAATATTGTTTAATACAATATTATTTAATAATTCATCAATCTGTGTGGATTGAATGAAGGTATTTTTTAAAAAAAGAATTCAGTAATTTACGTTTTATTTAAAAGTATCTGGCCAAATTTGAAATAAAAAAAAATAAAAGGGATGGGTGTAAGGGTACCCCTAGACGATAACTATTATCGTCAATAATATTGTATAATGTATTTCTGGGACGACACACATGTTGTAATATTGCCCAATAATTTAATTCAGTCAGCATATTGAATAATTAAGGAAGTTATGTGACAATTGCTTTAGTTGTGACGCTCATGTTTCTTGCTGAAACTTCATTTCTTCAAAATACCATAATTTTGGTTCTAAGACGTCATCTACTCCAGCAACGCTTTTATTAAGAATCCTTCATCCGCTTCAATTCTTTTCTACAGTTAGTACGGAAGGAATTAAATTATTTAACTAACTGAAACATATCAGCATCTACAAAGAGAACGTTTGTATTGTTCATTTTGTTTAATTCCATTACTATAATCATTGCTTTTAATATTCCACAAAGCTGGTCAACTCTGAAATAGATCGATGTTCACTGCGGAGACAGAACTGAACAATTATTGCGCAATATCACCCACAGACGATAGAATATTTTCATATTGTGCAATAAATATGTAGATATTTTTGATTCACCCAATATATTGTACAATCTTTCAATATGATTTACAGGCAGTCAATAATATTGTGCAATATCAATTATTGCGCAATATATTGACAATAACATTGAGTGTCAAGGGGCCGTTTAATATATTTGTCTGGTATTGGTCAAATATATCGAACCTCACGACGAAAGCCGGGGAAAGTCTCCACTGGATGTACGTGATTGAGATTCTAATGGTGGCGCCACGCCAAACTACAGCACAATCTCCAAACGGATCTCCCTCAAAAACACGTTCAGCTCACTATAGAATTGCTTTCAAATAAGTTTTTATTGTTTACAGATTCATTATTATTCTGTGTTGTACAATTAAAAGCACTTTCGGTTCTAATGAAATGTATCTGGTTTCGTACAATCATCCTTAATTTCTTCTGGCAAAATTTGATGTCTTAATTCATACAGCTCATCAAACAAAAGAAAAACGAACGATTTGTGTGAAATATCGTTACGAAAGTGGATTTTTTTAATATCCCTACGCCAATAATATATCTTCCGTCTCCTTGTTCTTTTTCATGCTCGTTTTACACAAATATATTCATTCCATTGAACAAAATAATCAAGGCACACAGGAATACAGATTACATCGATTTAGAGCATATATATTTATATACTGACATTTACTTTTTTATATATAATTTTTAAGCAGTTATAACAATTTTTTTAATATTTTATATAATTCATATTTTAAATATTTTTTCTGAATTTCAAATATTATTAACGTATCTAATCGATGTATATTACGTGTCCTATTTCTTGAATAGAGAACTAACGGAAACAATAAGTCAATTATAACTTTTTGGTGTGAATTGAGGTTTTAAAATACACAATATATATGAGAATATTTTTTTGCAGAAATAAATAATCATTTTTGCTAGTTTTTATAAAATCATAAACAATTGAATATTATTTTATTAATTCTTTTGGCTTATAATCTGTACTATACGGATAGTAAGTAAATTGTTTAACAATGAAAACTCTAAAAAAAATTAGCGTATTACGGCCACAGTCTAAACTGCATTATGAAATGAAATGGACTGTGACACCCCTACAACTATTAACAAAATAAATATTTCAAACTAAATTTTCTGAATACGGCAGTGTTTTAACGAATATTCACTGATTGGCTGGAAAGAGGCCAAGAAACTTCGTTATGTAACAGCATATTTACTTAGTAAACACTAATATTTCATTATGACACTAAATAGATTTATATCAATTCAGAAGGAGCTTCTTCATTTTTATTGGATATATTCATTAACTCCCTTTATATTCACAATCATTTATTTTATTTTAATTTAAATTATAGTACATTCTGAGTTACTTCAACACAATAAATTGCGAGGAAATTGTCTAAAATCTACGAAATTGTTATGAAGATAATTCAGTTTTTGTAAACTGAAATATATGTATATGTATGAATGTATTTATTAATCTACAATTGGGAAAATATTCCGGTGGCAGATACATGATAACATTTCTTATCTAGCCTAGACTAACAATAATAAAACATCGTTCTTTGAATGTTTGTAACCTGAAAGAAAAAGGAATGAAAAAAATAAATAAAAGAAAAGAAAGAGAGAAAATAAATACTGCCTGGAATAAATATTGTTGAACACTTCACTTCACTTTAAATAGGATTATGATTTTAACTAGCTGGGAAACACACATCACTTCCATCTTCTTCTTCTTTTTTTTGGGGGGGGGCAACAGGCTACATGAGGGTAATCTACGTTGGGCAACTCCCCTTTAATAGCATAGGAAGGGATTTGAAAGGCGGAATGCGGAAGGGTAGAGGAAGGTGGCCAAGGGTTAACTAGGGCCCCCGGGCTATATTTTATGGATCCTACCCGGCATTCGCCTAAAGAAATGCAGGGAAAACCCTAGAAAAACCTGCATCAGGTAGGTCGGGCATTGGGTACTTGTCCCACGCCCTTCCGATAGCGGGAGAGGAGTTTGCTGAGGGGACGCAGCATTCCCTTCTCCGTGCCTCGACCAGTTTAGGAGCCAGCTGGCCTACTATTCCCTATTCCAATGGAAATAGCGGACAACTCTTACCGTATGCCCAAGGTCTGTGACCCCGGAACATACACCTCTCAGAACAAGCCGAGGTGCCTCGGCTTGTGGGAACCTTCGTTCAAAATCGGAGAGAAAAAGGCATCCCCAAAGGTAGCCCCTTCGTATCTCTCCTACAAGGTTCTGTCTGCGAGAGAACATCCCTTGCAGGTACTCCCTGCGAGAGAATAGCCCTCGCAGTTTTTCAGTACTTTTTCTTTAGATTCAAGCTAAATTTAATTAATTTCTTCCCCCAAAACTCCCACAGGTAAATTATTCAAGGTATTAATCGTCCTATTTAGGAATGAAAATTTTCCCACATCTGTTTTTTGTTTCCAGAATTTCATTTTAAACTTATGGTCCCACTAACCGATTTAACTGGGCTTTTAGATTTTGTAGCTGATTCCAAGACTCTTGCACCACATAAATATATTTTTTCCATTACAGTAATCCGACCCGTTTCAGGAACTCCTGAACCATCCGAAACAGTCAGGTTTTGTAGCAATACACTTGGTCGTTATATAATAACATACGAATTCAGTGTAGAAATTAAAAAAAATGTGGAGTGCACCTAATGAGGTTGAATTTAAAAGCCGCTTACATTTATAAAAACGTATTCAATGGGATAATTCATTTTAAATCTCTTTTGTTTTCGCCATACATTGTATCAAATATAACGGCTGTTGTTAAATAACAAATTTTATAAAGCATTGAAGGGTTAACGTAAATAAATCCCAATATTCGAGCATGAAATTACTGAAAAATAAATTAGATTTGTGTGAATAAATCAATGTCGACAAGATAATTGGATTTGGACAAATTATTTTACATTTAACGTGTATAAAAAAATTAAAAGATATGTTTCTACGATGTTAAAAGAATTTTATAGTTAATGTCTACTATTCCATTGCAGTTTTAAAATTTTTGATCAGCTCACTGTTCCATTTAAACAACGTAAAAGGTTTTCAAAATGTAATGTGAAAAAAAAATTTTTTTTTAGGGCAACAGGCTACATGAGGGTGATCCACATTGGGCAACTCCCCTTTAATAGCATAGGAAGGGATTTGAAAGGGGGGATGCGGAAGGGTAGAGGAAGGTAGCCAAGGGTTAACTATGGCCCCCGGGCTATATTTTAAGGATCCTACCCGGCATTCGCCTAAAGAAATGCAAGGAAAACCTTAGAAAAACCTGCATCGGGTAGGTCGGGCATTTGGTACTTGTCCCACGCCCTTCCGATGACGGGAGAGGAGTTTGCTGTGGGGACGCAGCTTACCCCTCGCCATGCCTTGGCCAGTTTAGGAGGCAGCTGGCCGACTATTCCAATAGGAATAGCGGACAACTCTTGCCGTATGCCCAAGGTCTGCGACCCCGGAACATACACCTCTCAAAACAGACCGAGGTGCCTCGGCATGTGGGAACCTTAGTTCAAAAAAACCAGAGAGTTGTGAGAGCATCCCCAAAGGTAGCCCCCGCCAGAGCTCTCTGGGAAGTATTAATGTGAATTAAAATTAACAACAGTAGGTTTTCTCGTTGTAGATGCGAGTTAAATTTACTGGGAATTCCATTTGGGTAAGTTAGTGGTAAATGTGGGATTTATCGATGACTGTCCGCATCATCATCTTCTGATATTTCAGTATACTTGGATAAATACTCCGTCCTATATTGCCGGTTCATATTTTTTTATTCTCCTGTACATACGGTTGCTTTTCTCTCTCTCTTTTCCTCTCTCTCTCTCTCTCTCTCTCTCTCTATCTCTCTCTCTCTTTATATATATAAATATATATTGTTGCAATCAAAATAAAATTAGCCCCACGTTGGTGGCCAAAATTTGTAGTAATAAAAAATAACAATATTGAAATGAAGATAAGCTTGCACATTGGAGTGCCAAAATTATGTAGTAATCAAAATAAATTACCTCTAATAAAATATAGTACAATTACAATAAAACAACAAGATAGGGTGCCAGCACGTTGTGGCCAATTAATGTAGTAATCACTTTTAATGAAGGGATAAATGAAAGGAAGTTGAAATTGAACAAAAGTTTAAAAGAGATAACAATTTAATTTATTACACAAAATTTAGTCTTCGTTGATTTCCATGTTATTAATAATATTTTGCCTCGGCTTTTGTGAGAAACTAATTTCAGGGCCGACAATAGGGCCTCCAATAAAGATAGTACCAAAAATAAATTAAATTTAAATTTAAAATAAAACAATTATTCCTACCTTGAAAGTTATATATAATTTTAATTAAGTTTTGGTAGATATTTACATATAAAGTTTGCAGATGAGAAATTTTGTTTATATTACATACCATTGTCTGGTCTTTGGGGTTTGTGCACGTAATTTTATTTTTTAACACTTCACTGATAGGCCATTTGCACTGATTCTATTTTATGATTGTTAGCGAACACATTAAAACACTGTCGACGTATTTAAGAATTTCAATTATATAATTGTTTGTAGATTAAAGCATCACTCGCTGACCAATTGCTGTTTACTCGCTACTGAAATTGCTACGTTCTGTTCCGTATACTGGTGACCACCAACACACAATCATCCTGCTCCAAAATCACACTCTCACCATTCTCCTCCGAGTAACTCTAACTCGGCTAAAGTTCTAGTGACCACTGAAATGCTAAAGTTATGCACCTCTATTGCTGCCTTAGCCAACAATGCCCTTGGTAGCAAGCACGAATTACGCCGACAATAATGAATGATAAAATTTCTTAATTACATATTTGTAATTACCACAATATATATATATATATATATTTATATATGATTATTAATTATTAATCAAAATATATCGTAGTTATCCGTACCCATTAATGCTATAATTATTAATGATTAATCAAAATACATCGTAGTTATTCGTACCCAATAATGCTATATATATATATATATATATATATATATATTGTAATACCAATTAAAGAGGCCATTTAATTGTTTTTAATGTAATTGAATTGTTAGCGGTACGAATGCGTAAAGGCGATAATCAAGGCGGGTTTTTCTTTGTTAACAATCGAGACTGGAAACCGCGCGCTTAGAGAACTCAGTCTGCGTCGAGCCTGGGTCGAGAAAGGATAAATAAAAAGAGTCTGCGGGAGATATAACACAGTCAGGTTTGGTAATATAAACGCATGAAAAGGGCTATCCAGGAAGTCCAACGGCAAGATATAATAGTTTACATAAAACACGAGTAAACAGTTTTGACGAAGAAATTGGAAGCAGAAGTTTACTTCACACAGATTGAACCAATTTTCGCTTATAGACCTCAAGTAGACCTACGTCCGAGGGCTGACTGAGGGGCGGCTGATCCAAAGTTAGCAGAGAACGATCACATCGACCGTGTGTATTAAAAATTTAACGTGTAGAATCAGTGAATAATGGCCTTTTTAGTGAGTGTTGTTCTCAAGCTCCAAGAATAAGATTTGGTACCAGAAGCACTGTCGTGAGTACAAAACAATTATTTAATGACTGTAAACGATAATTAAAGGGTATAGTCAGATTTCGTTCGCGTTGTTCTTTTCATTCCTTTTCTTTTGTTTTTTGTATTTAATATTGTATTCCGTTAGCTTCAATGAGTTTGGATTGTTAATGTTTTAGTTTATTAGGTTGTATTGTTCTTACTATCAAACCCAGTGAAGACCCTGAGATAAAGAGAAATGCGACGTAGTTGATTGTTGTATTGTCATAGAACGCCACGAATTAATCAAATAAAATTGAAATATTTGTTTGTTAAATTGATGAAATTCTGCGTGCAAAGTAGGGCTTATAATGTGTACTTTCAAGAATAAATTTTTAAATCTTAATAATTTTGTTAATTAAGACCACCTTTTTAATTATTACATCAATTGGCTTCATCAACGTGGGGAAAGTTAATCAAACTTTTTATTTATTACAATATATATATATATATATATATATATATATACTGTAGACTGTGTGCCCATAAAACGTCAGGAATCAAAGGGGCATATTGTGACTAAGTTCCGTAGGAAATTAAACACTGTATCCGTTATTATGAAAACAAGAATTATTAACGCTGACAATAAATTAACGTCGGGGGTCAATTTAAGTGGTGTGTCGAAGCGGAAGAAACGGCGGGAAGGTATTGGTAACATATGAACTTCCTGTCCGGGTCCGCCAGCTGTGGTCTGTGTGTGCAGGGCAGGTGCTGCACCCATTTGGTCAACGCGGAGCTGCTTGGGGAAGGTCGTGGTAGCTTTCCTTCCCAAGGTCGACAGCCTCGTCCAGCCATAACACTGCAACTAACTCAAATTTATAGTTAGTGATTCTATCGCTCAGATAAGCAGAAAAGCCTGCTGGAATTTATACGCGACTCAACAGGAAACTGATTTGCAGGATAACTTTGACGGCTGTGTAGAACTATTGAAATGAATAAATGGCCGGTAAATCAAGGTTTTCATGTAGGAAATTAATCTGAGACTCTTATATGTTCGGAATTATGGAAGGATCAAGCTGCGCAGGGTCGCTCATTGTATTTCGCGCTGCTTGAACTTTGTCACATAAGGGAAAATTAAAACAACTGAAATACAATCGTAAATATAGCCCGTAATGATTGAACTCACATTTATTCTATTTGAAACGAGGGTTTTTATGACATCACATTGTGTTTTAAGACCTATAAATTTCCGGCTTCTTTTATTTTTTATTATTTAATTTTATTTATAATCGTATCTATTGTTGGGTTATTAGCGACTTGTATAATTTTTACAATTAAATTTCGGGGTATAAATTAGTTATTTAAAAAGATTTGAGGTTTTATTGGGCGTATACGACTATGTATATTTTTCTTATTTCATTTTATTTATAACCGTATCTACTGCTGGGTTATTAGCGACTTGTATAAATGTTACAATTAAATTTCGGGGTATAAATTAGTTTTTTAAAAAGATTTGAGGTTTTATTGGGCGTATACGACTACGTACTCTCGTTGGCATTTTTAATAGCTTTATTTAGGCTGGCATTAACAACAAGCTCATTAACGACCGGACCATACATATGTTACAATTGAATTATTGAGATATTACATAGTTCGTTATATATTTTTTCATAAAAGTTATTCGTTGTCAGGAAATTGATTATACATGTTTGTTATTCGGTTGAGTAGTTGCTGAAGTTTATTTTGTCGCCTTCCAGGATAACGGCGTCTGTTTAGATGGAATTTTCGTTATGTTTTTATCAGGTTCTTCATGATGATGACATTATAGCAAAGATCACTGATTGGAATGGAGCTGTTCTAAAATTTGTGGCATTGCATTGGTTTGCAGTGACCGGATCTGATTCTTGAAAGGACCACTAGGACCGTAGAGGATGAAGCTATTGACTCATTTGATGGTCTGGCTGGATTTTATATGTTATCAAATTTTATTCCAGAGTTTGGATAGTGCCAATTTCCAAACATCGAGGAATGTGTTCCCGCTATTAACAGCCACTTCCTCGACTGGGAATCAAACTCTTTGGTATTCTTTTCTTCCAGTCTCTTTTCTTCTCTTGATCCAATTTGGGGCAAAACTTGATGACCTGTGATCTGGGTATTACACGGGTCACATACCTGAGAGGGGATGTTTTTTTTAGTATGTGCTCCTTAGAACTTGAAGATTTTGAAGTCCAGGGCCGAAACCATTATGAGTCAATTGCAAAATGTTCATGATTGAGTTAAGTTTTTTGGTTGGATTATAGCCTGAGATTCACCTTATTTCTTGCGAATCTGGAGTTTACTGATCTTTCTGAGATTAGGGGGATACTGTTTTTCTTTTTTTCCTGTAAAATTTTACTGAAATTGTTCTTTCAAACCACATTCGAAATTTAATTTGGAACGCTTTTGGAGTTAAGTCATAGGTGAATATATCAAAGTTATATAAAGGAGCAATAAACATTTTACTTCTATTTTCTGCCTCGTTTTTTTTGGTGTTAGGAATTTCAATTCTCAGTCACGTGAGAAACGATTGAAATCGGATAATAAGGAGGATGAATGGGGAGTTACTCTGTCTGAAATAAGTCCGAAATAGCGGAATTACAGAAGAGACCCACCACAGATTGACAATGAATTTCTTACATAAAAATAATTTGATCAGTACTAAATAATTAAAAACATAAATCTTTTATTTTAATTAATCATTTACTTTTATTCTAAGAAGTATTTGCATAACACAGATAAAAGTAGTATCGTTAAATTATTAAAAATTAGTCCTACATCAGTAGACACACCAAATTTTTTTATAATTTTTCCTTTTTATAAATTTGTACGCAATAGCTTCAGAAGTCATCATCATTTACAAATCCACCAGTTTGCTATCTTACAAAAATTCAACTAACTTTCATGATAAACAAAACATAGTATAAAATATTTCTTGCTATGATTGCACTGCTGTTTATATGAGTCGAATTAAAAGACATTTTTTTAAATATTTAGTTTATTGTCACATCAACCGACATGGTTATTAGTGACCACGATTCACTTTACAAAATTACTACTATATTTTTTTTTACATAGTGGTTTACAGGCTGCGTCTTATGTACAATATGGTTTACATTATTTCATATTACAGATTGTATAGGAAAATCTAGTAGGGCTAAATTAGATGGCATCAATCACGTTTTAGGTCCCTAAGATAGTCCATGATTGGGTTAATATATTGAGGTTCGTTGAGGCATTCCTTGTAGCTGTCTGGGATTCCATAGTCTCTTAAAAGACATTTTTAAAGTAGGATTAAGGAACTATATACCTAAATATTTTGCTCTGAATAACTCTAAACAATTTTGATTTTGAAAATACTGAGATTGTAGGTAATGAGTCTAACAATCATGCCAGATTAATTTCTGAAACATTCAGATCAAATTGTTACCATACGACTGATTGAAAATTAATAGTAAGACACATAGCCAAATTCAGTCAAAAGAATGCTTTTGCGTTTTTCTGCAACCTGAAGAAAGGAACAAGGCTTCCAGAAACGTCCTATTTGTCTGAATTTGGCAATCTTTGTTATTACCGTTAAATTATTTAATTTAGAAATTTCTTATACTGTGACTATTAAGGTGTTCCGCGAGAAAAACTAATTGCGAAGCACTGTATGAGGATAAGTGAAAGAATGGGAGTCACTAAGATCCATGGCCTACATAAGAGTGTTGGAATATTTTGGGGTCGTTTCACCGAATGGGATACGGCACGACTCCCGGATTCCGGATACGAAGGGGACAGAAGGACACGACCTTCACGGAATTAGTCCCGATGACGCGATGTGAGCCTGGATGTGTGAGGGCATTCCGATGAGGAATTTGGCTCTGCGCGGTCGCAGCGACTCGACGCCGGCGGAAAGTAATCCCCGTGTCATATGTGCTTTCCAATTTTTGAGAGTGGCATGCCCTTTCACGCTACACATCCGCTGCCCAGGCACAAAGCGAGCCACACACGTACGCGCTTTAATTAGAAAATTGCTGTAAAAATCCTTGCGCTGCAGCCTCAAACAGCGAGCTCTGGGTAATGGATTGATGTAGCATCATATTTGCAGCCGCGACGGCAAAACCGATAATTTAATAATTTAATGGGGGTTATGGCCCGTCCATCGCCGCATTCCAGTGGAATAGTTTGCACAGCTCCCGTCCCAACATTGTGGTGACGAGGTAGACCTGAAAAAATAAAATACATCGCTATACATCGACGAATTAATTACGCGACGCGTCTCTCAACTCACCGATACCATACGAAAACATCTTTCTAATAGACATTTCGTTAAATTGTTCAACATTAATTTATTTAAAAGGTATAATTTGTCTGTTACATGATTTAAGTAAAATTGACGGTATAGATGGTAAAGAGTTAAATTAATATATTACAACGGTTCCTCCCAAATTTCGAGGACCTCATCAGGTGAACATAACTCTTTATACGATAAAGTACAAGTACGTCAACTTAAATAACATTAACAAAGAGTAATACATCATAAATACTGCTGAGTCCTCTTGTATCACTTTCGACGTTAATGGTGAAAATTGTTTAATGTGATCTGAATGTTCCAGAAATTAATCTGACATGGTTGTTAGACTCATTATCTACAGTATTTTCAAAATCAAAAGTGTTTAGAGTTATTCAGAGCAAAATATTTAGGTATATAGTTCCTTAATTATAGTTTAAAAATGTCTTTTAGTTTGACCCATATAAACAGAAGTGCAATCATAGCAAGAAATCTTTTATACTATGGTTTGTTTATCATGAGACTTCGTTGAATCTTTGTAAGATAGAAAACTGGTGGATTTCTAAATGATGAAGACTCCTGCAGCTATCATGTAAAAATTTATAAAAAGGAAAAATTATAAAAAATTTAAGTTTGTCTACTGATATTGTGTAAAAAAAATTAAAAGGAAAAATTATAAAAAGTTTTTGATTGTCTACTGATATTGCGTAAAAAAATTCTAAAGGAAAAATTATAAAAAATATTGGATTGTATGTTGATTTAGAAGTTATATTGGTATAATACCAGTACTTTTGTAGTGTCTTTTATGTTGGAACCAATGAAATCTTTAGGGTAGCCGGTAGTGATCATCTCAGATAGAGGGAGTGAAAAGTTCGTTTAAACAGTCGAATAGCTCTATCTAGTAAATTATACACCATCATCGTTTTCTTATTCATAAAATGGTTAATCAAGCACTCTCCCAAAAATAGTAAGTTTCCTATACCAGTTTTGGTTAAAAGAATATTATGAACTGTCACACTTATGTCAAGAAAATTCAGAGAATTTTCAGTATCCACTTCATGTGAAACCAGTAGTATAGTACTGATTAAAGACATCAACGATAAGGTTTATTTCATTGGATTAAATAATACAAAAAACTATCATAGAGTGACAAAATGTTTGGATTTCTAACAATGATAAACAAGATTTCTCAAAATTCTTCATAACAGTTTTTAATTTTATCCTGTCTGTATACGTTATTAACTTGGAAAAATACACTCATGTGTAAACTATTTCTGAGGCTACACTCATCTGTTCACCAAGCTAATACATAAAAAAAATATAGGGGATTATTTTAATACAAATTTCATGGCCTATATGGCGGAGCTTCATTGAAAGCTTTCCTTATATTCTTTCCGCGCAGATTACTTGTACTCGACCGTCTTCATTATAATATTAACTGGACTTCTGAAATTCGCCGAAAAATTTATTAACCTGAAAAAGAAGAAAAATTACCTATAACACTTTATAAACACATCATGATAATGGCATCACGTTCAAACTTCATTCAGGTCCGTCAAACTTAGGAAAATCATGCTTTAAACAGGATAAATTCTTAAATAAACACGTAAAATTAATAGGTATACAGTTGCAGAACTCATCTTCGATACCAGTACTAATAATACTTTGAAGAATGTCCCTATTGCGTTTAAGCTTGAGGCATAGCGCCATATTACTTGAAAACATAACTGCAAAGGGCAACACGAACAGCAAAACCTCGACTAAGCTCACTGTTGAGTTTTAACTTTTAATTAAATTTGAGTAAGATTCAAATTGGATAACGTAAAGATAGACATGAGTTTAAAATAACATTTCCGTCATATAACAGCGAATTCTGTTACATTTTCTTAAAAAAAAATTAAAACTACTCCTAATTAATTTATACTTAAAAATACGTAATAATTTATTGAAATTATTTAATAATTCTTACTGCGACTTACTATTCCTATATCTGAACTATATTATTTCAGTTAATATGAAATATAAAAATATGCATTTAGGGGAATCGAATTTTAGAAAAATATTAACCTTAAAAAATTTATGATTTGGCTAGAAAAAGTATTTGTGATTTAATTGTTGACATAGATTTATTTTGTTACTTACAGTTATTTTCAATATAACCAAAATTTATACTTAGAAAGGCCGAGAAATATGTAGGAATTCTTATAATTCAGAATTTATAAAGAAATAAAGTGTTTAGTAAGTTTGAGGTTAACTAGATGAATATCGCAGTTTGTTGGATCCCTTGAAGCTAAGAAATTACATTTATACACGATATGAAGTTTTTTCAATTCACGGTGACAGGTTCATGCACAGTCCTGTCCTGTAATTTGGGAACGATAAATCATCATTTTGATGAATGAATTTCCCGCGAAATGGCTGTAACTTTTATATTTCAAATGTAGCAATTCTTTAACCGTTGTGGTAACAGTTAACTAAATTTACTTAACCATATTTAATTAAAAATTTTGTGTGGTGCTCGAGCAAACATCAAAGTCATTTTAAAAAGGATCATCGTTATAAGTATTTTTTGATATAATATTGAAAGTTAATATAAAATTGAAAGTTAATGTAATAATAATAATAATAATCAGTTCCACTTATCGAATTATAAAATTTAAAAGGTCATTTATACATACGATGGCCTACTTTTGTAGAGTTACACGAACAATTAAAAAAGTTTGTTGATTGGTTTCAAGTTTATTATAATCTGTTTGAAATATTTTTGGTCGTCAGTAATTTGTTTCTATTTACAAGACGTATACTTTACTAACCTAACTGATTAACAGTTTCGTTATGTCCTGGAAAGGAAATAGAATCTTAAATTATTTTAGTAATATTATAATTGTGTTAAATTGTCGGAAAATATCTTAAATTTCTTCGTAAGAACATTAATTTTCTAACAATTTGAAGATTATGAGATTATGAATAATGATAGATAATTTCTCACCCCACCCCCCCTACAGTTAGTAAATCTAAAGGGTGACAAGAGTATTTGGCGATTTGAAACGAAGTATCCGCTATCGAAATTATTGTATTGCTCTGGTACCAACAAAATAAGGTTTCCACCGATAAATAAAAAATTTGATAGGATAAGATTAGTTAGAACGAATGATCATGTAATATCTGGGTCAGGATTTCTCCGTATAGATCTGAAATCAACATTCAACCGAACCACCTTCTGTATTTTTACTGGTCGATTTTGTGGATCGAGTAGAAAAATGGTTGGTAATAAATATGTATAAAAACAACGTGAACACTCAGTAACTGGCACTTAGCGTGTGAAGAAACTACATTTACGTAATATAATACATATACTCGTGATTTAAAATACTAAGTAAAATAGTTTAAAGGGACATATATGAAAAGAAATTTTATTACTGGAAATTGGTCATACATCAAAATTTATTTATAAAACATAAAAATTTAGGCCCTTAACTGAGGGATAAAACGTTATGTATTTTATTTGATTTTAAATTTTGATTTTTTATAAATTAATTCTGACTCACGGCCAATTTCCGCAAATTATATTTAAAGCAAGTCAGATTAAGTTCAATTTTGATATTATAACCGGATATTTGAGGGAGCAGCTATCATAAAATATTATTCACTAATCTTGAAAGAAAACTGAAAAACGAAAACTTGTATTTATTACGTTACGAATTATTACGTTTAATAAGATTTCGTTTATTTGAGTTTTACATGTGTGTGGTCATCAATAAAGTATAATTCATACACTGGTAACGTTTAAAATGCCAACGACTAAATAACAGGAAATGGAATATTGAGGTTCTAATTACTCACTTACGACACAAAATTTGATAACAGTGTCATCTGCCGGGCTTCTGTCAAAAAAATGTTATTCATTAGTGAATGTGAAAAATTCAACAATAAATGAGATTATAATTACTCTGTTGCAATAAAATTGGTTCCTTGTAAGTTTCTCGCTGACTTCTGGACGACGAAAGTGAAGCGGATTAACTTTTGTGAAGGGTTTCTTTGCAGACAGAGGAGAGGGATGAAACACGGCAGGTGTGTTCCTGTCGGTCAGCAGGATGTGGCCGGGAGGAAGTTTTCAATGCAACCTGTTAATCCTTCAACACCTGACCCTCGCCTCGGCACAATGGGGTGGCCAAGAGAGTTGGGGTTCCGGAATATTGCCCAATGCTGCAATTTATTACGTCGCGACCCTTCGCTTTTTCAGCCCATTACAACACGAACTACTCGGGTATATTTTTTTAATGAAAAAGTTGGAGAAAATATCGTTTTTATTTTTAAACGAGAAAGGTGGCACCGTAAGAAAAATTTCTAAGTAAAAATTAACTAGTGATTAATTGACAAATGTTTTTCTTATATTTAAATCTTACTTTTGGTGTGATCTGTTAACTATTTTCGTTTCGATTATATATTTTTTAATTATATTTATTCATTTACAGTTTTTTGAAATATTATTTAACGTAATCGAGATTTTAGTTTATTCCGCAAAATTTGTATCGAAAATATTTCATTATTAGTGGAAATTCGTGCTTTAACTTCATTCCCCATTAATATTATTGTTACTCTTTAATTTTCCCGTCTAAATCAATTCGAAAATTATTCATTTTACAATAAAAATTATCAAATTATTTCTTTTCCCAACAAAAAGTGTCAAATTTATGTTCTTTAGATGTTTTTAGCGTATAATTTCGATACTTTACAGCATAGAAGACAGCTCGGAGGTGCGTTAAATAAAAATAATGCGAAACAACCGAGATCGAATCCATGATTATAAATGTCAATAAGTTTAATTCTAACATTTACTCCGTCAGTAAGTTTTAGTTCAGCCCGTGGGGGTGGGGGAGGATGTGGGTGAAAGGTCGTTACATAAAACAACGTAGACCGGTATTGAATCTGTGGTTATGGAAGTCACTGAGCTTAGACCATGGGAGTGGGGGTGAAAGGGGTTAAAATATATAACAATCTTAAATGCGTAGAACAATTTCTATCAAACTTTATACACATGTTACTTTTGATCCAGGAAGAAACACTGAGGGATAGATAGATTTATTCACCCTCTAATGAGAAAATAGGATTCTGCGCAAATATACAGTAGATAAATTACATATAAAATGAATTAATATTAATAGTAATAATTAATAAGTTACACAAAAAAATCATATCTGTTCACATTTGTCCAGTCACCACATTCATACACACTATCTTTAAGAAACACGCACACAACACGTATCACTTCCTGGTATTCATCTCCCGTCGCTAGGTACGGAGGGATGTCGTCGTGGATATTTACTAAATCAGAAGGCAGAGGCAGGAAAACAGTACCAAAGGGGGAAAACTGGACACACTATTTACATATTTGTAGAATATTCGGCAATTTTGTAGGCAGGGCAGTTCAGTGAATGTGAAACCGATTCAAAAGTTCGTGTACGGAGTAGTAAGTTCCATTAACAAGAAAAGTTTTATACTACTTGACGAATGAGTTGTAGTTGTTGATGTTCTTTACGTGTTCAGGAAGGCTGTTAATTAATTAAGATACACCTAAATGAATGAAAAAGATTCCTAAAATTATTAGCGTCGAATAAAACGGGATCACTTAATTTGATACTATCATTCTACAATATTTAAATCTCTAATTTCAACTCCAAAAGTCAAGGGACGGAAGCACCCTTACCGTATAAAAATGACATAAATCAGTGTCGATTCCGGGGTTATAAGGGTTGCTGAGTTCAATTCTTGCATTAACCATGGTGGTATATGAATATCCAGGGAAAACCGGGCACTCAGCTAGTTTTATTATAACTTTCAAAGCGATGTTTTTGCCTATCAATAATTTGTGCTTATCCATATAATGATCAAATTAATAAGACTAGGGAATTATTCTGAAGTACTATTACATCTTGAGGACCGACGAAGTATCTCTGAAGGAAAAAACGATCAAAGCTGTCATTCGGGAAATAATTATTTTTCAGTACAAACCAAGCAGGCAGCTTGATAGACTAGGTAGACCGAAAATTTTCGAGGCTAACAAAATTTCCTGTGTTGTTTAATTCAGTTTGAGGTATTTAAACCCTCATATATAATTGATAATTAAGGACCACAGATGAATGGTTAGCCAAAAACCACGCATCTGGAGTGAATATTTGCAAACGACAAAGATTAGTAAGTTTGAACTGAGAAAGTTAGACGAATTTTTGAGAGTCATAAGTTGACGATAAGAACAAATCTAGCATCGTTTATGTTGAAGATGCTCACAAGAGCCTCGTAATGTGTTTGTTTTGATCACATTCCCTTATGGTGTGGGAGACATTGCAGCCGTTTAGTCTAGAAACACCCTCAATCAGAAAACGCTCGTCTCACTGCGTCGCGATCCAGTTAACTTTAAATTATATCTATAATTTATCTATTACTCGTTAGATTTCAACAGATTCCGTGACGAAAAAGAGTGCTCAGATTATAGTATAGCCCTGATATATGATTAATAGGTAAATTATATAATGCTTGTTTAATAATCTGTTTTATTAAAAATGTTCAAAAATTTAAGTTACGAAATCTTCAGAATTGAAATATATATTTTGTTGAAAAAATTATGGGAAATTCACAATTATTGGTTTGACCTAAAATAATTCAACAATAAGTAACTCTGTACAATATCTCCTACTTTACACTAGCTACTCATGTCATAATTTTAATCAATTTCTGGATTCTTGGTTCTGTATTAATTACATGTAGTACCTGATTATTATTTTCCATATATTTCTATTTCCGATAGTAATTAATCAAAATATAATCATTATTTAGTGTCTAATTTTGACATGTGAACGTTAACAGGTTAAAAATGGACATAACTCTCAGTGCTTGTAAAATAATGAATAGGTTTTACGAGTAGTATGACGATTTGCATCTAAAAGTAACTATCTCAGTCATCTTTAGATTACTATCGATTTGTCTCCCACTTATTTACGTATTGGCTCAATCTCGGTAGGCTTGGAGCTGACACATGTTTAAGGCTTTAATTTGAGAAACGACGGTCTGTGGCCGCATAACGTACGTGGGCATTTCATATGCCAAGAGCATTGTCCACGTAGCCCACTGGATGGCTATCTCACTTCATGCTCAGAATACAGCCACGAAGCACACGAGTGTCGATTTGCTAGATATGCAGACGCGTTCATTTATTTAGACGAATGCTGCTAGCGCGAGGAAACCTTACAAATATTTCCAGCGTGCTCTTAATGAGTTCTAAATCACATCAATTCTTTGAGGAGGAAACAGACCAGCTCACTTGAAGAAATATTACAGTTACGAATTTTGGTAAATCATATTAAATTTATTAATAATGCAGCTGCATAGATAATTAGTTTTTCATAAAATCTTGAAAGAAATATCATGGAATTTTGTCATGATGTACTGCAATTCATGATTTACAAACAACATAAAAACGAACATATATTTTGATTAAACATAACAAAAGCAAATTTGTACAATATTTTAATAAATGTGTAATTAATTAATTTTAATTACTCTTGATTTGTCATGCATTAAACCTTGATTAATTTATAACGGAATTTAGAAACAGTAGTTGAAATTAACGCATGAATCTTGGAGAAAGACATACTCATTTCCTCATTTTATTCAAACCGTGTTTGTACGATCATTGAATTTATTGCTCATAAGTATTAAATACGATAATGAAAAAATTTACGTCTTATAGAAAATACTGAATAAGAAAGATAGCCAATATAGAAAAAAAAATATATTACCATTTTTTGTTTGTATTGGCTATCTTTCTTATTCATTAACTATTACCGTGTTCGAAAATTTTCTAAATTATTTCTTATTAGTCATCAACGAGACAGCTCCACTTAAATCAAAGAATAGACCCAATATCAAAGTAAAAAATTGGATAACTAAAGACATACTAGTTTCTAGCGAAAGGCTGTGCCAAATGAATAAATTTAAAAATATTAATTCATCTCCACAATTCTTGACTTTCTTACGATCTTATAGACGTATCTACAGGAAAGTGCTTGTAGCTGCTGAAAAATTACATACATTGGAGTATGTAGCAAACTCAAATAACAAAATAAAAGCAACTTGGGAGGAGAATAAAAATATCTCAGGTAAAGTCAATTATAACGTGGCAGATATTAAGCTTGTCGACAACGGTAAAACTTTCACTAACAGAGACGCTGCGGGTATATTTAATTCATATTTTGTTCATGTGTCGGATCTATTTTCTAACAATAAGTCATCAGAAGGTCGTACTTTTTATAAACTGCTACAAAACGCCGTACCGAGTGTTCAGAATTCCATTTTCCTTCAACCGGTTTCCAATATCGAAATAATAAACGTAGTAAGAAAGCTAAAATGTACCCAATCTGCGGATATATATGGCATCTCAAGCAAAGTTGTGAATCACTGTGCCGACGCCATAGCCCTTCAAATCATATTCAACGCGTCTTTCTACAGGCATTTTTCCCGACTCCCTTAAAGCTGCAAAAGTTATTCCGATCTTCAAAAAGGGTTCGCCCACCGACGCATCAAATTACAGACCAATTTCTCTACTTCCGATATTTTCAAAAATACTAGAAAAAAATTTACACAAAAAGTTACTTGAATTCTTGACGAAGTATAAAGTAATTACTCCAGCACAACACGGCTTCCTCAAACAAAAATCCACGAGCACTGCTATGTACGAGTTCATTCAAAGTATATAAAATTCCGTTGATGAAAACCTGAAAGTAGCCGGAATTTTTGCTGATCTCTCGAAGGCATTTGATCTTGTAGATCACAGCATACTCCTCCAAAAATTAGAATATTATGGGATCAGAGGCAACGCTTTAGCACTCTTTGAATCTTATCTCAACAATCGAAAACAGAAGGTAGCCTTAAAAAACAAAGCTGGTGAGGTGCACTTGTCAGGCATTTCTTGTGGCGTGCCTCAGGGCTCTATATTAGGTCCACTGCTTTTTCTTTTGTATATTAACGATCTTCCAGAATATATGGACCCTATAAAATCTGTCTTATACGCAGATGACACTAATTTGTTAATTATCCCTACATTATATTTTCTGAAATAATTTTATGGGGGAAAGAGAAAGTTTTTATTGTTGAAGGATCGTGTATTACTTGTGCGTGAACATCATGAAGGGGGATTTTTTTAGAAAGTAGAGCATAGTTATGATTATGGACCACTACATAAAATAATTTCCGTAGTTAATGGACAATGATATTAAATTAAAATACACAAGATTTTATTGCCAGAAGCAAAAGTAATTTTCCCATAAAGGTGTCTATTACAATGGTGGTAATAAAGTCCCAGACACCAGTGAACATATAAAAGTATAAATATTTGGTTATTTTTTAATTATAATAATTCCTTAAATTATATCATTGTTCCAAAGACACAGTCCGCTAACCGTTATTTACATAGAACAGTAAATATCAAATATTTCATTTTGTTTACATAACATTTTTTCTACATTTCTGTTTTATTATTATTGATATTAGTAAAGTTGGTACTTACAAGCTTGATGAAGGATAGGATCTGTTGATGTATTAAATATTACAATGTGTATTACCATTAAAAATCTACGTGTGATTGAAAATTAATAATAAGAAAGATAGACAAATACAGACAAAAGAAGTGATAATATAAATACCACACAACGTTTCTGAAAGCCTTGTTCCTTTCTTCAGGTGCAAATAAACACAAAAAAGGAAGAGCGTAGAGTGACACAACCCCGTTGACAAAACTAATATATATATATATATATATATATATATATATATATATATATATATTTACCGTTCTATGTAAATGGACGGTAAGCGAAATTTGTATTCTTTGGAAGAATAATGGAATTAAAGGAATTCTTATAATTAAAAAATAACCAAATTTTATTACCTTTTATTTGTTTACAGGTGTCTTGAGACTTTATTAACTCCTTTGTACAAGACTCCTACACTTATGGAGCAAAATTGACCAAATTTCGTACCTTTCAAACCGGAAACATATACTGTAGCCATAAAATACAACTACTATTCCTGGGGACGGGGGTGAAGAAGGGGATGTGTGTGTGGAAATTTTTCAAACATGTAAAATCCGCTGATCTTTTATTTGAAAGCAAATTATTCGGGGTCAATGAGATAGATGACGTTTCTTCAGATATTTTTGTGTATGATTTCAACTCCTTTCCATGCAGAAGAGGAGCAACCTTAGGGGTCAGGGAGGAGGGGCGTCACTAGAAAAAACAACCGAAATTAGAGTCGAATCAGGGGTTATGAATGTCGCTGAGATTAATTATGACATTCAATTTGCCGTTTAACTCTCATTGGGCGCGGTAAACAAGGGTGGACATTTTAAAAATGTTAAACGCCGATTTTTGCGGCCAATAAATATTTTTCGGCGTCAAAGAGATTGATAGAATTTCTACGTATATGTGTTCTGTGTATAATTTCAATCTCTTTCGGTGTAGGAGGGGAACATCCTTGGAGGAGAGGGTGGATAGGCGTTGCGATAAATAACCCGAAATCAACTGAGAATGTAGTCAAATCCGAGGTTATTGTTTAGTTGAGTTTAATTATGCCATTAAATTTGCTGTTTAGCCTCGCAGGGACTGGGTTGACGGCGGTAGATATTTTCAAACATGTTAAAACGACCGATATATTCCTCTAAATAAACTTTTTCGGGTCAATGGGATAGATTGTGTTTTTCCAGTTTTTGTATATAATTTCAGCCCCTTTCGGCATGGGAGGATGGGAGTGGAGGGGCATTACATAATAATAAAGCAAAAACAACCGAGATTGGAGGAAAATCGGTGGTTACAGATATATGACAACCCGGGTAACTACGGCAAACCAGCTAACATATAAAAATTAAATTGTACTTTAAAGAACAAGATGAAAAATAATTCTAGGAAGAGAAAAAATATACGAAATAGATATATAAATAGCAAAATCAAAGGCAAAATTTCTAAATTAAGCACCACACAACGTTTCTGCAATACTTGTTGATTTCGTCAGGTGATTAAAGAAACTCAAGAGTCTTAAAAACATCACACCACACAAACAAGATGACGAATTCAAATCAGTAGTATTATTTTGTTCTTTATAAAAGTATATTGTCTGCTTAGTTTAGAGTAAGGAACTGATAATATTTGTTAGTGGTACTCAGCAAAACTTGAAACTGGGATGATGAGATTTATCAGGTTGTCGATAATGTGTGGAAATAAATTTGTTTCGAAAATAGGGTACAGAAACTAATTAGACTTCATCGATCGTTTATTGATTGCTTTTACGGTCGATTATACGGGACAGTGTTGGGATTCATACATATATAGGTTAGATAGGATGCAAAAAAATACTTTGAATTTGGAGGCGGGGAAGTTTATTTGACGACATTATCGGAGACAAGCTGAGACACAATGCATACAATTTCAGGGGTAAATCTTGTTTATATATAAGAAATCAGGTAATTGTTTACATTTATCATTAACTCTTGTTTTTCAATACACAATTGTATCGCGTGAATTAATTGATCTTTGTTTAACAACCAACAATCAAATTAAATTCCTTTAAAGAAAACAACATTTCGTTACGACAACCTAAAAGTTCTCTTACGTCTCAAGGATTGTGGGCGTTCTCTACGATTGCCTTAACCGACATTTTCTTTAAAGTTATTTTGCCACCAACACTTTCTTACACAAATCCGGATATCGACTTTGAGTGGCGTATATCCTCCTGCGGTTGTTTGGTATATCTTGAACCAGGTGAACAGGATAGTTCAGCAACTCAGCCCCGGGGATAGTAGCAGTTACGTCAATCCGTGACGTCAAGCTGATCCTTTAGCAATACGCAACATCACCATGATATGTAATATCAATTAATATGAAATGAATAAATGATAAGCATAATCAAATCACCTAATACTATACAGAAATATAATACGTGAAGGCTAGACTATCATGTATCACCAGTTATTACAACTATATACGACACGTATCTTTTTTTTAGGGTAACAGGCTACATGAGGGTAATCCACATGGTGGCAACTCCCCTTTAATACCTTAGAAAGGGATTTGAAAGGGGGGATGCGGAAGGGTAGAGGAAGGCAGCAAAGGGTTAACTAGGGCCTCCGGGCTATGGTTTCAGAATCCTACCCGGCAATTCGCCTAAAAGTGATGCAGGGAAAACCATAGAAAAACCTGCATCAGGTAGTTCGGGCATTTGGTACTTGTCCCACGCCCCTCCGATGGCGGGAATTTGCTGTGGGGTCGCAGCTTACGCCTCACCGTGCCTTGACCGGTTTAGGAGGCAGCTGGCCGACTATTCCAATAGGAATAGAGGACAACTCTTACCGTATGCCCAAGGTCTGCGACCCCGGAACATACACCTCCCAAAACAGGTCAAGGTGCCCCGGCATGTGGGAACTTTAGTTCAAAAAACCAGAGAGATGTGAAGGCATCCCCAAAGGTAGCCCCTCCGCCAGAGCTCCACGACGACACGTATCCTTCACAATACAATTAAAATTCTTTTAAAAATCCGTTAAATATGTTGGTTACGGAATGTAGAACACTATAATAAATTACATTAAATTATACATACATGTAGATACTGCTTACAGACGTCATCATAATCTATACGTCTCCTGGGTCGGTGATACAGTCGTATACATAAAAATTCCTCTCTTCCTTTTGTTTCTCCTCCTCGTCAAATTCGACTGCTTCTTCAAATCCTCAAATCTGTTTAAACTCTGCCACAACTATTTAACGTTATACTTGCCTCTCGTAATTCGATAACACGTTAAAATTAAAACGGTTACTCGCTTAATTCCCTAGAAATATATATAAAAAAAGCACTAACAACACGCGTCTACGGTGAAAAATATCACCAATGTTGCCATCACAGACTTTCTTTATTGCGCGAACTATTTACGATTTGACAAAAAAAAAAGAAAACTCAAATGACATGTCACAAAGGAAAAGGACTGGGATATTCCACATTATACACAACTAACGTAGGAAATTAAAAACTCATACGACAGAAAGTGCTTATTCACTGGAGCAGTGTTCCTGGATGAATGTTTTGCGATTTTCCGTAACGTCTCTACGGTTATTGGAGTAGGCTAATAAGAGTTTAAGAATATATAGTGATTATTTTCACCCTACCTGGGGTAACTTACGAAGTGAAATAATCGGGTATTGAAATGAAGTAACTATAAAGAACTTACAATTATTCTTGCTTATATAATTGTTTGCGGAAAATTCCGCTTTTGTTATTTTAACGAGATGCAGGCTTTTGTCTTTCTAGGGCTGGACTCTGCACGCTTACTGTGATCCGTAGTGACAGGACGCTCCAGTCGTCCGCTAAATTGGGAAACAGGTTTGCATTGAGACTGGGTCCACCCTTTCCTCGTCGGACAGTCGTCACTCAGCTGGTCAGCGAGGGGGCTCGAGCCCCCTTCGCAACGCTCTAAATCCGTTTTTTAAACTCCAGGCGTCCTGTCCCCGGGGATGGGGCTGTGAGGTGATGTCATCATCTCTTCATTCTCAGCGTGAGAATCGCCCCCGGACAATGCACCCACTGCGCTCTCCGTTGGGCTTCTGTCTACGAGCGTCCTCATTCATTAATTCCCGATGTTACATTTAACATTCGTTCACAGCTGGTACAGCATATTGAGTTATATGACGTGACAAGTGCCATTTAAAGGCGCTTTCATGTGCCAAAAAAGATAATCAAATTGTGCCGTCAGTAAAAGTTCCTAACAGTCGACTTTTCGTGTATTATTGACTAGCCGCAATATGGCGTTATATAAAATAAAACGAAGGCAGATATATTCGTATGGTTGTGTAAAGGAGACAAACCAAAACATTATTCGGTCGTTGGTACAGGAGTATACCTAATGAACTTCACTGCGTTCAGTATACAAATTCATACGTGTGATACACATAATAACCGACTTCAAGTGTTATTGATTCAACGAAAATGGACCTATCTCGTTAATAAAGAAGTTCAAAAAATACATAAGGAGATATTAATCTAAAAGCCATGCAGCTATTCGAAGTCAATAATTCAAGTGTAATTTTACTTTCCTCGAACCCCACACTTTTGACATTAAATATATGGTGCGCCTTTAGTTTTCAATTTGTATACCAAATATTTTTATAACATTTGTCTAAATTACTGCCTGGGAACATGGAAACGTGGCTTGCCGGGGTCGAGTAGCAGACAGAAGACAATGGCGGGGTGGATTGGGAAAATCCGCAAATCCCGCAAACAAGGCCATGATCGGCCAAGAAGGCCGGGAAGGTATGGCCCTAAAATAGATTGAAGTGGGTCACGTGTAGACAAGGACCAACATGGAGATAGGGATTTTTGAGGACGGACAGAGAGAAGTCGGCGAACACTAGGGAGATCGATCTGGACCTTCAGGGAGAGCAGTCTAGGAACACGTGGAGATCACTCTGGACCATCAGAGAGAGTTGATCCTGGACAATTTTGGTGTACACGTGGGGGCCCCGGTCGTCTGCTGCTGCTGCTGCAGAGAGAGTTTCGCCAACGGGAATCGACCCTGTCCGAGCTGCAGACCCGGTAAGTCGCATCCATGCTTCCAGGTATCGCGTCGGGTTGCCACAAACATAACCACGGTTAATCCTGAGAAAGGGGGGGTACATGCATCCCTGGCAAGCCTGGAGAGATTTCGTGTTCATGAATGTGTCGGCGATTATATAAATTCTGATAAAATAAATTCTTGTTTTTTTATTAATTAAATATTGTATTTTCTTTCCTGCGAGTGAATCTATATTTAGGTTCAAAGGTCAAATTAACTAATAATATAAGGTTTGTTGGGCGCCACCTGCAAGAATAATTCGACTTACCGGGTCTGCAGCAGCAGCAGTAGACGACCGGGGCCCCCACGTGTACACCAAAACTGTCCAAGATCAACTCTCTCTGATGGTCCAGAGTGATCTCCACGTGTTCCTAGACAGCTCTCCCTGATCGATCTCCCTAGTGTTCGCCGACTTCTCTCTCTCCGTCCTCAAAAACCCTATCTCCTGGTTGGTCCTTGTCTACACGTGACCCACTTCAATCTATTTTAGGGCCATGCCTTCCCGGTCGTCTACCCCTTTCTTGGCCGACCATGGCCTTGTTTGCGGGATTTGCGGATTTTCCCAATCCACCCCACCATTGTCTTCTGTCTGCTACTCGGCCCCGGCAAGCCACGTTTCCATGTTTCCGGGCAGTAATTTAGACAAATGTTATAAAAATATTTGGTATACAAATTGAAAACTAAAGACGCACCATAAATACGACAAACTATGTATCATATGTGGGACCCTGAGGAAAAATAAATACAAACATGTAAATTCGATTAAATTTTTGGAGCCGTTTTTCAGTTTATCTCCTTCCAGAAGGTCCACAGACACGTTAAGGCTTTATTTATATAAGTAGTTATATTTAATAATAATATTTATATGCAAATATAATAACATTGTATCGTATTCCTATTTATCGCGTTCCACTGAGTGTTCCGCCTGAGAAATATTTAATAAAGTTTATTTTTGTTTAGCACAGCATTGAATTGTGGACTTGGCGGGTTTTGATTGGTTCTTTCTCGCTGTGATTTAGCTCTGTTTGGTCATCAGGGAACTACTTCTACATGAAAAACTACAGTTTTTACGTTATCAGAAAACAACAAAACGTTTCGTGGAAGTTAGCTGCAGGTGAGGTTTGTCTATTGTTCGTATTCGTCAGAAAACTACTATGCGCGCCCTTCGAACCGAGAATTGCTGTGAAAGGTGCCACGTCAAAATATGGCTTAACAATCTCAATAGATGAAGAAATAAATATTCAGAAAAAATATTCTTCCCCAAAATTACCTTAGCGTATGAGACGCCGATATATAATTTATTTGTTCACACTGTAACTTTACAATTTCCCCCAGAAAAGTTTCAAGAAGATATTTTACAGTAAATAGAATAATATCCAGAAGCCATAAAACATGTGATCGAACGATACTTACGGTGAAATCATAATATCTTATATTAATAAAAGGTACGTGAAGCTTAGCTCTCTGTATTCTTCTAAGATGTGAATACTTAATGCTAATCTTGCGTAGTCACGTAAACAATTCTTTATCAGAAAGACTCTGGGAAATTATCTTAACCATCCAACTCTTTGTACTTAATCAATTTTGACTTCTTAGATAGTGTTTTTAAGAGTTAGTATTGTTTTTTTATATCCAAACCTACTTGTTACCGCACAACTTTACTTCATTATAATCCAATCTGCTAGGGGAAAGTTCTTTTAGATTGTGTGGAACCTGTTATGCTTCCAGTACGTATTACGACCCCATTCTCAGGATCGAAAACTATTTTTGTTTGTATTGATGTAATATTTCCACCTCAAAAGTTCTCGGAACAAACGTACCTGGGATGACGCACGTGACTTCAATTTGTTATCTGCTCGCATTCCGAACGACACCGCGATATCTTTAGAATTTGAAGGCTATATAATAATACCTGGAATACTATCGTACGGCGGAATGGAATCTGTAGGATGTTGTTAAAAGAATATTGAAGGTCACAAATGTCGACCATAAAAACAGAATTTTATTTATTTTTGGAAAAACATAGATTCATAGTTTAGATAAAGCTGATGACACATCAGCCTTTGCTGTAAAGGCGCGAATATAGATAATGTTGGTATACTACAAATATGAACACAAGATCGAACTAATATATTGTAATAATGAAAAAAGAATTGACTTTTAAATGATGAAAGTATATAAACTTTAACAAACAATAGATTTATTTTCAATACTTTAAAACAATTACACAATTTAAAAATATATCTCAGGGTCTCTACTGGGTTTGATAATGGTGAATCATTTTACTTCTCAACTTAAACACAAATTCCAATTTGAAAAAGAAAAGATTTACTCGTCAATTAATTAGGACGAAAATTACTTGTCAGCGAAGTTAAACTAAAAACATGGTTTCTAATTAACAAATTTAAATCAAAAGAAGGAAACGAAATCTGACGGCTATCTTTTAATCAGGTTTACATAATTAGTTGTTTTTATATTGTTACTCACGGCTGCCCAGCATTGCAGGATACCTTTAATTGTCGAAGCACTATGACGGGTTTTTGCACTTCCTCTAAAACGCACAGATTCTAAATTAATATTTTTAGATCAAAACTCAGGAACCAGGATGATCTCCCTTTCGTCTCTCTCTCTCGGTTGACTGCTGCTAATTCTGCCCGGCTATGTTCACAAGACTGTTTGTGCTTAGCAGGTTTCGTAGTTCTGCTCGAGTGAATATTTCGTCTTGAGCAAAATGTTCAGGATTGGAAATTGTCTTATCTATTTCAACACGACCAATTTCTGTCGTGTCTGACTGCCAACTCAAACTTCTCAATATCTTCCTGCGACCTGCATCTGACCAAGCTTTCCTGCTAACTTTTTAATATTTTAACGCGACCTGTGTCTGACCAAGCCTTCCTGCTAACTAACTCCTGTCTCGCAATTTTGAGCACGCATTACTTCTTCCAACAAAGGAACAGTGCTTGGCCACATTGTCGCTATTCTCCGTACCGCAGTAAGAATAGATTTCTCAAACAATTTAGATTTTCAAATTCACAATTAACGTCTTAATTAATTGGCATTACAATATTTTCACCAAATGAATAGCCAGTGATACGATAGCTCCATGAAAAATTCGCAAGTAAAGCAAAAGCTATCTGGGAAGGATGTGAAACCTTGCATATAGCACCCCAAACAGATTTCCAAAAATAGTCATGCAAAATTTGAGGAAGCCATGAATTTCTATATACCTACACTTTAATACATTCTTCATTTAAGTCCTAAAATTAGGTCGTGATTGTGATATAGTTAATTGTATGTGAGCCCATATTCATGTCTACACAACGGTTAAACAGATGTCGCATACGCTGGAAGTCTACGAGGGTAGCTTACTAGTTTGAGCGAACCTGGGTTCGAATCCCGCCCCCATCGTTTCCTGTTAATTCCGATTCATACAGTTTACATTAAATTCATATTCGTGAATTTAAATTATGTTTAATTTTCGGGGTTTATAGCAACGCTTTCTTATAAAACACACATTTAGATTTTCCAACCGAAGTTAAAACATATTTTGTTGAAGCTCTGCAGTCACACACACATTTGTTTAATTAAGCCTAATTTATGTCAATCTAACTGGGAGATTTTTTAATTTTTTTTAGAGTAACAGGCTACATTAGGGTAATCCACGATGGTGGCAACTCACCTTTAATAGCATAGGAAGCGATCTGAAAGGGGGATGCGGAAGGGTGGAGGAAGGTAGCCAAGGGTTAACTAGGGCCCCCGGGCTATGGTTTAAGGATCCTGGCCGGCAACTCGCCTAAGAGTGATGCAGGGAAAAGGATTGAAAAACCTACATCAGGTAGGTCGGGCATTGGGTACTTGTCCCACGCCCTTCCGATAGCGGGAGAACAGTTTACTGTGGGTACGCAACTTTCCCCTCTCCGTGACTTGACCGGTTTAGGAGGCAGTTGGCCGACTATTCCAATAGGAATAGAGGACAACTCTTACCGTATGCCCTAGGTCTTCGACCCCAGAACATATACCTCTAAAAACAGTCCGAGGTGCCTTAGTTCAAAAACCAGAGATATGTGAAAGCATCCCCAAAGGTAGCCTTCGCCAGAGCTCTCTGGGAAGGTTCACCTGCGAGAGAATTCTCTCGCAGGCTTCCTTGCCTTTTCAGATGGGCTTTTTTTTATTGTAACAGGCTACATGAGGGTAATCCACATGGTGGCAACTCCCCTTTAATAGCATAGGAAGGTATTTGAAAGGGGGGATGCGGAAGGGTGGAGGAAGATAGCCAAGGGATAACTAGGGCCTTTGTATTTTTATTTTTTATTTTTTAGGGCAACAGGCTACATGAGGGTAATCCACGTTGGGCAACTCCCTTAATAGCATAGGAAGGGATTTGAAAGGGGGGATGCGAAAGGGTAGAGCAAAGTAGCCAAGGGTTAACTAGGGCCCCCGGGCTATATTTTAGCATCCTAACCGGCATTCGCCTAAAGAAATGAAGGGAAAACCCTAGAAAAACCTGCATCAGGTAGGTCTGGCATTGGGTACTTGTCCCACGCCCTTCCGATAGCGGGAGAGGAGATTGCTGTGGGGACGCAGCATTCCCTTCTCCGTGCCTCAACCAGATTAGGAGACAGCTGGCCGACTATTCCAATGGGAATAGCGGACAACTCTTACCGTATGCCCAAGGTCTGTGACCCTGGAACATACACCTCTCAGAACAGGCCAAGGTGCCTCGGCTTGTGGGAACCTTAGTTCAATAACGGAGAGGAAAAGGGATCCCCAAAGGTAGCCCCTTCGTATCTCTCCTACAAGGTTCGCGTAATCCACGTACTGCTCGTTTGAAATTTAATAGTACCTCGGTACAAACTGACATGCGATACATACATACGTCCTTTCTCTTTTTTTTTGTATCTCCCATGAAGACCATTTTTTTTGTCACAGAGACGTGCCCTATTGAATTGTTTTTGGTTGTCTAGATATCACATACATCGGTCCATTCCCGGAGAAACGACGTTCTCGATACAGAATCTTCAATTCAATAAATATTTAACTTATATCAATAAAAGTACCACTGTCGAGACCAAAATGGGAATCGGCAATAGTCACAAGCAATGAGCCGCGAATCATGTATTTTTACGACATACATTCTGACGCCATGTTTATTTATTTCATCCTTGTAACTTGATGCTTTTAGTCTCATGCCATCTGCCGGTTTAGGGCGGACCAAATAAAATATATAAGCGGTCTCAGTGAACGCCAGTTCCTCTGTTGATCAAAAGTATTCCTGCAAAATTTGGGAGTAATCACTTTATAGGCTTAGTAAGTTGGCAACAAATAGAATTATAAATTTTCGTACCATACGCTAAGGTAATTTTGGATAAATGAATATTTATTAATATGTGTTTCATTATCTATTGTGGTAGCTTAGTTACAGCCTCTTCATTATGTCCAGATACGGAATACATTTTCATTCAGTAATAAATCTGGAAATGAGTCAAAACTAGTATTTGGTAACGTTTAAAGTGTTTAATTAACGTTTCATACAAGGAGAAAATTTTTTGACCAGGATGAATTCAGTGGAATGGCCACTATAATGTATATTAGTGTAGATTTAGATTTATTTATGAATTCAATTAGCCCTATACTGAGGAAGTAGGATAAGTCAAAGAATTATTACATACAATAGACAACCAACACAACAATGAAGTTAAATTAATTCAAATTTAACGTAAATTAAATTCTTAAATTCATTTAAGGAAAATTAAATGTATGTGATCCAGTGAAGCCATTATAATTATACAACAAATTGGTATCAAGTTGGGTTCCATTTTCTTTGCTAATTTAAGTAACTCTTTGAGACGGCAGTCAGAAGGTGTGACAGGTAATAGCAACGACAAAAGTGGTGTTTGAGTAGGAAGTTTATTCATTTTTTTAGCTTGACAATTGATTAAGTACCTCTATGACAGGTTGCCTGCCTGGTCAAGCCAGGCACGCGCCAGGGTCAGAGGCGCTTGCAGCTACCGGAATCGCCAACAGGTTCTGCTTCTTGAATTACCGCCTCACTCACGACATTGCTCCTCAGGCAGCATTTAACATCACAAATAAATCAATGGACCAGTGCTCTGAAAAACAAACCCTGGTAGCCAATCTTTCAGCAATTGTTCCCATTTTCTCGAAACCATAACAAAATCTATACATAATTTTTTTTTAATACTATAAAATGAACTAAATGTAAAGATACTACATTAGAATACAAAAAATCGATTAAATTAAATCGTTACTATTTCAATAATTATTTTCCATACGCACTTTTTTTAAATAAAAAATTAATGATGATATAAATCTGCACTTAGCTGGTTGCCCGTCCTTCATACTGGAATAAAAATAAAAGGAACGGTTCTTAATTTTGTTTTTAGCTTCTGACAAGAATATTTGTCTTCAATGTAAATTATATTTCCGTTAAATACGTAAACAAAAAATACATGAATGGGAAAAATAAACATAATGAAAAATAAACGATAATATTATGACCTGGACATATAGTAAAATAAAAAATTACGTAAATGAGAAACTATATACAATAAAAAATGTAATATAATAAATAAGATAATAAAAATAGACAGATCGAAAGAAAGATTAGATCAAATTGTTTTTAATGTAAAATACACTTCACAAGTAACACTACACTTTTGATTACTGGCAACTGGTCTCAGCAGTGAAATTTTCTGAGACGAAAACTCATCCGGTGACATCTGTTAACATGATAAAAAATTATGCAGTGTCAGATAAAAATACCAGCAGACACCACCTTTCATATCAGTTTCAAACATATTACGCAGTACTTTCATGGGAACTGATAACCATGAGGTTCCGACCCATCTAAAAATTAATTGACCGCCATTAGTAAGCAGAGTTTTGAAATTTATTTACAAATTTCTCATATATTCTCAAATAAGTTGTAGCTACTAATATTATTAATATTTTCAGGATGACAATTAAATATTTTTATTCCTGAATAGTGCATACTTCTTTCATAAAGTGAAAAATTCATAGTAACATACGGTTTCTATAATTATACTCATGAAGTTCAACGTTCGTAACAAATAAATTTCCATTAAATTTTACAGTTTTTAAATTATTTAATAACATTCGCTCTTTAACGCGTTCCTGTATCAAGTTTTTTTAATTTAATACTTTTTGTTGCTTCCATCTATATGATTATGTTCTCGCTTACTCTTAAAGACAAATATTTTGTTTATATAATAGTTACATCTTCCGTAAAAAGAAAAGTAAATTGTTTAGACTGAAGCTTACGTTTTAAAGTTTTCATATAGTGAATGACAATTTAAGATAGCCTCAAACTTGCACTAATTCTGTACGTCCGTATAATTGAAATGTGTGAACAAAGGCAAAAAAAACAGACGTTCAAGTTATAATGTAATTAATTTAGATAGATGTTTCGGTCTTAAAGAGGATCCTCATATGCCTTGTAAATGCAAATATATTAAATTAAAGATATAAATGTATATATACAAGTATATAAATAATTTTATAAGCTAACATATATTCAATTTTATTTCTGAAATATAATATGTTTGTATTCACAAGTCTGGCGAGGAGCCACATTAAATCATAAAATATAGCTAAATTAATTAAATTAGAATTTAATAGTCTGTATTTCAGCCTTAAACGTATTTATAACTACAAAAGATGTATGTAAAGTGAAAAAAATTCACTGTCTAAATTAAGTTTATATATATATATATTTAATATTTATTAAGTCATACTTATGTATGATTTATTTATCAATACAGTTTAATCGGATATCGGGTAAACGGTTTGCTTGTGAAAAGCGAAATAAGTCTCAAGAAGTTTGATGGCAGTTTTATATAGCTAAAAACTTTCGTAATGGAACACTATAACGCTTCACCAAAATCGGCCCTGTTGTTTTATTTAAAAAAGGGAACAATGCCTGTATGATATAAAAACTGGAATTAAGAAGATATGGTAACGCTGAAGCATTAATTGTAAATATGACCTGAATTCTCTCGAACCTAGGAACAGACAGAAGTATTCATTTATTTAGATAGATATTCTTATTATGAAAATATTATTATCAGAAAAAATATTTAAGTAAAATATTTTTTTTTTAGGGCAACAGGTTACATGAAGGTAATCCACGTTGGGCAACTCCCCTTTAATAGCATAGGAAGGGATTTGAAAGGGGGGAGGCGGAAGGGTACAGGAAGGTAGCCAAGGGTTACTAGGGCCCCCGGGCTATATTTTAAGGATCCTACCCGACATTCGTCTAAAGAAATGCAGATAAAACCATAGAAAAACCTGCATCAGGTAGGTCGGACATTGGTTACTTGTCCCACGCCCTTCCGATAGCGAGAGAGGAGTTTGCTGTGGGGACGCAGCATTCCCTTCTCCGTACCTCGACCAGTTTAGGAGGCAGCAGGCCGTCTGTTCCAATTGGAACAGCCAACAACTCTTACCGTATGCCCAAGGTCTGTGACCCCGGAACATACACCTCTCAAAACAGGCCGAGGTGCCTCGACTTGTGGGAAGCTTAGTTCAAAAACGGAGAGGAAAAGGCATCCCCAAAGGTAGCGCCTTCGTATCTCTCCTAAAAGGTTAAGTAAAAATTTTAAATGTCAGTTTTAAGTATATTTCTAAATATATTTTACGTAGCAGCGAACATTCACTGCAAGAAAATAATTATTCTTACTACGAAATGGGGATGGTTTGTCTAAAGCCAAAATGATTTTACTTTGCTATTATTTTTTACACTATTGAAAGAAATGAGACCTGTTGAGTAACTCTGGTATAAAATAATACAGATAAATTTTAATTAAATTATGAAGCGGAAGAAAATTTTATATTTTAAAACAAATAGCTGCTTTTTATGAGATGTAAAAGGTCTAAGATAAATGTGACAATATTAAAATCAAACATAGGCGCAATAAGACAGATCAGTGAAACATTTATTTGCGTTCCCTTGCGTGCGTACTGCTGAGTTGTCTTTTTATGCTCATCACTTAAATTCTAAGACATTTCAGTTTTAGCGTTTGTAATTGTTCGCTGGTCTGAACACAAAGACCGGTGTAAACCTTGCCGTCTCTTTCAAAGAAGAAACCAGCGCAAGAGAAAGCCCATCTACTCAATGGAGTCATCCAAGGCTAGGGAACTGAGGTTCTCTTGTTCGAGGCCCGTAGTCGCTTGCTGGGTAAAAGGAGAATTTTCTGTTGGAGTTGAAGCGCTCAAAACAGAAAACGAACTTCTAGACCTCTCACCGTTTACCTGTACCTACCACATCAATATTTGGATGCTAGGCAATTTAGTAAACTATAGGTTTCCGTGAAATTGAATTTAAATATTTGAGTTGGTTTAAATATAGATTATTTGTATTTGAAAAATGAACAGGGGGTTAGGCTTTCCTCTCGTTGACCTCTAGGTGCCCTGCCAAGGCTTCCCTCCCCCGCCAAGGGTTTATTTTCTGTCTCATCCGCCCTCAGCAGTTACAACTAAAATTAGCCGTAGGACTGCCTCCCGAGATCTCCCTTCACGAAGAAGCTTTAATATGACAACATCGCAATGGCTAAGGAGCCCAAGAGGGCCCTTGAAGGCGTGAAGATGATCTACTCTGGAATAGACCAGCAAGTGCGCTCAGTCAACAACTATTTTTACTTTCTTCCAAGTATAGAACCCGAGGCATAATCAATATAAAACGTTCAAGGTTTCATTAATAAAATTTACGACCATCGTTTATTTTCACCTTTTTAATTTGTTAAGACTTATTATAGACAATAGTCAAAGAATCATAACTACCTAAATTTCTCAAGAGAAAAATATGGACCTGATACGTGTTCGAGGTACTCTTTGAATGCAACGTAGTTAATTAATTCAGCATATGAGAATGTTTTGGTTCCTCGTAATCTGATTAATTCAGATGCTAGAGAAAGCTGCAGGCTGCTGTTCAAAAGACTTCATATTCTGACTCTACCTAGCGCTTACATATTAGAAATACTAAAATTTGTTAAACGCAACATGAACCTTTTTGCAAGTAACGGGGACAATCATGGCTACGACACAAGAAACCGTTCAGTTCTTAGGTCTGACAAGCACAGCCTCAGTCTCTATGAGTCTAGCGTTCATTATTCCGGTATCGCACTATTTAACAGCCTTCCTGATCATGTAAAGAACATCAACAACTACAACTTATTCGTAAAGGAGTGTAAAACCTACCTTGTCAATGGAACTTATTACTCCGTACACGAATTTTTGAATCGGTCTGACATTCGTTGAACTGCCTTGCCTACAAAATTGCCGAATATGCTATAAATATGTAAATAGTTTGTCCAGTTTTCCCCTTTTGGTGCTGTTTTCCTGCCTCTGCTTTCTGTTTTAGTAAATATCTATGACGACATCCCTCCGTACCTAGCGACAGGAGATTAATACCAGGAAGTGATTTGTGTCGTGTGCGTTTTTCCTAAAAATAGTGTGTATGATTGTAGTGACTAGACTAATGTAAACAGATATGAATTTTTGTGTGTGTTTTTGTGTATTATAAGTTTATATGCAATTTATCTACTGTACATTTGTGACGAATCCTATTTCCTCTTTAGAGGGCTAATGGTGAATAAATCTATCTATCTAGAAAGCTCATACATATTTATTTCCTGCTAAAGTTTAAAGTAGATTTCTGGTATCGAATTATCATAAGAGAACATGATAAGATTGTAAACAGTTTGTATAACTTTCCCTTATTACAGCTTATGTATCTAAAGATACCAATCCGTTTCTGATTTGAAGTTGAAACATCTGAGTGCTCTGAGGGGATACAGAGAACTAAATCGAAGTGATTTAAGGAGGGAAAGGGCCCTTGAGACACAGTTGTCATTTCAAATAATATTTTCTTGTCATAACGACAGAAAACAAGGATTACACATTATATATTATGTATATAAAAAGGATGGATGCTGAAATCAACATTATGCAATATATGTGTGTGTGTGCACGTAAAATTCAGTTATTTTTCCATTTCCATTCGACACTACGTCCCATATTGTGTTGAATCCCCTAAAATTTAGTGAATTTATTGATCCCTATCCTGACGATACCAACTGTCTTTTTTACCGTTAGTCAGCAGTTCTTTAACATCCTTTCCTGTCCAATTGAGTTTAGGTCGCGGAAATAGTACAGCGATTGCGACGTGTAGCTGAAGAAGGGGGGGGGGGGATGCAGGTGAAACGGAGTGTTGTCAACAGGGGGGAACTCGCCTTGGGTGCGTAAGCTCGCGTAACGCAACTCACTAGCAGGAAATCTCTCTCAAAATAGACAAAAATGCCCAATAATCCTAAAAATTCAAAAGAATATATCACTATCGTCTTGACTCTGCGGATTAGAATTTGTAAAACATTTTAATATTAAAAATTGGAACGAAATTTTTACATTTCTACTATTCACTTTATCCTTCGCATATTTTGTATTTCATAATTATGTATATATATATATATATATATACAACTTTTTCTCATTTGTGTCTCATATCTAATTACTTCTAAATAAAATTGTCATATTGGTGGTTTTCCAAGTAGTAATCATAATTTATATATAATATAAAATTCCATTTTATCTAATTAGTAAGTAATCTTTATATGTATTAAATGTATATAACGTGTTACATTTGATGACAAACGTAGCCAAATAAAATGGCGATCAATAATAATAATAATAATCCGTCGTTTAAATTTTACAAATCTACACTGAATAAGTAAATCGTCCATCAGTCAGAAAAATAAGTTTCATATAATTTCATGCAAATGTGTAAATATATTTTGTTTAAATTTTCGAATTTAAAAAACTGATGTGCACCTTATGAAGTCCTAAATTAAAGTCGATATGTTGTGCAATTATATTATGATCAATTGCTTTATTTATTTTTACTTATGACTAATTTATTTTTCACTGATTAATAATTCTGTGTAACTCTCCCTATAGTTCCACATGACTGATGCCATTATTATGGCACTGAACTGTGTGACACGCCCTTTATATATGATCGGACTATTTCTGGAACACGAGATACACAATTTCTTACGTTTTCAATGTGGTTATCCCACAATTCCGATCTACGAAACTAATAACTATTATCGAAATTGCAAATATTTAATACGGCATGAGTGCATTTTTCCAATCAAAGGCCTGCAATTGTTACTGCATGTGATTATGGAAATACATTATAATTAGTTGCTGTTTAGAAATTTATGCGTCAAAATATTTGTCGAGGCCAGTGAACAAAATTGAAAAAATACGTATTATAAATTATTTGTACAAAGAAACTGTTTTAACAGCGGTTTTTTCGGTATTAATTAACGCATGACGCGGAAAGCCTCCGTCCGATTCCGTCGAGTGTTGTTGATAACAAGCTTTGATGAAAAACGAAGGCGATAGAGTCACAAAGGGCAGAGAAATATAGAGATATGGAATTTAAAATAATCTGGCTTTTACGTTCAGATTAGCTCGAAAAATTATGTATTGTTCAAATAATTAATAAATACAGGCACTGTCTCGCGATCGTGATGTGAACATCTGATTTCAATACAACATAGTAAAAGACTAAAATGAAACTAAATGTCATATTCTTAAAAGGAATTTTACTTATATTAAATAATCTTGCTGTTTACTAAATTTTGGTATAGAAGAATACCTCTAGAAAATCTGAACAATTGACTTATTATCTGTACGTAATTATAGCGTACTGTGCCTTTCTTATCTATAGAAATAATGCGTCATTTTTTGTGAATATATTTGAATGAAATTCTTAAAGGTAATAAAAAGCTTATCGACTGGATTATAATTGTTTTTAATTACAGTTTAATGTCGCATTAACCTTTAGGTCATTAGCGACTTACATCCATTAAGTACTACATTTGTATAACAATTAAATTATTATAATTACTTCTTAACATTTTTTCGGTGGTAATTTTAAAACGATCATGCCAAATTCTAATATTACAATGTTGAGCAAATTCTAATCCGCAGAGTCAAAACGATAATGATATTTTTTGGGGGGGGATTTTTATGGTTATTGTGCATTTTGTCTATGTTGAGAAAGATTTCCTGCCTGTTAGTAGCGTTACGCGAGCTTACGTACCCGAGATGAGTCCCCACTGTCGACAATACTCCGCTTCGCCTTCCCGCTTCTTCTGCTGCCGCTATGCTATTTCCGCGACCTAAACTCAATTGGACAGGAAAGGATGTTAAAGAGCTGCTGACTTACCTTAAATCGACAGTTGGCATCACCAAGATGGGAATCAATAACTTGTCTAATTTTTAGGGGACTCAGCACTGTAGGGGACGTTGTGCCTCCCTGTCGCACAGTGTCGAATGGAAATGGAGAAATAACGGAATATTACGTGAACGAACATATATTATATAATGTTGATTTTAGCATTCGTTCATTTTATATAAATAATATATTAACCAGAAGTTATCGGGATTCCAATCTGGTGAAAACATTCTAGCTACACGACGTTTCGACGGCGGTCACAGCCATCATCTTCACTTGAAGAGGTGATGGCCGTGACAGCCGTCGTGAAACTACAATGTTTTCACCAGGTTGGAATCCCGAAAACTTCTGATTAATCACATACACCGGGAAAGCCTTCGTTCGATAATACAAAATATATAATGGATAATCCTTGTTTTCCATCATTTTGATAAGAAAATATTATGTGAAATGACAACGGTGTTTCTTAAACCATTTCGACTTAGTTCTCTGTTTCCCCTCTGAGAATTCAGATGTTTCAACTTCAAATCAGACAACGGATTGTATCTATACATAAGGGAAAGTTATACAAACTGTTTCCAATCTTTTCACGCTCTCTTTTGATAATTCGATTCTAGAAATATTTTAAAGTGAAGATGATGGCATTGACCGCCGTCGAAACGTCGTGTATCTACAATATTTTCACCCGATAGGAATCCTGAGAACATCTGGTTAATATATTATGTATATAAAATAGCTGGATGCTAAAATTAACATGATGTAATATGTGTAATATAAACTTTAAACTTTAGCAGGAAATAAATATGTACGAGCTTTATAATAAGCACTTTTCGAGGTATCAAAACATTCTAATATGCTGCATTAATTAACTACGTTGTATTCAAATAGTACCACAAACAAGAATTAGACCTATATTATCATCTTGACAAATTTAGGTAGTTATGATTCTTTGACTGTTGTTTATAATTAGTCTTAAAAAATTCAGAAGGTGAAAATAAACGATGGTCGTAAATTTTATTAATGAAACCTTGAACTTTTTATATTTATTATAATTCAGGTTCTATACTTGGAAGAAAGTAAAATAGTCGTTGACTGAGCGCACTTGCTGGTCTATTCCAGAGTACAAATATGAAAATCGTGAGACTGAAACTTGAGTTGAAGTTGTATAATACTTTAATACGAAAAATTTACATAAAAGAGAAAGTGCGTCAATGTTTAATACAATAAATTTGTAAGTTGTATATACATCATATCACACACACACACACACACACAATATATATATATATATATATATACATACATACAATTCCACATCTACGCCAAATAAGACTGTTCGCTTAGGTCGGGAGTCGGCACGGTAGCTTAGTCGGTAAAACCTCTGCGTACTGAAGATTTAGGTTCAATTCCGGGCCTTACCGAATATTTCCATTATTTCTTTCGTCTTCATTTCCTCTCTACGTATTTAATATACGCTTCCCTTACAGCGTATTCCCACGCCCGAGCATATTCTTTGTTTAAATAGCGTATTCTCAGCTATCTCTATGTATTCACTGTAAATAAAATAAAACATTTTAAGAAAAAAACTCGTACGACATTCACTAACATTGTTGCACTGAAACTTAAATTCCAAGAGTTCATTTTATGAAAGTTCCAAAATTTGGGTAATAACAGATGCTTACATTCCACAATATTTATAAGTGTTTGAGAGACTAAATTACTATGCAATCAGTAATGTGGAATTCTGTTTCATATATGACGTCTCGCCTAATAAGTTCGTCATTTGAAATAAATTATATTTATCTAAGAAATTATCTAATCTGAAGCACCAGAGCATAATTCAGCAAATAAATCGTGCATACCGACATCTAAATCGTGAGTGGGAGGAACGAAGTTATGAGAACCAAATCTTTTCAACAATAAATGTTTCGCTGAATTGGGCTTTTCTTTTTAACGGCCACGGTAACAGTACCGCATTGTGGTTTGTGCTATCTCCGTGTCCTGAGGGTGGCCCTGACATGCCCATCTCACGTCCAGACGCCCAGCAATCGATAAATAATTGCTCAAGTCTATCTCCCTGCTGCCCCCCTCCTAACCCCCCTCGGGAAACAAAAGCCGAGGTTAAAAGACTACTGGTTCCGCGGGAAACAAATGACTTGTTATCGGGCAGCGCAATGTTTGATGGCCGCTACCATCCCCCAGCAGAAGATGGATAGATAGGACTACAGATGGAGCATACGCCCGACAGCTCTGCTAAAAACATTACCTTCAACTTCTATTTACAAACAACGTTATTCATTCCGAACGTTTAATTTGATGAAGGTGTCTAGCGGCCATGACCGAACGAAACGATATGGCAGTCTGAAGGAAGGATGAGTTTGATTAACTCAAGACAAAATCAACGACTGAGTTAGACAAATAAGTTTTAAATAATTGTCCCTGAGTTGACGCGTCTATTCCTCAAAGCCTTGCTTCTTCCCGAATTTACTGAAAATGAATTTGATCTGATTAAGTTTTATCAACTGTTAATACTGGAACAATTGGGCAGAAGGTAATTAATGATTCCCATGAATCTGATCTGATTAAGTTTTATCAACTGTTAATACTGGAACAATTGGGTAGAAGGTAATTAATGATTCCCATACCAGGTAACTGAACGCTGATTTGGATTTCCCATCAGTCAGCTCATAGGATTGCTGCAGTTTCTGATCAAATCATTATGATCACTTATCTAATTAATCAATGATAGTTTAATTTGAAATTGTGCATAGTGCTTGAGCTGACGGGCGTGGGTTCCGGGCAAGATTAGACATTCAAGATGGGATATACGAAAAAAAGTACTTTTCCAGAGACGGCAACAGCGGATACTAGGCGTCAGGTGTCCCTGAATCCAGACAGACAGACGCAAGGCCCAGAATAGAGTTCCGTATTTTGAAGGGGGCGCTAGCGACTGACCCAGCCACTGGTAAATTTAGCTCAGCCCTCAGCCAAAACTCTGACTGTTGGGGAGGTCTTAGGTGATAATATTACCAGCGCTAAGTGGATAGTCCAGAACGAGATAGAAACTTGTGACTCGGGAATCACGTGAGCTGTGCGAGGAGAACAGATGCTGGAAGGCACACGACAATATGGACAAGTGGACGAAAGTGTGTCATATATCGGAAGCTTTTTTAATAGTAGATGAGAAGTGTTACCAATACCGAGGATTTAAAATAAATTTTCATACATACATTCAGATAACTCTTTTCCTGTTTTACAGAAAACATCTGAAGTCAGTAAATTTTTAAAATTAATTCCTCATTAATTTCCTACACACATAATTGTTAATATTTCAACACGCAGAATCATTTCTTCGGAACGAAAGTTAGTTGCACAGTCTTTAAGCAATATAAAATATTTTAGGAATGGTAATACATTTCGGATATTGCCATTATGTATCAATTAGATTTTACGAGAATGTTTGAAGAAGACCAAAGAATTCAAAGCAAGCTCCTTACTATTAGGTATTTTTTCGAGTCTTATACATAAAAAATTGATGATGCCAAAGGCAGAACTTTATTTCATAAGATACGTAAAGTTGCTCAGTGTACTGTGCCACCTGAAACCGAAACAACTCAACGAGAAAGAATAATAATCATAGACTTAAGTGGAAACGTGTCGTGTAATTAGAGTAGGTCCCACTTCTGCCGCCACCAGAGACATCAGCATCGTTCTTGAGATGCCGCACGAGATCTTACGCTGCCTCCAATTCTCCAAACCGTCCATTTCGTTGCCTTTAATCGTTTGTTTTATTTTGGTGTTTAATTTGAGAATACTGTCTACTGAGACAAGTTCATTGTTTCTTGAGCTCAGTAATAAAAATGACCAGGGGGAGGTAAAAATTCATTTATAAACAGTAAGTACGACATGTCGTAAAAGTTGAAACGATTATGGCAGAGTATATTTTATGGATCGTGTGCATTGAATTAATTTTTTTGTTAATATAAGCAGTATTTAATTATGTAAAATAATAAAATGATGTTTATTTCGTCAAGGCGCTTCCGAAATGTCTTTATTTATTGAAAATATGGCAAAAGTTTAATCCTTAAATGAAACTATTCAATAATTTCTCAAATACATAAATATGATAAATGTAATTAGCTAGCAAAATAAAATATTAAATGTATATTTCTAGATATATCTAAATAATGTTTCCTTTTGTGTCTTATTTATTTTGTTTATATTCGCGAGACGGTGGACACTCGGCGATCGTCAAAAGGTTGTCGGGCGAAGCGAGCAGATTACGAAGCCCTGTAGTACCTCTAAAGTAATTAGTTCTTTCGTGAGATAACAAGAAAGTCTTTGGATATTTTAAAATTTTCTTCCGTCTCTCCCGACCCTTAAATTAGTAACATAATCTGAGGATCTTTAGAATCTTTTTGTGTTAAAGATTTTTAATATATTGTAATGCCAATTAATTAAGACATTAATTGTGAATTCGAAAATATAAATTGTTTGAGAAATCTATTCTTACGGCGGTACAGAACATAGCGACAATAGAAAAGTCAAGCACTGTTTCTTTGTCGGAAGAAGTAATGCGCGCTCAAAATTGCGAGACGGGAGTTAGTTTAGCAGGAAAGCTTGGTCAGATGCAGGTCGCAGGAAGATATTGAGAAGTTTGAGTTGGCAGTCAGACACGACAGAAATTGGTCGTGTTGAAATAGACAAGACAATTTCCAATCCTGAACATTTTGCTCAAGGCGAAATATTCACTCGAGCAGAACTACGAAACCTTCTAAGCACAAACAGTCTTGTGAACATAGCCGGGCAGAATTAGCAGAAGTCAACCAAGAGAGAGACGAAAGGAGGATCATCCTGGTTCCTGAGTTTTGATCTAAAAATATTAATTTAGAATCTGTGCGTTTTAGAGGAAGTGAAAAAACCCGTCATAGTGCTTCGACAATTAAAGGTATCATGGAATGCTGGGCAGCCGTGAGTAAAAATATAAAAACTACTAATTATGTAAACCTGATTAAAAGACAGCCGTCAGATATCGTTTTCTTCTTTTGATTAAAATTTGTTAATTATAAACCATTTTTTTAGTTTAACTTCGCTGACAAGTAAATTTCGTCCTAATTAATTGACGAGTAAATCTTTTCTTTTTTAAATTGGAATTTGTGTTTAAGTTAAGAAGTAAAATGATTCGCCATTATCAAACCCAGTAGAGACCCTGAGATATATTTTAAATTGTGTAATTGTTTTAAAGTTTTAAAAATAAATCTATTGTTTGTTAAAGTTTATAATCTTTCATTCATTTAAAAGTCCATATTTATTTTGATTATTACAATATGAATAATAGATTTTTATAATAGGCTCCGTTGAAATGGGAAATCAAAATTAAAGATAAAACGGAACCACAGTTAAATGTTTTTGATATTCGGCAATCCGCTGATGCAGAAGCGAGAGTCAGTCCGTGGATGGCCGGCGTTGGCTTTGATAGCTGCGAGATACGACTTCCGGTGTCCACTGCATATCGTCAGGAAGCGTCCAAGGATGCTGTAATATCAATACACACATTTTGTTCTTACACCCGCTCGGAACTCTTTATTGTCAATCCTGTGAGCCACCGCATTTTTTCCCCCTTTTACTGAGCAGGTGATTTCGATTGGATATTTTTTTCTTTCTTTTACAATCTGTTAATTGATACTGCCAGCCTGACCAGCTTATATCACAGTATTAAATGTCCTGATATAAATTTATTTTTCTTCATTTACAAATTTTCAAATGCACATATTTTTAACAATTTTAGTTGCCTGACATTTTTCAATAAATTAAAATTCCCCTGCAATTAGTATGAAAATTATTATGAAAAATTTAAAACATCGTAATAAAGTAAATACTACGTTCTTAGATGAGGAATTTATTGTTTAATTAAAATTTACATCTGAAGAATTCCCAAAATTAAATGTTGAAACGTAGTGTTTGTTTTATTATAATGTTTTTAATTTTTCATAATAAATTTGACTAGTTGCTTGATTTTTTCATGTACACACAATTTTCTTATTATTTAAAATGAATTATACTCAAGACTAAATTCCCCCCCCCCTTTTCTACAGGACAAAATGGAATAATAAAAATGAATTAGTTCTTATAAGTTTACAATACATTTAGTAGTTGAACTGTATTATGCTCTAAGAAGATTTTATTTTCAGTAATACTTCTTAGAAAATTCTTTACATGTAACTGTTTTTTTTAATATTCCGACGTTTCCACACTCAAAAATGTATGCATTTGGCAAACGAAAGTCTTGTTGACTCACCATACATTTGAATCTGTCAATTTTTTTTTCTATATTTATGTTTAGTTTTGTATTGAGTCAAACTTCAGAATGTTTGACGCTCAATTACATATATTTCGTTCGATCTCCAATTTTTGTAATTTGCTTGTTTGGAGATTTCAGATCCCGAAGTTATTTATTCATTTATATCTCTAGAGATGAATGAATGCCCCGTTGTCATGACAACTTCTCAATTCAAAAAACCTCCGCTCATCTTCCGATTTTATTTTATTGGTACAAAGACCTTATCACAGTAGAAAAATGTGATAAAATGAATTAGTCTCATGTAATTACGGTGATACGAGCTGCAAACAGTGCAAATAGCCTACGTGACATAGATACACAATACAATACTTGGCTCAATGCAATAGATTACACTGCAATCAGACAGTGATTTATTTGGTTTATTAAAACTGAAACTCACAGACTAAATATTAAGTAATTTAACACGCATGTTTCGTGGAGTATCTCGAAAGAAAAACATACGGATTTTAGAATTATGATGTACACGCCTGTCAAATATGAAGGTTTTATTAACATTTATTACTCATCATACCTTTAAATGTTAGCTCAGGAAATTTTATTATATGGCTATTTATATGAAATTTACGCCGTCCGAAGTATATTTAATTTATTTCACAGATGTGTAATTTTCCATTGCAACATACTCGTACACTCGGATAGAAATCTCATCACACCACAAAATTAAACGTTATTTTTTACTCTGGTTGCTTTCTGCTTTATTCACGTAGTCAGACTGCCTGAAAATTATATTTACTATAGTTTTACTTGATTAAGAATTATTATGTATTAATTTCAACGTTCTGTTAAACTGCTTGTCTTGTTGAAATTATTGCATATACTGCTTGAACTGAATTTATTTATATGCAACTAATTAATATTTTTCTGTTTCCTGATTTTATCAAGAATCTTCCCTCGTCTTTTTTTCAAAAATGAAAATATTTTATATTATATATCACATCAAAATTGATAATCACAAGAAAACTTGTCTTCCAGTTTTACGTTGCAACATGGTCATTTAGCGTTATTTTGTGTTTCAATCCAGTCCTGTGGTTGGTCAATTGTCTCGTAATCTAGAACAAGTCAAACGAATAATCTTTCAGGGACTGATTTAGTTCTATTCCGATTGAGTGTAACATAAAATCAGTTTTCATGTCTGCGAATGAAATGTCATAGAGGAAGTAAAGGAACATTTAATGACAGGCATAAACATACGATCAAATCTACGGTAGGAGAGTTCGAACTTTAAATGAAGTTCTGTCTATCAAATGGATTCAGTTGGATGAAGATGGAATGTAAGTTGGCGTGGGAAGCTCAGAGCGGCCATTTCGGTCAGATTCAGGGTATTTTCTTTGCGTGGACACTAATTAAGGAGTTCTCGTTATAAACGACTACACTTGCTTCGAAATAATTTTACTATAAATTGTATGTATTCTATCTTCAATTTTAGTTAAAACTGTACACACACTGTCGAGCAAAATTTGGAAAATCTTGTTAGTTAAATTAGTGCTTTGCTGGATTATTCGCGCCATGGGTTACTGCTACCTTGCTGCACAATATACTATTTCTTATGTGGATGCGAATGAAATAGAATATTATATATTGGTTTTGTTGGAATTAATTGATTTGTTGCGGTTGTTTTTACTTAATTAATGGGTTTTATTATTTTAATATTTAATTTATCAGGGACACGGCTATATTTGAGATGTTCAGTACATAATTTGTTGCGAGTTTCTTTTTTAGTTGTATTTTTACTCCTTTAATTTTGTTATTTATATTTTCTTGCACAAAAGTTGCGCTTAAGCTCTATATTTATACTGTATTATTTTATAGACAATGCATAACACAGTCAAACCGGTCGAATAAACCTTCGTTATCCTTTCTTCACTACTCGACTCATTAAACATACCCTTTAACCACAACGAAATTAAATTATATTTACAGTTTGATAATCATTTACCTTTACTTATATCCTTCATTCTACTGTTTAATGAACTTGATCTGTCTCTTAAGTTAATTTTTATCGTTTTCAATACGTCCTCACGACGATAGCGGGATGCGTCACCGAAAAGTCGTAGACTGAGTGGCTGCCAGCACTGTCGTGATGTAGCACTCTCCTCGTGGAGTGGAGTCCGTATCCGGGAAATATGTGTTCTCATATTTGGACCAAAGGAAAGAGGATGGGAAAGATGGCTTTGGTATTGTCTGACTCCGTTAAAATTAATTCCAACCTCAGGAGATGCGCCAATTGGAGAATAAATACAGACGTGAATTACAGCTATGTAAAGTCAATATATTTTCTTGATGACGATGTCGACGCGACCGTTATAAACTTTAATGAAAAAAAAAGTCAATTATAGAGCAGTAGAGTCCCATGTCTCTATACTGACTGGCATAGACTTTAACTGTAATTTAATTCAATCAGAAATCTCGACTAAAACATTAATTTTGATTTAACGGGGTCTTTCTGGGTAAAGCTTAACCATTTAATCGCCACCTTTATCAATTGTCGTTATTACGCCCCACATATTCTTCACCAGGTGTAAGGACCGAAAAATTATTTCACGTCCTATACTGTAGTGAAGAATAATTAACATTTAATATACTTGCCTACAACGTATGACGAGTCTCAATTCCGAGAAATTAGTGTTGATCCTTTGGTTCAGAGCGCTGACACGTCCATTACTGGGAATTGTTTGGTTTTTTAACTAAATTTTGATGTGTTTTCTACTAATGTTTACAACTTTAAGGTGACTTTGGCCCATTCGTTGTAGGCAGGCTATGTTTATTTCTTCTAGTGTTGGTGATGTCACCTACACGTCCGCCATTGTGCGATTCCTCACTGTATGAAACATCAGGCCATTACAAAATTCTACAATAATTCCTAAATTAATAAACCAAATACGCGATTTTCAACATGAAAGCGAATATATCAACACTTGTTAAATGTATATTTCCTGATACCTAATTACACCTACATACCATGCCAACATGGAGTCAATCGTACATCAATCCTTTTCTTCGCTTAAGATCTCTTAGATTCCAGTTCTGAAATCTTATTACGTATTCTTAATATTCTCAGTCTACATTAATTTTAAGTGCTTTATCTTAGTTGTAAATGTAATTTTTAATAACAGAAGAAATTGTTTCCAATAAACCACAACCAAAGAAGCTATAAAATTGAGATTTTTCAGCCTGATTCTTTATTGTAATTTTTATAAATCAGATCATTTCATAATTTTCCCAATTAATTTGGCTTAGCTCATATATTGGTTTATAAATATTTTAATTTTTTTTTTGCTTTCGTCAGTCCTCAACATTAAGTTATTCCACGAAAAAATGATTTTAGTCAAGTTCATGAATACAAAAGTTTTTGCGTCTTTTCTGGACAATTCTGAAATTAAGTCTTCCTTGTAACACGTTATTTTCAGATTAGATTTTTGTATTACAACTAACCAACCCATTTTATTGTAACGAATCCTGTCATTAGAATCAATTATACTCGTACAGCTCGTTACGATTCATATCCAATCACTCGAGTGATTCCTACATGTAATACAGGGTGTCCCTTTCAAAAATCCCACATGTCATAAGCCCAGGAAAAAAAACCTACAGTATATATGATAATGAAATTGCACTATATGCAAGAGCATCTCAAAGAGTTTATTTAATATTTATCAGTACATTTCTGCATGTGAATCATTTGTAGCACGAAGAATATCGAGACTATATTCCATTTATTGCCATGTTCTTCGAAACAATACGCTGTAGCATATCCGTAGCAAATTTTTGTCGCCATGGGTTGTCGTTCGGCATCAAATGTTGCAGAATTTGCACTTTGTAAGCATATAAACGAAGTCGCTGGTGTACTTACTACACGTTGTGATGCCGAATGACCAAAATTTTGCTACCGATATGCTTTAAGGTATTGTTGCGAAGAACATGGCAAGAAATTGAATACAGGCTCGATATTCTCCTGGCTACAAAAAATTCGCTTGTAGAAGTGTACTGATAAATATTAAATAAACTCTTTGAGATGGTCTTGCATATGGTGCAATTTCATTATCATATATACTGTAGTTATTTTTTCCTGGGCGATTGAAGTGTGGGAGGTGTGAACATATTTCACGTATATGTGACCTTGCATAAACTATTTTCTCCTAAATCTTCTTCTAAAATGATGCATTTTGTTCCCTTGGGTGCGACACTGGGACTAATATATTTTACGGTAAACCTTCCAATCGTACTTGTAAGCTCTCTTTCTTGCATTGGCACTGGAGGGCTAGTGTGCATTGAATGCTTGAATGAAAACCTGCAAGCTGGCTCAAGGCTTTTTCCTTCCAAGCGCTGTCAACTCTTTGAAACCGCACGACTCTCGGGCGAGACGTTGGTGACACCGAAGGCGGGGGACAAGGAATCAAAAAAAGTACAGATGTCTCAGGCACAAAAACAAAACGCACGTGTGCGAGGGGAGCCTAATGACCCCGCGGCAGCGCAGTTGCTCGCCATGCATCACCCGGACCCGCTCTAGGGTTACGGATGCACTCGGATCTCATCTTGCAACTATGGGACGCCAGTCTCAAAAAACTGTCACCAATAGGTGCAGTGTTCAGCTAAGTTAGGTGCAAGCTGGAATAGGGGTGAGGTTCATATAGTTATCCTGTAACAAAGATTATGTCAGGATGATTATAAGCGTATGCTATTAATCGTGTTACGTTACAGTTTCAATAATAAATGAAAACACTGGGCGTAACCACAGTCACCTAATTAGTAATATAAACAAACTAAAAACCTTTTAGAACATCAATAGTGTATAGAAACAATTTACTTAACCCCATATTCATTACAGTGGCAACGCAAGAAGGAAAAAAGTAGTTGATGACACCACTTTAAATTAATGTCAATAAAGTTTTAATTTTTAAAATAATTATTTTATTATCGTTGTTATATTAAATTTCGATATCCTGCTTCTATATCTTTGTTGGTCTTTCACAAATTGAATAAGTTTATGGAGAAATATGTCGAGATACGTCATTAAAAATCAGCAGCAAGTGGACCATTTCAGGAATATTTATAAACCAATATATGAGCTAAGCCAAATTAATTGGGAAAATTATAAAATGATCTGATTTATAAAAATTACTATAAAGAATCAGGATGAAAAATCTCAATTTTATATCTTCTTTGGTTGTGGTTTATTGGAAACAATTTTTTCAGTTATTAAAAATTACATTTACAACTAAGATATAGCACTTAAAATTAATGGAAGCAAAAAGAAATACTTGAGAACCGTGTTTTTCAATGCATGGGTCCGTATGTTACCATTTCTTTATCTACACAGATATATTTCTTGTATTATCCAAGCATGGGATTTTGTAAAATAAAATTATATTACAGACATATAAAATATTGAATAAAAGGCTTTTAACCGAGTAAACAATTGTATTTGCGACGTTTCGATGACGTTCACTGCTATCGTCTTCAAGCAATAGTCTATTGCGATTAGAAACCCGAGAACGCTTTATTCATTCTCTACACCGAGAAAGACTACATTATTTATTATATAAAATATTTTCATAAGCTTTTGCTAGTATGTCATATTTATCTTCTTATAATATAAAAAAATCCAAATTTGATATCAAAAAGCTATATAATTTTATTAACATATTAAGTGATTAAGTCCAAAAAGACGGAATGAAACGTCGTGTCTTTTGTTTGTTATTTAGATTAATGTTAATTTTTCTGATTTATTTGCTACTTTATTTGTTGAAAGACTTACAGAATTTAGTCCCTAATTAATGGGTTTATCCCATTAGAATGAAAATTTGTAAGTGATGTACTTAGGGAATATTTATAACCGCTTAACTTTTTCCATGCTATTCGTCTTTCCATGATCGTAAAATCAGTTGGCCAAACTGTCTCCGTTTCATTGTTTACAATATATGTCAAAAGTATTGTGCTCAATGCTTGCAAATGAAATAGCTGTTAACGAATTTTTGAAGTCACGAATTGGCTTTTTAAAAATAGCGGAATCAACAATGTCATCACATCTGAGTTTTAATATTCCTCACTACTTACAACCTACTAAGCTTACGGATGAATTGTTTGCCTGATCAGAAGCATATTGATCGGTTCATTGTTACTGCATACACGACATTGTGAATTCTACGTCAATCAATCAGTTGTGTCAAAAACTATTTTATATATACCTAGTTCATTATACATATTTCGTCATTAGTTGATTCTAGCGATATACTAGAAGAACTGTGTCAATGTAATGGTGTTCAATGTTAACAACTTGCGGGTTTCTATTTCAAGGTGGTCAGCAGCAGCAAGTAGACGACTAATCTCTTTATTATTCCTGAATTACTCTGATAATTGGGGACGGGTATAATATGATGAGAAAGTTCCTACTTGTGGGTTCGAACACACGTCTCGTTATGAATGAACGCGATGACACCAATGTTCAGAGCTTGTTAGGTGTCGAACGTGCTCCTCTTGCATGGCAACGATCAACCGAAAAACCGCGCCGTAAAGCGTCGGTTGATGCATATTCATGACTTGTACCTGTAATTACAACTTAGTCTCCTCTACCACGCTCACTATGTCGTAAATCAATAACAATGACTTTGCAAGCAGTTACTTTTCATCCATTATTTGCTGGAAGATGTTTCGTATAAATATTAATTAATTTTATTTTTATGGATTAATGGATTTGTTCCTTTAAGACCAAACAGATATTTTATACAACCTTAAATTTTTCTTACTCACTATAAAGTGTTATATAATCAAGTAAGGAGTACACGAGCCCATTTTTTTAGACTATCAGGCTACAGAATCCACGTGGAGCCAACTCCCCTTTAATAGCATAGGAAGGGATTTGAAAGAGGTGATGCGGTAGGGTAGAGGATGGTTGTCAAGGGTTAATGCGACACGTTACCTATCAACAGTAAAATAAACTACATTGCTGATAGAAAATAAAAGAAAACTGATTAGCGGATGATGGTTCGTGAAAACTGAGGATTCACTATATGAGTTATTTAAGAAGTCCTACGACGTCCGAGTTTAAAGGACGTTCAACACATGAAAACCTATTGGAAGAGTGTTAATATTTTGTTTACAATGGTTTAAGCAGTTAATTGTATTAATGAGCTTTATGAATATTGTGTTGACGAGCAATGCTTATTAATATTACGTAAGATAACTTCAGTTAAACCTAATATTAAACCACAGTGGAACAAATGATTACAGCTAATTTTTTTTATCTAAAACGTGATTTTCTTAACAGAAACCATTTATACATGAGAAGGACACCGTTAGAACTTTTACTGGAAGAATGAAATTATTCTGTACGAATAGAGAGATCCAGTTTCTTCTAGTTAAGACTTCAAAGACGACATTTTTGTTGTCTCATCTGTAAGATGTCGTGGATCTATTTCTATAATAGCCAGAAATATATTTTAGGTCACTGTCAACGGAGATATTCGTATTTAAGTCAAATTTGGTTCGAAAAATATCACAAATTCGTCGCAGGAGTTTGGGTGTTGGCCTGATCAGCAGGTTCTACGTTGGTTATCAGTCAGATACGCTACACAGAAATTACTGTTTTTTGAACTGTTTCTATAAATAACCAAAGTACAACGGTATCGTTGAAGAAATATCATGACGATGGCAGACATGTGCTAACCTAGACGAGAATGAATTATGACCTGCGGTTGATGCAAGCACCACAGAGCCACCACGAAGACACCTCATGCAGAGGTTTCCCTTGAGATGCAACGAATAGCAAGGAGAAAGTATCGTTCCTCGGGGTAAATAGAACATGCAAAATTCAGATCGGTACAGAGGAAAAAGTCTCAATTTTCTGGGAAGCTTCAGAATGCACCATCGGAACCATTAATGGTTACAAACGCTTTCAACCAACTTCTACAAACAAAAATGTTGCGTCATGTTTGTCGTGATGAATTTCATACAAACTCATATTACAATTATTTTAGTGTTAATTCCAACAAAAATGGACCAGTATTAGTTGTAGCCACATAGATATTATTAGCAATTACAATTATGAATTATTTCACGTTCCATTGTCTGCTAACACTTTCTTCTAACCTTATTTCTGTATATCGGAAAATATTGGATCTGAGCAACTTAAACACTTCACTCGGCTTAGCTGTTATGAATGTATTCTTCTCCGTGGATTTATACTCTTCGTAATCACATTTATCTCGCGTTCCAGGAATGATAGAGCTTCAATTAAAAGTAAGTAATGTTCCGACGAGTCACGTGCAAATATTTAGGTCGGCATTATTACTGCGGCGTGAAATGATTAACGTGCTAGATCTCCACAGGTTTCTATGACCATTATTTTAAGCTGAACTGGTTCCTCAAGTCGGTCAAGAGAATGGAAAGATGGAAGGCTTTAGGGCAAGGCTCGTATGCATTATGCAAGTTTCCGTTCTTTCTTCTAAATTCCTAGGTTAATGTATATTGATTTGCCTCACACATAGTCTAAGATGTCTGGCATAATCGAAGTATTGCTAGTAACGTTTTACAGAAAAATTTGGGGGTTAACAAAATATAACACACTAAAATATAATAATAAAACCTAGAGAAATAGAATTACGGTTTTTGTGTTTGCTGACTGACTCCATGAAAATATTTCTCTTTCAGAAGAAACGATAGTTATTTATGCATACCTCCGTAATCAAATTACCGATATTTTTTTACATGTAATTGAAGATTATTAATTTAAGGTTAGTATGGTGAAGAAAAACTAAAATTTGATTTGTTAAATCTGGAAACACAAGACTTTCTATCATAATTTTTATGATTGAGATACACATTCTTAAGGTAAAATCACTCTCGTACAAAGCGAGAAGCGCAGGTTCGATTCCAGTCCGGTCGAGATTTTTCTATCCTGATATTTAAATTCTAGTTCATGTCACATATGGATGAGCTTCGATGGAGGCTTCTTCTGTTCTTACTAAATATGTTTTAAGAAATTTTTAATTTATTTCTTTAAAGAAAATAATTTATATGCCGTGCTTCGGTTTTCCAAATATCATCTTACTTCTGTATGTAAGTAATAATTTTCATCGATTAGCAAACTGTCCCGTACAAAGCAGAAAATTTCTGCCGATCTTCATTTTACTCCACTTTATATGCCTCTAAGTATGCGTATGGCAGGATTACTTCTTTGGATTACGAGAACAATCACAAAGTTGCAGAAGGTGGTGTAAAATATTCGCATTTTCCTTCTGATTTTTCACGTTATGAAAACTTTAACTGCCGCATTTTACTAATTAGTATATCCACTTTTTATTTTTACAATAGCAATGAAATAATTATTTTTCGTTTACCGTGGTAGAATTACGACACTTAATAAAATCATAGAAATACGGAATATATCGATTATTAAATGATTTCGCGGTTGATTATCCTGGCAAATTTTTTGTCAACACAACATTTCCACGACTACTTTTTACCCAGTCGCTAAACAGAGAATAAATTATTATATCTATTCTTCGTAACTCGATTTTATATACCGTCGATGTCTTGGATTACCAGAGATCAGCAGCGTCAAAGTGACGACTAAATTTACACAATCTGATATTAAATGGAAGAAATGCAGTCCGGTGGAATTAAAACAACGAACCATGCACGAAGTTTTGAATTAAACGTTTGGATATTTGATTCATTGCCAGCAAATCTCTCTAGGCAAAGAGGTCTTTCATGTACGTAAGATTTTTTTATATATATCATTAGATCACAGACTAGATAAAATTGTTTTACCTTTTTTCCTAAAATTATATGCTAGAAAAATCTACCTCCAAGTACTAATGTATCTGTGATAAGTGACTTGTGTGATGAGACTGTCGTCTTCATCTTGCGGTACCGTAGTATTGATACGTCTGTATTCTTCTTTCACATCCTATTTTTCATATATACTGCAGGGCACTACTATATATTTTAAAAATATATTTACATTAGACAGAATTCACTTTTCTAACTTTGTTAGTGAGCTTCTGTTGGAAGCCTGGTGCACCACTTATGAGCCAGTTTGAGTTTTCTGGGTCACATGGATTTAGTAACAGGTGTTACTTGACGTTTACAAATGGTGACACAATTCCACTATGCGCGTTGTAATGTGTTATACAGAAACTTTGTTTCAAATTGCACTTATGAAAAACTATTATGGGACAGCTCCCTCTTTACGGTTTTCGTCAATTTCATATTACAGTATACGTAGAAGTCCGTAATGTCTTCGAAATAGTGAACTTTCTTACACACAAAAAATCATCAAAGCCTGCATTTTCTCAGAAACAACGTCATTAAGCGTGATTATCTATAGAATATAAGCGTGTTGCCTCATCTGGGTTTCAAGCTCGAGACGAGTTATAATCCTGAAATTTTCTAACTGGTCACTAGCGTTTATGATTTACAGCAGAGGGCAATTATAGTACATTGCATCAATTCTCTGGGTACAATCTTGCCTTCCCTTCACAAGAACAGGTTATTCAGCAGGACGTAGTTGTAAATTGCGTCTAATAATTATTTTCAGCGGGTGACTTTCCTTTTTAAATACATTCCATGTGCTGTTGGAGCTGTTAAGAAGGTCGCTGAATGCCACACCTATATAACGTCCTCATTTATAGGTCTTTACATCATGTGAGTCACATCGACGTTTCTACTGACCGGAAACGACGGACTCATATTTTATTACTGTTACTATTTAAACACTCATTAATTGGCCGTCGGGATAAAAAAAGCTCTTTTGGTTGCTATATATATGTAAAGTAGTCCTCTTTAGGTAATCGTCTTGAATGTAAGATTCAATAAATACCATTAATTATAATCAGAAATTTGCAAACCTGAACCATTTAGCGTTAAATAGAAACTTCATGAAAGTCGATCTATCCATATAAAGGGATCATATACAGTATATTGGCATCGGAAAATATTCGTTTAGATCAGTTGGAGAGTGGAATTGCCTGCAGTTATTCTCGTGGCGTTTCCTCCTACAGGTCGACGTTGGCAGTGAAGTGAAAGTGTAAAAGTGTAGTTAGTATAATATATGTTATTCTATCTAAAAATATGTTCCTTGGATTGTGGAATGAAGAGATGTGAATTGGACAATAAGATTATGGCTCAGAAAATTCGAAACTAAAGGTTGAACGTTCAAGGTCAACAATGACTTAGGAAGCAGTTAGTGAAGTTGGAGCTCCTGTGCTACAGGATCCTGATCCATCAAATCCAAAGAGATCAGCTGAACTACCAAAGTCACGAACACCTAAACAACATATTTATATTTTATAAAATAGCTTTCTTATGAAATTTAATTAGTGCTCCAGTTGAAATCGAATTAACTCGTTATTAATGTTGGAGCATGATGACGCCAAGTGCCATACGTCTAAAGGAACTTTGGCTCTCTTAAAATAAAATTTTGCAGTAAAAACTCAACTGGCATAAAGGAGCCTTAAAAGGGGCATGGCTTAACTGCATTTGATATTTTCCTCAGGGGTTACTTAAGAAGTCTGGTTGACGGGAACAATCAACACTGCAGTCCAATTTTCAATAATATTCTTACGGCAAACGTCCAAGTTTTTTTTTGGTAAATTTGAAGAGTGTATTTCAATTTAATATAAATAATTTTTTGGGATAATATTTGTAGTTGCCTTTAAATAAAATCGATCACTCCTGTAAACAAGACGTTTTCTGAATCTATAAACTTGTAATACATCATACAGAAATATAAAATTTACTATAGAAAATTGGAATATTGGGCTGAATAACACTCTAAAATGTATTGTGAAAAAAATTATTGGAATCCTATTATGTATTATAAATAATTACTATTTTGTAAAAGTCTTAACGCCCTTTGGAAGAAATAATTTTCTTTGCTTGAATTTGAGTATATGGAGTATTTAGAGAATCTATAAATTGAATGGAATTCCGTATAATTAAGGAACCGAAAAATTACAATTGTGTGGCTTTAAGTTAGAATATATTGTGTTGTTTGTTGAGTATGTTGGTTACTAGAAGATGTAAATAAATGAAATGGGGATGCAAAAAATTGCATTAAATGTTGAAAGAACAAGCAATGTTTTCAAATCACCATCAGGCATAAACTGTGCGTCATTATATCCTATTATGAGGACTGTAGTGTGAACATACGTTAGAATGTTTTAAAAATTTTATACCATTGAGTAGCCTCCAAGTGTAAGTCTCGCGGAGGGGTTAGTTTATATCGGGTTAGCAGATCCGGTAGCAGATACATGAGAGACGCCATCTGGCGTCATTAGCATCTATTGTCCATCATTACGCGTGCTGCTAAAAAGCTGCTGACCGTGTCTTGAGCGGTGATCGGAAGCACAGCTGTTGCAGGCCGGGGGTGGCTCCATTGTCCTATGACGCAGGATTAGATTGTTATTCGCCCCGAGCGTCTGTGGGGTGGATCGTGCAGGTGTGGACGCCCGAGTGTAAAAACAATCCTTATTACGTGAGTGTAACTAACAGAATCAGTTGACATGCGTGACAGACACTAGTGGTCAGTGGAATATTTACCTGCATAATTCAATAGGTGTCACTTGGAAAAAAAAGAAGGAATTCTAGAAGTGTAAAAAGAGCAGATGTATAGTTTAGCAGGTTTATTTACAATTTTAGAGTGACTCAAAACTACAAAAAATATATATTGTAATATACACAATTAATAGGTCGTTTAATTAATGTAATAAATTTGAAGAATTCGAGCCCCACGTTGTGGAAGCCAAAATGTAATAATCAACTGGAAGGCGTTAATTAAATAAAAGAATTAATAAAATTTACAAACAATATTTATTTATTTTGTGCAAAAATTTAAAAACAATTACAAATTTAAAATATTAAATTCTCAGGGTCTTCACTGGGTTTGATAATGGACTCAACAATTTGATTTAAAAATCTTATTAACAAAGAAATCACATTTACCTAAACAATACGTCGATAGAAATAAACTAAAAAGAAAATAAATTAACTTGACAATTAAAATAGAACGAAATTAAAAAGTAAAGAGATTAACTCTGATTAAGAATTAGAAAGAGAACGAAATCTGACTTCTATATTTTAATTACGTTTACATAAATCATTATTTTGTATTTTGTTACTCACATCTGTCCAGTTGGTTCCAGCATTCCTTTTGGTTTCGAAACTACATTATTGCGAGATTTTACACAGATTCTAAGATTCACAGATTTTACACTGATTCTAGTCAAAATTGATAGGATGTCAGGAACTCGGATGATCCTCCTTTTTGTCAGCTATCTGTTGACTGCTTGCCTTAGGTGAATTCTGCTTGCCTTATATGAATCCTGTGGTTTGTAGATTTGCTAGTCTTTTACCGCTTTAGACTTCAACTACAACTTTACTATTTCTTGCTGCCTATGGACGTAAACTGCTGCCATCCTTTCCTGGCTGACTACAAACGTAAAACTGCTTTTACTTAGCAAGTTTCGATGTAATGCTTCCGTGAATGTTTTACTTTGTCTTCAACTCACAACTTTGTCTAATAATAATACATTAAACGACGGCTAGTCTCTGCTCTATTATCACTTGTTCCGTCCTCCGAAATGTCCCGGCACCAACCAACTCTGTTAAATTCTAGTCACCAACTGAACTATCGTCTCGAGTTTTAGCGCGTATACGCCATTTTCGACTTTTTGACAAAGGCGTCTAGCTTCATTGTTGCTTTGGGAGCTCCTGCCGCAGTAATGGATTTCTCAAACAATTTAAATTTTTATGTCCAAACAATTAATGTCCTAATTAATTGGCAATACAATATATTTTTTTTAGCGTAACATGCTACATGAGGCTACAATAGAATTTAAATAAACCGAGAAAATCAGGCTTTTGGTTGAAACCAATTTAAGTGCTTAACTGTTTGGCTTGCCCGGACGTTGTTTGAAAAATCTGTTAACTTTCTCACAGCTCCGCCAATTAACGTAACAGCCTTCTCATTTAAGTGCATGATAAAGGGGACACGTTTAGTGCATAGTTACGAAAAATTTGTAAGGTCAACAGATAAATATAAATCTTATAAAATAACAAAAACTTTAACTTATCAAAAATGAGAAAATTTTCAATTTATATTTCATGTGCCCTTACTTTAAACCACGTATATTTTGGCGTCTGATTTAAGTGTTCTTTTCACCATTAATAAATTACTTTGTGGTAATCCACGAGACGGGTGGAAAATATACTTGTTGGATAACGGTCGTTATGTCAAACTTTAGTTTTTATTAATGATTATGAATCCATAATGAAAATATTATCCATCACCCAATGTCATTCTTTTACCAAGTAGGAAGTCACCAGGTAAGGCCTCTAGTACTACTTCTCTGAAGTATTATACTGGTAACTACTTATTTAATTATCCACATTAAACATATGATTGCAAAAGTTTACCTCGTTTACCGAATAAATTATTTTTTAAAAAATCTATCTTAATTTGTGCGTTTCTTGCATAAAAAGTAATTTTACTGCTGTTACCGTTCATTGGCTGTGGAGTATTTTGGAAAATGCAAAAATTCGTAAAGCGTCAGTAATTATTATAAATAACTACAAAACAACACGATTAAGTCATAATTGAGCCAAGACGCTCATTGGTGTCTTAAGAAATAAAAATAATAAGTGAGAAATGTAAAAATTTTTGAAGCCCCTAACGTAATATTGGCTGGCCGTATTGCAACAAAATCTGGTACACAAGTACATATTGTAACAATAAAATACATTACCGACTCATCGGGATATAATGCATAATGATTTGCTAATAAATGAGTACACTAGAATGAAACTAATATTTGGACACTGACATAATTCCCCAAAGTTTTCTCGGAATCGGATTTGATGTAGGACGTGATGTAGGTGCAAGCGGAAACAGTGACATAAAAGAAAGCATGTGCAGCCGTTTCTCTGAGGCTGCGCCATTAAATTAAATAGATTTCATAATTGCAGGTAGTGTGACATACGGCTCGGAATCGTGGACTGTATTAGATACGGGTTGACAATGGTTTACGCGTGGTTGAACGTAAAGATGTTCGGAGAATTTATGAACCTATAAAAGAGGATGAAAGACGGATAATATGAAGTAATAGTGAAATAGAAATGAAACTCAGAGGCGAAGACATAGTAAGTTTCTTGGCGTCATGACGGCTTGTCTGGCATAGCCGCGTTGAGAATGACGAGCGAAGGAGGTTGCAAATGAATCTTTTGCATGGAAGATGGATGAAAGGAGGAGAACGATGAAGAACACTGATGAGATGGATACAGGACTGGGTAAACGACTTCGTGCTGGTTGAAAGACGGCGCGAGAAGGTGCAGACCAGGGAAGAATGGAATGAGGCCTTGAAGGAGGCTAAAGCCCACCCTTGGCTTCTTAAGTGTCCTAAACAAATAGGTAAGTAAAGTGCATTCCAAGAGAGGACTGTAATAAACTTATTACATTCGTAAAAATTTAATTATAATAATAAGTCGGGAAATAATTATCTTAGGGTGATTGAGTATGTCGTTGGTTTTTGAGTCGATCTCTTTGGGGTTGTTTTGTTTGGCGTAATCAATATAAACTTGTAAAATATTGTGTTTGTTTTTCAACTAGCTGACCCCGCTATCGTTCAAGCGAACATATAATTTTCCGTCAACCAATCTAGAGTGTATTACTGGACGGAGTGATTGTCCGACGATTCAAACATCCGCGGAGACTACGAAGCATCAGTTCACATCACAGGCACGTCAATCCGAACCGTTACAGACTTGAATCTATTCAGTTCAGGTTCGTTCGCGATTGCGGCTATTGATGGCATTCATCGCCTAAGTTACAATCAAAGTTACTGAATCGGCCTCAGTTGCAAGAACAATATTTTTACAATGGTTCCAGTAGTATCAGTAAAGTTTATTTCGGAAGGAAAATCTGAATTTTGTCGAAATATTCTTAAAGGGTAAATTCTCGGACAAGTCCTGATAATACATCTGGGACGTAAACAAATATACCGTTGGACAGAATTTAAGTTGACTGTGTCCGAGTATTATGCTATGTCATTCGCCGACAGTTCCACTGACCTATGTCAATTAATAAGTTATACAAATTTGGAACCTAACTCTTTTATTAAATTTTTCATAGAATTGTCTTTGTGGTGGCGCACAATGAGGCAAATCGTTTAAGTCGTAGCTTAGAATAGCCCCCAAATTTGTTTCAGTTTGATATCGGAACCGTGACCAAGGCGGACGCCTGCGCCATCGCCAGCTGTTTGATAGGCTATTGTGAGCGGCCGATTTCCCCATGCACGCACACACGCATGTGTGGGGTAGTATTTTTTCTACCCTCGTCCAGTCCACTTTCGTCGTTATACAATCAAACACTGACCCAATAATGCACGTTTTGTCCACGTCACTTGTGCAGAAAACCATTGTCAGGAGGGCTGGGGAGGATATATATTCATTCTTCGGGCGAGGCTTTTAGCCCCCCCTCGTGGACAAAGAAGGGGACCCGTCGTTTTTCCCCGGGCGCTGGTCATCGCACTGGGGTCATCCTACAGAGATGGATTCGACGGGGATCAAAGTTCGCGGACGGCGCGGGGAGGCGGTTTCCGAAATATTCATCGCTCATTGTGGCTGCTCAGACCAAGTCAACCGAATTCAGCTGCTTCCAAGCAATTCCCAGCTTGCGGTAGTCATATATTAGAATCAATCATCTTAATTACAAAATATAAATTTGTAATTTCCATAAAAAATTCAAAGATAATTTCCATTACATGAAATGATTTTCAATCGTTTTATTTTAACGTCTGTTTGTGAATTCATAAAACAATTGTTTACTTTATCAGGCACTTGTTTACTTGTTTACGACGTTTCGATACATATTTGTTTCTTCTCATGTATTTAAAAGGAGGTATTTATAAATGTTTAGATTTATAGTTTAATTGGACAAAGTAAACAAATCAAACTAAAACTTACCAAAAACGTCGTTACAGAATAAATAAAAAGTAAAAAAGTTTCTGCATAAGGTCATCAATTGTTTTACTAATTTATTTTTGTCACATAGAAATTTTATCGTAAGCTGAGGCTGTTTTCGCAGGTCACTTTTATTGTTGCAATTATTTGCTGTTCTATACCCATACTATTTCATACATTGTATATGTGACAGAAAGTATTTCGAATTCAATTATGTAAATTAATTTAAAAAGTTTATTTTACAGTATAATAAACACGAAGCTCGTAACTCCAGTGAGAAATATCGATAATACTAAAATCGCTTACTTAACTCAGATCTTGGTCCATACGATGTTTACAATCGGTAACAGAATGAAGTATTTATTTTACAATAACAGTAATACTACATTACCAAAAATTCACTGAAATTCAACTTTCCGCCTAAGTGCGCCAAATTATTTTTATTTGTATCTATAAACAAGGTTAAATTTATTCTGGTGTTATAATACGATAATATTCCGGCAAAATTTTGGAAAAGGACATTTATGTTTTAGATTTGTTCATTCCATTGGCGCTCTGTGAGGAAATATGTATTGCGTACATATATATTAAAGTAAATGCAATGAAATGTACACAAATAGAAAATAAAATAATAAGAAAAGTACCGCACGCAAATCTTAGCAGTTCAAATATACGAAAAATAATGCAATAACAGTAAGTACAAAACTAAAATATGTGAAATAGAGTATTAAAAAATGAGAAGAATGTGAAATTAGGAAATTAAATTATTGAAAAAGGATTAATACATTAAAGTATCCGGATGAAAAATCTATACAGGACGGGGTATCTACCGCGGGTTATTTACCATGAGTTCGATTCCCGGTTTGGTCGAGATTTTTCCATCCAGGTTCTTCAATTCAACATTGCTGTGCTCTGATTGAAACGTGTTCTGTTCTTTCTTAGGTATCAATACATAAATGATGCATTAATAAATTATCATTAAAATATTCACACTTAAAAAGTATCCCTTCGGTCTGTGCAAGACTAGAATTTATATTTACGAGGGTACTGACTAGTAAGAGTGATTATTGATCGATTTAATCAGCAAATGTGGTAAATTGGTCCCATAGTAATGACATAACCAATTATTTAAAGTGAATTCATTCCTTATTATTTTCTTTCATGTACTGCTTTGATTGGCATTGACATTGGCATGCACATGAAGATGACAATGTTTTAAACTATTGTTCGAGTTTAGTGCTTCGAACTGCTTTACTTCTTAAATAATAAAGATGAAAAATATCTTACAATAATAATACTATAAATAAATAACCAATCGGCCTTACGACAGAAAATCGTTCTTTAACAGCAATTATGTACCCACGTTTCCTTCTTTATTAGGACTTCTTCACGTTTAATAACTTAAGTATAATTACGCGAAAAAATTTTAGGCAAGGTTTTGCTGCCATGTTTGTTGCAACCGATATGACGAAAAATATCTGAAATTTTAAATAACAATTCAGTTGCAAATAAGCAAGGCAGAAAAACCTTGCCTCAATATTTTAACGCGATTTATACATAAATTATTAAACCTAAAGAGGTCCTAAACAGGAGGAAGCGTCGGAATATTTAATTTTATTAAAATGAAAATAATTTACGTCTGATAGAAAATTATGAATAAGAAAGATAGCCAATACAGACAAAAAAAGGGTAATATACCACACAACGTTTCTGGGAACCTTGCACCTTTGGTCAGGTGTTAAGAGCCTAGAGAAACAACTGCACTGGTCCGTTGACGACACGTGTGCAGTTGTTTCTCTAGGCTCTTCTTAGCACCTGACGAAAGGCACAAGGATCCCAGAAACGTTGTGTGGTATTGTCTATCTTTCTTATTCATTTTATTTTATTGTTAATAAATAATTTTCTGAATGCAGGCCGTTTGTTTATTTATTTATATCATTTATTAAATATTTGTTTTCGGTATTAATACATATCGGTGCATTAATAAATTATCATTTATGACACGAAATTTTAAGATTTAATAAACATGTATAATTATACTACTTAATAGGTATTTAATGGTTTCAAATGTTATTAAATATCGTAAATATATTTTTTACTTGTTATAAATTTATATATGTAGATGTTACGGTATCTGTATCATGGCTTGAAGGCCATAATAGTAATACAAAACATGAAACAATAGAGACTACAAAGGTTGAATTATTAAAATTCATTAAGACAGGATGGGTTTGGTAATAATTTTTTAATATATATTAAGGCCAGTCAATCTAATTCAGCTGCTACATTGAAATGCAACGTGAATTGGTGCAATTCATTCTAATGTATTATATACGATGTTGATTATTTTGTTCATTGTTAAAAATCAATTTTTCAGAGACCCAGAAAAATCAATATAATAAATTTTTAACAAGAAATGTTCCGTGGTCGTGACTGTAAATAATTTGGTTCAAAAATCTAACAGACAATTAAAAATTATGCGTAAGTGCAATATTTCGCCATATATGAGAACATTATTTAAACCAATACTCTAGAATTCTGATTAGGCCTCATTTACTATCATATTACTGAAGTAAAATCATAGGAGACCTTGAAATATAATATTCAACTATGTAATGAAACTTTGGGTCTGTGATTAGTTAGTAATGATCCAGATATTTCGATTTACTCGTATGGATACCATATTTGAAATACGACATGGAATATATATATATATATATATATATATATCTGTGATATATATGTGATATATATATATATATATATATATATATCTGTGATCAATCGATATAAGTTAACAGAATTCATGTTTATTATTTTGGTAAATATTTTCTTTTATGCACGTGGATTAGTATTTTCAGGGAAGATTGGCGACATGAATGTACAATTGTCACTGAAGTAAACAGCATGGAGGGAAGACCAACCCTTTCTTAATTAACGTAGTGCAGCAATGGGCGTCTTCAATTATGTCAGCAGTAAATATTTCAAATATTCAGAGCGTACTTTCTAGAATTCTCGTTTCCTGGGTAAACTCCATCTCAATGTGAGCTTTATTATCTCCTCTAATAAAATATGCAGTATTTACCTTATCCTTTCGCTACGTTTGGAAACGCGGTGTCGGAGTGAAAATATTTATTAATAGTAGGGTATGGCTGTAAATATTTCGATACGGGAAACCCTTAAAGAGAATTTTTCAGAACTGCTATCCCAAAAAGATTTATTAAGCTTTAGGTTTCTTTAAAATTTTGACACATCGGACTGAATTGACAGATAAACTTTTTCGTAAAGTGAAATATAGAATTATGAATACTAATCTATTACTCGAAATGACAAATGCTTTAAAAATACTTTTCCATTAAGATATTTTTATAGGTTCATTTGTGACATACACTATCACGAGAGGACTTGAAAAAATGTAATTTAATTGATTTTTAAACAACAAATAGTGCATTGATGTTTCAAAACATTCTGCTGAACACTATTTAGAAATTCTTATTTACGAAGTTTAGGAATCACAACCGTTATTTATTTTTTATTTAAAGTGACAGGCTACATGAGGATAATTATGTGGTGGCAACTCCCCTTAAATAGCATAGGAAGGGATTTGAAATGGGGATGTGGAAGGGTAGAGGAAGGCAGCCAACGGCGAACTAGGACCCCCGGGCTGTAGTTTAAGTATCGTAACCTGCATTTGCCTACAAGTTCTGCAGGACAAACCCTAGAAAACCTGCATCAGGTAGGTCGGGCAGTAGATACTCTTTCCAAGCCCTTCCGTTGGTGGGAGAGGTACCATTTAACTAGTGGTTCTACCAATAAACACGATAAACAATTTTTATGCTTATCTTAAAATATATTACTCGCGGTACTGCAATGTTTCTCCAGTAATTCAATAAATATTTTTTCTGGAAGTATAATGTTGAATCGTTCGTATACTTGAAATTGGATGTAAACTTTATTACAATTGGGATTCAGAGATAATTAATATTAAAGGAATAAGTCATCACAATTTATGATAATTAAATATAGGCGTAATGAAAGTATAGAATTAGGTTTTTATTATAACTACCATCAATTAAGAGTAGATTAAAGTAGGTATATAGTAATTTGGGCAGGTGTCCCGAAAAGCTACATTAAACGGTCAGTTCCTTTCTATTTCAGTATTATGCCAGATATAAATTGTATGAAATTTCCACAACCGGTAAACTATAGCATTGAGGCAATATTATCAATAAAATTGTAATTAGAGTAATAATAGTTTAAATTTAATAGAAAATAGTGCTCAAACTGGAATAACGTCAGGTTAGAAAATTAACTCAACCATCTACTGAAATACTGACAATTCTGTCACTCATTTTAATGTATGTTTAATGTTGATTAGTATTATTAATTACGACTATCTGTTTATTCGTCATTTGCACGGTATTTTTTTTATTTTCCAGGAAACTATACAATTTAAATATTCGTACGGGAATGAAAACATTGTTCACGAATTACTTTAGGACTAGCTTGTAGAACAAATATTTCCCAGAATATATGCAATTAATAGACTAGGGAATTTATCTATTTTTTCAATAAAGCGTTAATTACAACTCGCTATTCCAGTAACAACTTTTTTGGATTCAATACCGGATGAATATTTAAGATTACCTTTCTTGCGTATGGTAAAAAATAAAAACATCTATTTAATAATAAGAAAGACAGCCAAATACAGCCAAAATAAGTGTTAATATAAATACCACACAACGTTTCTGGGATCCTGGTCCCTTTCTCCAGGTGCTAAGAAGAGCCAAGAGCGACACAACTACACTCGTCAGTTGACAAAACTAAATAAAGGGTCAAGGATCACAGAAACGTTGTCTGGTATTTATATTATCACTTATTTTGTCTGTATTTGGCTGTCTTTCTTATTATTAATTTACATCCAGACGAAAATATTTTCATTTCAAAAATTCTGTTTAGTTACTAATAATATGGCTCGCAAAAATGTAAGCAAATTGGGTAGACTGAAATTCAATTGAAAGGTTTTTATATGGTGGATGGTAATTTAAGAGAGACGCATATTTACAATTGCAGAAAAAAATCTATTCTGCAGGAAAACGATCAGAATCACTGTCAAAGTATTTAAAATCCGTTTGGGGAATATCCGCTATTTTGAATAAACATGACTGAGGATTAAAAATATATGACATTTATAGTAATATAAATAAATATACGGCCTTGAGTCATAAATTAAGTTTATTAGCAAAACAATAAACAAATGAAGTTTCGTCCTCTTTTAGGTTCCCTTCAGGTACAACAATTTTGTATTTAATACTGCAATTAATATAGAGGCAAGATTTGGATGCCGTGCCTATTGTAACGGAAATGTAACTCATAGGTAACATTTTTTTGTGCATTATTTATGTACAAAATGTGAAGAATATATGATTTTGTTTCATTGGTGCGTACGAAAATAACTCATAAAATTTCTATTTCTATTATTAAGTTTAACGTCATGAACTCATTCATTGACCAACATTCTAGAAGATTAAACAATAGTCTCTCGTTTGCATGGAATGAAGCCATAATTTATAAAGCCAACTTATAATATATACTGATGTTTGAAATATGACTGTGAAACTAATATTTTTAAATGTGAATTAAGATGTATAGCTATGAGTACGTCCTCTATTGCCAGTTATGCGAGCGGTTTCGGAAATACCTTCCGTTCCCTCCAAGTGAATCACGCTACAAAATCGTGGCATGTAGAAAACACATGTATTCTCATTTATCATTGGGCCTAAGCAAGGAGGAAATGACGTAAGGGAACATAGTCAGGGCCAGAGAACATGAGTCGAAGACCATTAATCACGTGATCCATAAAGTAGTGATGGACAGGAAATCAGGCGAATCTTGGGCTATAGCTCTTCCGAAATAACAGACGTGTATTAACGAGGTCCGGCATATTGTACTCGAGTTTTTGAATCGGTTGTGGATGACGTCACGGAAGTGACAACTGTGAATGGTTTGTTTGGTGATGGTAAATTATTTGAACAAGTGAAGAACAAAATTAATTTATTCTGAATCATGACGACATGAATTGATCATAGTAGACATTATTCAATAATCGTAAGAGTAGAGACATTACCACTAAACAAATAGTTTGCATCTACTAGTCTCCACAATATTGATAAAAGGAAATATATATATTATTGAATGGTGAGATAATTAGATGTTACGAGGAATAAAGTAACGCAAGAAGAAGGAACTATTTAAGTGTTACAGGAATTCATAAAATTAAATCCATATATAATATGTAGAACTATTGCTAGAAGCCGATGGCAGTGAACGTCATAGAATGTTTACTCGGTTAGAAGCCCGGTAAGGCTTTATTAAATATGTAGATGTGTTAACCTGCAAATTCTTTCAAACTTTTACAGCTTTTACCAGCGCTACTATAAAAATGTAGAGTATAGTTTGTACTGCTCCGATTACTTTAATTTCAGCACAGAAATATTATTTCTGGAGTGACATTTTAATAATTTTGTGTCCCTTGAAGAAATACTTGCGAGCGGAAAAACGTTAATTCCTAATGTTAATATTCTGTAAGGCTGTCCCGAGTGTCACGTCGCAGCTTTGGACCTATTTTCGGGTCGCCAGGGGTGGTATTTATGGGCCTATCCCAACACAATACGCCGCGCATTATTGTTCATGAAAAATGACGCCTAAATACAAAAATTTCCCAATGCTCCCCTCTACGCGGCGGTAGAAAATCTGGCCAACAATGATTATGATCGCGAGCTGGGGTGAGGGGTTTTTGTGAACGGAGCCTCGTTTTTGGGAGGGACGGTGAGGCGAGGGCCAGACATTAGCAACGGCGCTAATGCAGACCAAGAAAAATCAATTCTCTTCCGCAGAAACGAATGCGCTGGTCTCCCATTAGCCGATTCAGCGCCTTTACAAACATTGCTGCCATAACAGATACTCCTACCTCCCTTCGTAAAATCCATTCTCTCATTCATCGTAATAATATTTATAACTCAACTGGACATTAAAATTTATCAATTTAATGCGTGAGACAAGATTATCGTTATCCGTCGTTGTATATTTCAAAACGGTGCAGTAAAACGAAATTCGATCCCTGTAATTTCTATAATATAATGAACCAAATTAGTTATTTATATTATAATTACTAGACTGATTTATTATTATTGCTGTTATTGCCTGTTCGGAATCAAGAATAAAAAAAATCATCTTTCTGTTCGTTGTAGTTCAGTGAAAAGTATCGACAAAACTTTTAGTTAATTTTTTTTAGGTTTAATATTGTTACTTTTTATAGCCTTAGAACCGTGGAAAAATTTCAAATCGAAAATCTATTCCTTTCCGCGAAAGATAATTTTGTCAATTAATTTTAAAACAATTTTTATTTGCCCTAATCTCAGATTTTAATTTAGGAACACAGAAAATATGTTTAAAATTTAACGTGAATAAATTTAGAAAAGCCTGATATTTACCTAAATATTTTTTGGGTTTAATGTTTTGTAATGGTAATATATTGTAATAATCAACAAGCATCGAAGGTTACAATTAATTTGCCCCACGTTGTGGTAGCCATTTAATGTAATAATTAACGAAGTAGACGCTAATTAAATTATAGGAATGATTAATAAAATTATTAATATTTAAAGTTTATTTATTTCTTAAAAAAATGCACATTATTAGCCCTATCTTTGTAAACTGGTCTTTGATCACAATTTACAAAACTTTACCTTAATTATTTTCAATTTAATTTCTTCTAGTGAATACACATCAATATTTACAATCCAATATGTTGAAAAACTCTTAATCTCAGGGTCATCACTGGGTTTGATAATTAGGACACGATAAATGTATAATTTGACTATTAATAATTCAAAATATAAAAAATTAACCTATAAACAATATGAAATATAAGTGTAATGAAAGCTGAACTAAATGAACTCTGAACGAAATCTGATTATCCTTTTAATTATTGTTTACAAATTTATCAAAATTATGTTACTTACGGACCGTCGGTCTGGTACCAGAACAATCAATTTTACTTCGTTCGGACACTTTTACTCACTTTAATTTTTAATATCAGGCGTTGGTTTTCACTGATTCTACACTTCACTTTAAAATTTGGCAAGTTTGGCTGTATTTCGCTCCACAACAATTTACCAATGTTCTCCTGGAACAATTTCTCCACGAAGATTTTGGAAAGTTCTATTCTGACAAAACTGCTATTACATTCGAATATTTACGATGCAATACTTCCGAGAATGTTTAGTTTGTATCAATTAACAACTTTAACTGGCCATACATAAACGACGTCTAGTCTCTGCTCAAGTTTTATTTGTTCTGCTCCTCGTAATGTTTCTCCGCCAACTGCCTTCGTAGTGACTCTCGAGTTTTAGCGCGCATTTCCTATTTCGGCTTTTCATCAAAGCAACAGAGCTCGCCACTCATTGTTGCTTTGCTCGCTCATCGCTATAATTTAAACTGTTCGCTAACAATTTAAATTATTTAAAAACAATTAATGGCTTAATTAATTGGCATTACAATATATATATATATATATATATATATATAAAATAGTGTCCCAATACTATCTATCTATTTTATAATATTCAAAAATAGGTTGTTTATTACTGAATATAGTATTAGAATTTTGGAAGTTCCTGTGCATACACAAATAAAATTATGTACACTCTCACCACATGTTAAACCTGAGAAACAAAAATATAAAAGTTCACAATTTTTTTAATACTGTGCAATTTCTCAACATAGGAACTCACTTTTCGGACACCATATATATGCATATATGTATTTAACATTCCTGATTCTTACCATATATGAAGGTTTTCGGGAATTATAATAAATATATTGAGTCTTATTGGTGATAACGTCTTCATCAATATAATATACGACGATACTCGTAGATCATTCCGGGAAATAATAGTAAAATCACTCAAGAACAACAACGTCGATAAGTCGGCAGTGAAGTAATAGACAAGAGAGGTTTGCGGAATACCAAGAAATGTCTTCCTTATAATGAGCAATATCGGAAAATATATTGTATGTATGATTTACTTGTAAGGGATTCTTCAGAAAGAAAACGGAATGAAAACGAAAACGTCAACGGAGTTAACGAACTGTCTAGTCTGAGCAATTAGTTTGGTTTACAGAATTTGTGTGGGAACACAATCGAGAAATCTGGGGCCATGTTTTTCTTGCCATTGCTTTGAATTGTGAAAATGGGGTGTTCTACTATACTCAAATTTTGGAGACAAGAAAATACAGCTTTTCTCATAAGGTGAGATTCTTGACCTGTCATGGACTTCATTACGCCCTGTTCCATAATTCATTGCAGCCATGCAAATTTACAGGTCCCGTCTTTGTTTGGAGATCTGGAGAGACCTGAGACGACCTTTACGAGGCTGTGTTTAAATCCCCAAACGTTTTACCCGCTGATTACGCGAACCCCGAACTACAGGGATTAAGTAGCAGAACGTAGTAATTAATGAAAGTTTATGACGTCATGGTGAACAAGTAAGTTCGTGGACTACGGACACAACTTCCAAAAATTTCTGATAATTTAAAAAAAAAAAAAAAATATTGACAAGACTTTCTGATTGATTCTGGAACACGTTTAATCTCTTCAGCATCCGTTTCGTCGTAATGAAAACATACCTGATTTAATTTAATATTTCAAAATACATTCTATATGAACCAGGTAACACCAAAAAATTCGTAATACATTTAATAAATATTTTATGAACATTTTTTAATGTATTGCACGGAATATATTCGAACAGAAGTTCAAGTAATGCGTGTGTTTGAGATGAAAAAACTATCACAGTGTTTGAATAAGTTCAGCTGGAGTTTCAAGTAAAATTTCATATACCGAGGAAGGCTGCTTGCCTTTGGAAGATCTTTCTTCAGTATTTACTTAGAGGTTCGCCCCTGTGGTAACGGATGGGGTCCCCTGTCCGTTGTCCACTGCGGAGGTCAGAGGTGGCCAGCGGTTCCCTCGTTTGCTCTCGACCACCACTTTATCGCCAAGAAAACCAATTCGTGTATTATTTAAAATTTTTCTTTGTAATGACAGAACGGGGAAACTATCGGATTCACAAAACAGGAAGTAGTAATGTCGAATCGCCACGTAAAAATTATTTCAAGAGGTAAAAATCAATTGATTAGGGCAATTCGTTATCTATATTATACAATACTGTATTGAATCGATTATGTATGTGTGTATGACATAAGAATTTTTTTTATGAAGAACGCACTACAAGATGTGGAAAAACTCAACATAACATCCGAATATTTGAATCCGATTATAAGTTTATTTTTGTTCAAAATCATCAAGGGACAACATTCTGAAATGGAAAGCAATCATGAAAATACCCAATACGACATTGGGTATATTTAGTGTAAGCAATCCCAAACTAATATTTTTGTTTTACATATACGGTAGTTTTCCAGTGGCTCCATAAACATTAAATCAAAACTTGGTGAATAAAAATTACTTTGCCAGGAATTTCAGCTACAGATTTCATATTTGAAAAAGGTTTTTCGCTTACAACTGTCATAGGACATAGTCCATGACGCTAAATTTATATTTTTTCTGTTAAATTAATCATATATATGCATACATGCAAAACTGTATATTACCTGAGGAAGTCTCAAAATTGCGGCCGAAACGTCGTATTGTATATATATATATATATATATGTGTGTGTGTGTGTGTGTTTTAATTAATACACACTTTTCTGACATATTGGCAGTTTTATTAATTTAATATTATAAATTTAATTCTATATACCTGTATTTTAATGTCTGCACCTTTTCACGTTGAATAGTATGACCGTGGAACCGCAGAATCAGTCCCCATTTGCCATTACGAACGAATTTTGTTGAATATCACATTTGAAAGATATGGAAACAGTTGCGAATAATTTCAATTAAATTAATTAGTGTAATATTTAAAACTATTTACCAATTCTTTGAAATTTTTGACGTTTGGTTTTCACGAGGAGACCCGTAAAATATGAAGGAATTAATAAAATAACAATTAACACAAGAACGTTTTAAACTTCGGACAATTTTGATGTCATCAATAAGCAAAATACGATTTGGGCTTTAATCATGTACAAAGCCTCGTGTCAAGTAAATGGTGAATTAAAGTATTTCCAGTAGGTTGAGACCGTAGTTTTAGAGTTTTTTTAAAAAAAAATAGGAGTATGATGTGATATACAATTACTTGGGTAATGTTTTCCAGTAAAATAATTTGGTTTAATGATGCGCGAAACCCGATATTAAGATTATCTCAATTTGCTTTCCATCTCTGATTTACTGGTAGATAGCATCAAGAACTTTTTAGAATGATGAGTTAAACATCCTGTGATTATACAGATTGAAGCTGAAATAATATGTAATTCAAAGATAAATTGGTGGGATTTTGTGTACAACGTGTACGGTTACAAGTAAAAAAACGATAGTTAATATAGATGTAAATCCAATGAAGATCGAGTAATTAATTGACGTGAAAATGCTGCAGGTTTTATGTGGAAGGGACTGTGAAGGTTTTTGGAAGCTGGGGACACCTGCACACTCCCGCAGGTACCTGTTGCGACTTGGGGGACTCGACACATGGTCAAGCCACTGCAAAAAACTTCCCCTGCGTGGGAGTCTTGTGACGTCACGGAGGGACACATGTGGTGGCCAGACTCTCAACCTACAAGCTCACATCCTTTCTCCGTACACAAAGCTGAAGCTTCAGCGTTCCGCGAACAAAGCTTTTTATCAAGGTTCCTCGATTGCCTGGGTTACACCCAGAACATAAAAACTTATATAGACTTTCTCTTACTAGCACAAGTTCAAATGTCGGATCGAGCACTGCATACACTTTGGAGAACCATAACGACTGGATCGGCATCCATGATTTGGTCATTATTCAAGTATAACTTTATATAGCATCATCCCTCCTGTAAATGTAAAGAACATCAGCAACAACGAAGCATTCGTCAAATAATGTAAAAGTTTTCTTATCGGCGGATTTTATTATTCCTTCCGGTAACTTTTGAAATCGGTCAGTAATATGTTAAATTATATAAGTAAATTAAAAGACCACATAGAGTCAGAAAAATATTATGCTTATTAACAAAAAATATTAATTCCATGATATTGTCCTCTTTTGTGGCCTCATAAGGTTGGACAGTATTTAATCTACAATTCAGAATGTAATAACACAAGTATTTATAAAGTTTTTTTTAACAATTACAAATTATTTTAAATAATTTAATTTTCCTATCAATAAGTATTAATAAAGTTTTATAAAACTAATTAAAAACTATATAAATCAAAATTATTTTACTTAATTGAATTTTATCTACAATTAAAATAAATTCTAATTGCTCTAAATACATTATAAAAAATTATGTTGTTAATTTCTAACATGTAAATTGTATATTAAAAAGTGTCCAACCTGAATATGTCTCAATAGAGAACGGAACGACTTAGAATTAATATTTTATGTTAACAAACACTATACTTTTCTTACTCAAAGCCGTCTTTTTTTTATTTATATTATTAGTCATTATTATGTCAAATTATACTTACTATAATAGTGCTGTATATGGAATCTATTTTTCAATTTACGTCAACTTAACTAGCTTGTGTTCGTTCGCTTTACTGAATCTATTTTTTTCTGATTCAAAACTTCCCAATTATATGAATGAATAATTGAATAATTTGTGTTTTTTCTCTTTTTTTACTTGAGAAAAAAAGACTTAAAATGGTGAATTGTGGTTCTGAGATTTAAGGGCGTGTTTTGAAACGTTTTTTACAGTAAAATAGGTACTTTGTTTTTTGAGTAAACCTAAATACTCATATATGTGTAATGTTGTTTTTATTTTCAAGATTAAGTTAACGGAATAATTTCCTAATATTGTAAGCATGTACTTGTCCTCATTTGAGGATTAACGGAAAGAAGAACTCGATTCTATCCTCACACTATTCAACTCATTCTTGTTTTTAAAGTTTGTAGACAATTATTTTGTCGGACTGCTGTGGTGTAGTGGCCAGCGTCATTGCCTCGCATCACAGCGGTCCCGGGTTCGAATCCCGGCATGGGCATGGATGTTTGTGTTCGTCCTGGTCAAGAAAACTGGGGTTAAGGCTGTGGGAGAATCTCTGACCAGGTGTCACTCCTAAATCCAGAATGTGTTAGTCTGGCAGCCGTATTGGTAGGGCAAGGCCCTGCATGGGCAGTCGATCCAAGGAGTTAGACAATTATTTTTAAATCGAGAGGAATAAATCGGGACGTTCGTACCAGCGGGAAACTAAACTGGAGGGCTAAGTCCCTTTTGGTTTAGATTCTATGACTTTTCTTTTACGAAATAATTCGATTCGCATAGCAACATTGAATAATCCATCTATTCCTCAAGACGAACAGAGATTTTTGTGACATCAACCTTCTTTGTCCTCTGTTATAATTTACTCTATCGACTTTCGGATAATGGAAACCCAAAAGCATCTCCACAGACTCTCTGATTTATTTGTGACTATGCGCTAAATTGTCTGCTAACCTATAAATTTTAATATGAATTGGTTTTTTGGACAAAACGGTAATCATGACTTCCTATATGTAAGTAGTTTTTGCCGTTTCGTCAGAAAACATAGTTCACATATTGTAAAGAAAAATAAAAGGAGTCCACCTCCATGTCATTTCCCCAATGGTCGCAGACAAGTGAATGTTTAAGGTGTGTAAAAAATCTGGCACCGAGGCTGTTTTCCGAATGTTTGGAACTACCGTAAAAATTCCGACTCTGAAGAAGAAAAGCCGAACACATGCAAGTACAATAGATAGTTCCTTCATTGTTCTTCGTTACACATTAACAACTTCACAATAGAATCAGTATTGTCTTCTGCTGTGAGATTGTTCTCCTTCGAAGGTCATTTGAGTGTCAATATTATTGCACTTCTTGGAATTATTCAAGCTCTAAATACTACAAATATGTTAAAAAATTTGACAGTTTCTTTCAATTATTGATTAACTTAACGTTTCGTCCTCAATTTATAACTTCATCAGATGTACAATGGAGTAAATAATTTCCATATATCGCCAAAATTCGTCTAGAAATATTAGCCAAATATTGATATTGTATAAATAAATTTTGCTTATAATTTTCAAGGCATGCTCTGAAGTCCTAGTTTTAGTTCGAAACACTGTTCTTTTTTTTATATAATAAATTATTTCTGATCAATTAGGCTGTGTTCATACATTTATAATTATATTGCAGTCAGATAAATATAACTATTTTGTCTCGAAAGTTTAAACTGCACGTTTTGGATAGAATGTAAATAAATCTCAGCTGGAAATATTACAAATTTATCGATCAAAAGCAATTTTTTGCAACTTTTAACAATGAACCCTGTACAATGGAGAGAGTTATTGAAACTTTACGGAAAGTAGCAAAACATCTACTATTCTATGTGCAAACTAATTCTGTTACGGGGTCGGTCAAAATGTTTTCCTAAGGAGTTCAAAACTTATCGGCGATCATCCAAAGAACACCACTACATGAATGATAATATCCAAAAATAACCATTCATTGTATTATTGTTCATTTGTAACTAATCAGTTGGTAATGACCACAGAAGCTATTGAGACTATAAAAAAGACCAAAAATAATAATTTTCATTATTATCCTATATCGAGTTACATGTCTATACTGAATTATTTTCGAGCAAGTCATTCATTAATTGTGTACCTTTACTGAAGTAAGACCTTAATATAAGCGACTGCATTTGAGGAAAATATTTTAAATTGATGTATTTTTTTACGATAGGAGTGTTTTATAAAGTAAGCAATCCAACTTATTACAAATTCAAATTTTATATACTAATATAAATCCAGCTCTGTACAGTGTGTAAAAACATTAATGTTTCCTGTTTTTTTCTTTCTAGTTACAATCTGACGTTACTAACGATAGGATTGTCCGTAGAAAATATTTAAATACCCATAAGAACAGAGGAATATTGGCGCACATTTCTCTGATCGTTACATTATATCCTGACTGAGATTTCTGGAGAAACACCGCAATTTTTATACAGTCGCAAATTTATATAGCTAGTCTGATAGACACACAAAACGTTTGAGTATAAATTACAGATTGAATATCAAATTTGATAAGTGTATAATATACGCAAGAATAAACCAACCAATGTCAGTATTTTTGACGTATTCAAGGTATTTCTTTTCACAAATCAAATATGTCCAAGATAACAAAAGTATTTTCTAAGAGGATATCTGTCGTTTTGAAATTAGCCCCTTCACTATCCCTCAACGAGTGTGGGGAGATGGAACAGCAGCAATGAAATCTTAAAAAACAACCATAATGTTTTACTGAAGACTCAAATTTTCTATAAAAAGTTATTTATTTTCGAAAATAAATATTTTATTCGGGATTGATAGCCCTGTAATCGTCAAAATTCGGTTAATTGCGAATGTTTCAGTTGAAACGCACCTAGTTTCTTTGCAAAATTAATTTACGATAAACAATACTACTTTTTATCTAAAAATCACGTACGCCGAAGGGAACAGAAATGTATTCATGTCGTAGTTTCCGGATCCTCTCCAAGTTTTATTTTTCCTACCACTTGAAATTGTTTACATTAACGCTTCATGCAGCGCCATCTTCCACGAGTTGGGAAAGTATTTAAGATTGGTATTGTTTATCTGAAATAAAACGTAAGTAGATGTTTCTATTCGAATGAGACTAAATATTTTTTTATATAAAAACCAAACCTGCATTAAAAATGGAGGATCTTATATAATATTTACAAGTTTCTCATCACCCAGCACACAAAGGGTGGTTAGTTAGTGACGACTTTAGGCAGACTTATTCTTTGGAAAGATTACAAGATCATCTGGGACAATCGTTTCGAGATATTTCTATTTTTCAAGTTAAGACAGAGTCCCTATATAATATATTGGGAAATGGTTTCACCAAGTTTCAAAAGGTTTCAAATGATAGAAATGAAAAAAGATACTGCTCTAGAAATATCGGAAACAATAATAAACAAGTTGTAGCCGCTGAGACTGTATTTTAGAATATACGCGTACGTTACCAGTATTTAATCAAGTCTCTTTATTTTTCACACAGACCCTTAACGTGTCAAGCACCCATGTCCTAGTTTCTGCATTCTCTTTCTTTAAATATCCCGTATAAAGTATCGTCTTTAACATTACTTACGGCTCTAATAGAAATATTCTTGTTTGGTTGTACTTTCCTACTGTTCTGCTTCAATTGCTTTACGTTCTGTGGTTTATATTTTTAATTGTCTTTATTTGTTTTATTCTGCCTGTATAGCCTGATCTGTTGTTATTACTATCAAATGATTCATTTAACGTGAAGGTTCAGTGATTCCAAAATTCAGCAACAGACGTGGATTGAAACGTGACTTCGCTATGAGGTACCATGTTGTTTAGCAGATCACCCAGACGTAAAAAGCTTATCTGCTGGCACTTAAGTCCGGGCAACCCAAACTATTCCATCTGACACGCAATACATGAAATACCCCTGTACGCTCCCCTTGCTGACTGTGTGTGGGGTGGCCGCCCCCTCCTCCTGAGTTTATCGCGGAAAGCTGTTTTTTTATGGAGCCTATCAAATTAATTCCCTCTCTGAATGCGGCCGTTCCTTCTCCCCGGACGTTCAATAAAACAGTCGATAAGGCAATACCCCAACAATTGAGCTACAAAACACGTAGATTAATCGGCTGTGACAATTTCATGTCGGCGGTCGAATCGCAATAATTTTCCATACTTCAGTAAACTTTTGAAGGGCATGTGGAAAATTTCATGATTTTGGTTGATTTTACATTCTGTAACCAGAACTTGAGATAACTTATTTCATTTTTTTCATCTGATCATTATGAATATATGTTCGAAAAAGACTGCTGTGACGCTAACGCGGATTTATCATTGTTCATTAATCATGCTTATTTACAGAAAACACAGTTTTATTTTGGAAATCCAATTATATATATAAAGATTTAGATGAAAAATATTCAGCCTGCTCAAAACAAAGACAGGTAACCAAAAAATGGGGGTGTTTTTTGGATCATGGACAATTACCTTGGTATAAATAATTCGGAACGTTTCTATAAAAAGTGAATTTTTTATAAATGATTTATTAATCTTTTCGAATTTTACTATTTTATATTTCTCTTATTTTTAATCAATAAATAAAACTGAAACAAGTTCGGTAAATTAGCTAATATTCACGTATGTATGAATATATTTTTCTCTTTCAAAATTTGACCTCCTTTATATTTGTCCTACTTTCTCGGAATGTCTTTTATCTAGAGTATTATTGTCCTGCTGAATATGTATCCTGTAAATGAATTATTTTGAAGCAGTGATTGCAGAGTACACCGACAATGCATCCATTGGAGAGTTACTCTGTAGAGAAGCAATTGGTTAAAGTTATAAATAAAATTATGACTGTTCCATTATCAACTTTTAAAATTTATTTTCGAGAACAACACCGAAAACTGTAACAACACCCTTTAGGTTAATGATCGTTACCTTGACGAGTTATATTCTGTTGTGCGATATTCATGAGGTTCTGAGAGATTTTTCATCCTATTATTTTAATTTATGTAATTAATAATTCACCGACAAACGGCATTGTACAGGTCAACGTCATTCCCTCGCACTACAGGGGTCCCGGGTTCGAATCCCGGTCAACAAAGTATGGGACATCTCTGAGTCCAGGGCTCAAGGTTGGTAGCAGTTACACGAAAACAGAATATTTATTGCCCATATACACTGCATCTAAAATAAATTATCTACTGTATAATTCAGAACTTTTTTTCTCTTTAACTTTATTTTAGTTTATTGGTTCAGTTTGCAGAATCACATTCTGCTTGACCTTAAATTTAACTAAATTTAATTTTTTGAAGGCGACTTTCCCCAAACACTTCTGCAGAATATTTATTTCGTTTTGTTAAAGTCTTAATTTGGTATGAAAATTCGTCTACATCCGTTTCTTGTATCGTGATCTTCATAATAGATCGTTTAGATGGTGGAAATGTTTCGCGCGTCTTTTCTTCACTGCACTTGTTGATATATTTCTTACCCGAATATCTCATATCAGCTCCAAAGTCTGAATAACTGATCGGTACAGGAGCAATATTTGTCATTCTGTTGGACGTTGGAAGTTGGTGTCCACATCTTCAACGCTTCTTCATTGCCATTACTTCTCCACGAACTCCGTATAAAATGTCTACAATTATTGCAAATTACTTTGATGGCGTTAATCTGAATTATATTTTAATAATTTTTTTTTGGACTGAGTTTGCTCAGTATAATTGTGCAGAACAAATTTATGCTTTTGTCGGCAACGGGAAATATAGTGGCCGCTTCCTATATTGACGCCCAAATCTGTATGGTTCCTGCTGCAATACATTCGATCGTTTGCATTCTGAAGCAACCCCCGACTTTGCGTGCGTATAGGCTATTGTAAAAATCAAAGTTACTGTTGAGAAAGGAATATTTTTTGTTGTTCTGGAGTTCCGAACGAAAACATGGTTATATTTCACGTGAGCCACTCGACGTCGCGTCGCGTCGCCGGCCGGAAACGGAGAGGAGACAATCCTCGCGCTCGTGATGGCTGCCGCTTATGAACGGGGTAACCATAATCGTTGCGGTGGCCTGAGTGTGAAATGTTCCCGACGCAGATTCCTGGGGAATGTCTGCGAGGGAACAAAAAGCGTGCGGCTGGCCGCCATGTGTGGAGGAAATGGCTACTGTAAACACGCGTGCACGAGTGACGTCACACCCGGTCTAGCGTCCCACGGTCAAACCTCAGAATCCACGTGTATGGAAACAGTGAAAATTAGAGTCTCATTTCACGAACAATGTCTGACTAGAGTAAACATTTTAATATCCATCTGATATGCTTACAAAAAGAAAGGCTTGAAACTAAATCGTTCCGGTGACACTTTGAAACCTTTCCAAAAATATCTACACAAAATGTCCATTCCTCGCTAAGAAACAAAAACACATTCATACTACTTCCTGTTATTAACTTATAATAATGTTAATTATTCCCTATCTTTATTTTCAATATTATTCATTTACTTAAATCCACATTAATGCTTCTCGTTATTTTTCTGTAGAATGGAATTATTTATGAACACAGCCAAATAGTCAAAAAAAATTTTTTTAAAGAAATATAAAATTAACTCAACTCATCATTATAAATGTATAATGAAGTAAATCGAAAAAAAAACAAATGAAATTTATATTTAACCGGGGTTGAAAAAAATTAGTATAACATTTATATATAAATATATAACTTCCAATTTCCATACATTGACAAGTTTCTTTTATAAGTATTTAAAAAATATTGAGAGAGTATAAATAAATTTTGCTTCGTATTTCCAAGTACTGAAATATCCGTTATAACCAAAATGGGCATAACACTGTATTTAAAGAATTACATAAATATTGATGTAGGTTATAACAAAAAACTAATTAACTGATAAAATATTTTGCATGATTCACTTAAAATATTAGTCTCAATGTTTACATTAATAGGCGAATTATAAGCAACATTTTGCTCATCAATTTTGAAAAATATCTGCATTAATCGTCTGTAATTTAGTATTTTTCCAATCTAAACGATGGTTATTAAATATATATGTTTTGACACGACTCAATAATTATTAATATTGAACTGAAGATTATTTTTATGTATTTTATTCTATTTATATTTGAGCTTTTCGTTTGACCGATATAACAAGAATTATAATCTAAATAATTTTGTAGACTACAATACAAAATGTTTATTTTTTCTTTATTAGTTTTACACGGTTTAATTAATTGGAAGGTTTAACAATAACATGGATATTGAAATTCTTAAACAAGTTTATATTGAATGTTAGCCATAAAAGGTAAACATATAAGCCTTAATTTTTACTTATTATACTTTTTAACTGGACAATTATTAAATAATAAAATAACTAATTTTAATCAATCTATTTTTGATGTGTTTGAAAATAAATTGTAAAGGGCTTGATTTTATAATAATGAAATTAATACTTTTGACAAAGTTGTCTGAATATAGTTTGTTAATAAAGTATTTCTTAGTTATTTCACGATTTCCATAATTAATAAATATATTGATGCTAGATAAATATAGCTAATAATAGAAAGATAAAATAGCTTTGAATTTTTAACTATTAAAATACTCAATTGCATTCAGTTAACACAACATGTTTCGTTTCTAATTTGAAACATTTCAACAATATGGCATCTCTCCCGTACAAAAATTAATCACGAAACAAAGTTATGAAACAAACCATAAGTTTAATTTATTTTAAAAATCTGTATTATATAATAAATAAAGTATAATAAAGGACTTTACGTATGAAAAGATGTGCTTAAGAATACATGTTAATTTTAAGGTCAACCGTGACAGTTGACGGTGAATGAAAAACGATACCTGAACTGTTAGCCTTTTGATTGTCGATCCGATTGTTTCACTGTATTCATCGTTTTCATCGCTAACTTACTAATACTGTAGTAGTACTTATACATATATTTTTTCTGGACAGTAAATGTCTTTTTAAACGTCTTTCGTGGTTTCACCGTAGCCTTTCAAAGCCAGAGAAATTATTAAGTACATCCTTATAATAATTTGTGAGACGCCAGGAGTGTTTTAATTGCTATTTCACGGTATCACATTTCGAGCTGAATTCCACTTTCGATTTGATATCCTCTGTACAGAAAATTTCGCAGAAGCTTCCCCGACGGATGTGAAGTGTTTGTGCGACCAAAAAACAAAAATAATCAAAAGGAAGCAAGAAGTTGGCTTCTGTTCCAACAAGAAACAGATCAGTCACTCCAGAATTTTGAAAATAGTGGTCGCCTTGTTTACAACACTAATTGCTGTCTCCGAAACTGATTTAAGGTGAGTTTTTGCCAGGGTCTGGTGCAGAACCGTCCACTTCAGACGACCAAGACAGACACGTTTTAAGATCAAACATGCCGCCAATGTGTGGGAAAGCTTCTCTCCAGAGTAAACTGATCTGTACTAGGAAAGACGGTTCTGTAAGTCACACCTGGAAGCTGAAGTCACTTCAAAGCAGAACACTGATTCCGGACTAAAAACAAAAATTTTATCGAGATTCTTGGTTGCGAAAATATTGAACTTTAAATTAAACTAGCTGACCTGAAAGAAAAAAAAACTTCAGTGCGCAAATAAGTCAGAGATATAACGTAATGTGTTCAGAATGATAATTGAAAAATATTTAAATTAATAAAATTATTAGAATGTCAAGGCAAGTACAAAATTCATGAATTGTAACTATTCAAGTAAAGTAATAGTTTTCAGTCATTGCATACAAATTTTTTTCGGAGCTCCTGTGGTGTAGGGGTCAGCGTGACTGCCTCACATCACAGACGTCGTGAGTTCGAGTCCCGGCGAAGACATGGATGTTTGTGTGCGTGGTAGAAACTCTCGTCAAATCACAGTCCTCCGACAAGGAAAAAAAAGTTCCCATAATGAGTCACCAATAACTGGAAATAAATCAATAGAAAAAAATATTTTTATTTCTTGAATCGTTCACAGTTGAAGTGAAAATTCTTCTTAAAGATAAATATTAAAGTAATAAATTTGTTTTTTTAGTTTTAATATCGGTAATTTCTGAAATACTTCATTTCTAACGTAATAGAAGTTAGCCGATCCTTGCCGATGAAATCGAATCTTTGTTGCATAATCTGCTAATTTCTCACCGTTAACCAAAGTTTATTATCCATAAGAAAATGCAGCAACACTGAAATAAAAATCTATTCATAGATGACATTTCTATGGCTCAAATGGTTAAAAGCGTGAAAAACCTCACTGCGGCCTTATAATTACTTTTCTCCTGTACTCATTAGTGCTATTATTATTATTTTGAATGGCACATTACTGCCTGCTCGCTGTTTGATTTCCATGTTAAAAGTAAGGTAATTCTACTGAGTCCGTTGTAACTTTTGTGCATAATAAATTAATGATCATAAATTCTTATAGCGATAAATTATCAAGTATTGTCCTCACACGAAGCTGATTATTCTCTAAGTGTTCACTTCACAACCTCAATTCTAAGTTAAACGAGCTTAGTCATAAATATCTTTCTGCAGTGTGTTGAATCTTAAATTAACGATATACATTTAACTTATTAATAAAATCCATGAATCAGGAAAACATTTAAGTGTGCTTTTACTAATGATACACATTTAATATGTAGGGGATGAACTCAGAAATGTTCTGGAACTCTGCGAAAACGAACATTTTGTATACTGAAACTATTGTCCTTACAGAAACATTATTCTCAACGGAATAAAAACAAGAAAACGGCGAATCTCTTTATTTCGTTTCTTTGGTAAATGTAATATATCCAAACATTAGATAACATTCTGACAGCAATTACGTTACGTTAAACTTTTGTTTCTTTTTATATAAAATTTTCAGCTCAATTTATGGGTAGTTATCAGCCTGTTCTTTCACGTTACTTTTTCCTCTTTCTTGCCACCGTGGTTTTAATTATATAATTCCATTTTATAGATTTAATTGGATTGAGCTGTCCCTTAAAACAAGTCCTGCAGTATGCAGTTATTTGGAAATATTAATGAACGACATTTACTATCGATTGTGATTAGTATTCGTCGTTAACATTTTAAATACTATAAAATTGGGTTCACAGAATTGTTTTAATCCCATTTCAATAACTACGTTTTTTCAGATCAGAGTTAAACTCAATTTTGTCGTTTGAAAAAAGTCGATCGAAATGGTAATACAAAAAAGTACTTAATTAATTAAATTTTTTTTAAAAAACATTTTCATAAAAGGAAAATAAATCATTGAATTGATTATATAAAATCTTAGAATTATTTGAAGCACAAATTTCAGTCCATAAAATTTAAAAAACTTGTCGTCAGTAATAAATGACAAACTAGGTGGCATTTTTGGACTTTTGACGGGTTGGAGTTCGATTCGCCTTAAGGACATCTGGATTTTTTCTAGTTTCGAACCTGGCAGATGTTGGTTTGAGGTTCTACAACCCCGAAAAGGCATCTCCCGACCAAAATGGCCAAATGAAACCGAGGATGAGACAGAGGGGAGACGTCGCACTGGCCACGTGCATCCCAAATGTGTGGTGTTAGTCGACAGGCTAGTCTGGCAGTCGTTTCGGTCACTAGATGTCGTCGTAGAAAGGTATACAGCAATTAAATTTTAAAAAATTGAAATACATGGATTTATTTTTTTATATAGTAAATTATATTCGTTAAAAAGTGGCATTCAACTTTGTTAGACGTAATTTCTTTAAAGAAAATTTTACAAGTACAGTTTGTAGTTTTTAATCACGGACCCCGTTTACAAGTTTTTTTATTAGTAACCTCAGAATCACTGTATTACATTAAGGGTTTAGAAATATATGCTACATTAATGTATACGGAAACGTATCTCATCCTCGGTTTAGTATAACATAACGTATTAGTTAGTTTCAATTACTTCTTCTATCAATGAAAACATTAAGTGTAAAAGCTGACTTGACAATCTCCACGCCTCTTATATAGCGCGCCAAAAAGGAACTCATACGAATAATCTGTGGACAGTTGTTATTTTTTTAACTGAGCACATCCGCGCCTGAAGCGCCTCCTTGTCTTGACGTCGATATCTCGCACATCGCTAGCTTTCCCCGTGCTAATAAAGCAGGGCAGATGTGTCATGCTCTCCGAGTTCAGTTTATCTGCTTCCCACGAAGGGCGATCTCTGGCCAGAGACGCGAATTGAATCCCGGGCGAGACATTTGTATTCCAGCCGTGTCCGAGGGGCTACCAACCTTGCGGTACTAATAATAATCATAAGAACAAGACGCATGGCGAGTAAGATTCGCCACTGAGATTTCCGCCTAATCTTCTCCTAGAATTCTTCCGCTTACTTCGTACAGTTGGAATGTGAGATTTCTTTCCCCTGTGTCCGCAGCTGAAACAAGTTACGAATTAAAAATTAGGAAGAGTATGAAATCATGAGTTTATTTAACTAGCATTAAGTTAAAACTTAGTGGCAGCTAAATTAAAAAAAAATTTTTAGGAACAGTAATCTAAGTAAACACAATATAGACGGATCCCCTACACTTCGGTGTTTTATTAAATAAAACTAATATTACTACGGTTGAGTAAATAAGATGAACAAGTACATCATCTACAATTTTTTTATTTAACACAATAGGCAGAAAGTTGGTCAAAGGCTATTTATAAAGGCTATTTATGATAACTACTGTCAGGGAAAATATTTTTTTAAAAATAAAACAAAATAAATTTCAGTCTTAATGTCTTAATGTTGAAACATAAGAAATAACCCATAATATAAAAACACAAAACTAAATTAACGCACACTGAAATAAAAATCTATTCATAACAACTTAAGATTATAAACATTATCAAGGTTTTCAGTATCGAACAGTTGAAATCGGTAATATGATTTTTAATACTGAATCACGTTGGACCTTGGGCATACGGTAAGAGTTATTCGCTATTCCCATTGAAATAGTCGGTCAGCTGCCTCTTAAACTGGTCGAGGCACGGAGAAGGGAATGCTGCGTCCCCACAGCAAACTCCTCTCCCGCTATGGGAAGGGCGTGGGACAAATTCCCAATGCCCGACTTACCCGATGCAGGTTTTTCTAGGGTTTTCCCTGCATTTCTTTAGGCGAATTCCGGGTAGGATCCTTAAAATATAGCCCGGGCGCCCTTGTTAACCCTTGGCTACCTTCCTCTACCCTTCCGCATCCCCCCTTTCAAATCCCTTCCTATGCTATTAAAGGGGAGTTGCCACGATGTGGATTACCCTCATGTAGCCTGTTGCCCTAAAAAAAAAGATTTGTCAAATAATAATTGTGAACAATCCTTACATTAAATTTGATAAACTGCATTGTTGTTTCCATTTTTACAGACCATTTAAGCTAGCTAAAAATTGACACGTTGACTTGCTAGACAGTGACGTCATTTGCACGGTGGAAAAGTTACTCTGTTCTAGTTAGAAAACTTATAAGACTTTCCGAAAACAAGATTTTTTGGTTTTCGATGCTCCGAAGGAACTTTCCGATTATATTCTACGAATCGAGACGCGTGGATGAAGAAATTATTCGTCGAAATATCCCATCAACTCCAATTTCATTTCTTTAGGACATAAATTTTGAAGATTCTTTCTTAGTGGTTAAGAAAATATCAATAGAAAATTATGTATATTTTAGATTCAGTTCTTTCGGTTTTGAGTTGGTATTTCAGTCAGTTAGTTTCTCGTTATATGTATTTTTCAAATGTGTGTTTTACAGTTTTCCTTTTTTCCTGAAATTTTAAAAATTTATTTATAAAAAATTATACCGATGAATTTTACCTACATGTAATATATTGTAATATACACAATTAATAGGCTTTAATTAAATAAAAGAATTAATATAATTTACAAAGAATATTTATTTATTTTGGGCAAAAACTCAAAACGATTACAAATTTAAAATATTAAATCTCAGGGTCTTCACTGGGTTTGACACATCAATTATGTTTAAAAAATCTTATTAACAAACAAATCACATTTACTTAAACAATACGTCGGTTAAAATAAAATAAATTAACTTGACAATTAATATAGAACGAAATTTAAAAGTAAAGAGATTTAACTCTGATTAACAATGTAAAAAGAGAACGAAATCTGATTTCTATCTTTTAATTACGTTTACATAAATCATTGTTGTATTTTGTTACTCACATCTGTCCGGCTTGTTTCCAGCATTCCCCTTTTGGTTTCGAAAATACACTATTGCGAGATTTTACACTGATTCTAAGATTCAAAGATTTTACACTTAGGATGTCAGGAACTTGGATGATCCCCTTTTTTCGTCAGCTATCTGTTGACTGCTTGCCTTAGGTGAATTCTGTGGTGAATGTTTTACTTTGTCTTCAACTCACAACTTTGTCTAATAATAATAGAATAAACGACGGCTAGTCTCTGCTCTAGTATCACTTGTTCCGTCCTCCGAAATGTCCCGGCACCAACCAACTCTGTTAATCCTAGTCACCAACTGAACTATCCTCGTCTCGAGTTTTAGCGCGCATACGCCATTTTGACCTTCTGACAAAGGAACAGAGCTCGGCTTTTCAATTGTCGCTTTGTTCGATCAGACCGCTAATTTATTTCTCAAACAACTAATGTCCTAGTTAATTGGCATTGCAATATTTTTAATGTCCTCTCTACTTCATTAACATACTTTATGTAGCCGCACATTCAAACATGTAATTCGTAGGTAAAGTCGTTTTTACTTTCACAGAAAAATAGTTTGAACGAGTAATCGTACCGTTCCCAATTTCCGTGTATTTTGTTAATTTTGCAGACAAAATATTACCTCTTGCAGTAAATCGTCTTCAAAAATATCGGATTCTTCTGGCTGTGTAAAAATTCTATAAATCTATAGTTTCCTTCACTAAAATTGAATAAAAGACTTGATAATAAATATTTCGCATGGGAATTTAGGTTTTTCGGTTTTCAATCCGGGTTGTATCTTGATAGGAACACAACGTTTCGACACTTAACTCCAAAATCATTGTCACCTGACGATAGCGGAGCAAGCTGGCGATTCGTCGTGTTCCAGAGAATATATGAATCAGGAACTCTAAATTCATAAGTTTATTTTGCATACTATGAAACTATAAGACTCAACCATTACTTTAAGAACCTATCATTGGCAAAAAATATTCTCATATCTATCTGATTATAGTCTCGCTGGTTCGGCATTTACCCCTCCGTTAGTTGCTATAGGTCCAGGGGACCGACGCAATTTAATTTTATTGTTAACCCCTGAGCCAGGTCAGATACAGGGATGAACTTTTATCGCACCTTATAAGAATGTGTTTACAATATTCTGCCGCGGTCACACACCAGAAGCTACCGCTGTTTCTCAGAAAATGACGTTTGAATAAGGAAGTAGAGTTTCTTCGGTTAAGGTGTCCTACTGGGACCATTCCCGTCAGTATTTTTCTCGCCATTGCCGCAGGAGTACGGAGTGATAATATATTTCCGTTTCGTAAAAATAACTGACCATTATTCTGTTTCATTATCAAATATATCTCTTTTGATGCTTAAATTTTTTTTGTCAAAAGTGAATTTTATATTTGTAGATTTTTATTATTTTCTGGTGGTGAAAAATTGTGGAAAATGTGTAAAAATATGTTCAACTTGAATAAACCTCAAGATGTAAATGAAATTCGTCGTCTGCGTTTAAAAGAAGATTAGTTTTTTCAAATGTTGTACCAGGTGACGATATTGAAGACTCATAAGATGAATCGGGAACTGAAGATATTTTGGGAACTAGGTCTGATGACTCAGTTGCGGATAATGAAATTGACGAACTAGAATTAGAAAATAATGTGGGCCATGTTTCAAGGAAACTAAAAAACAATTTAAAACACAATATTTTTGTGAAAAATGTGAAAGTTTTTTTTGTTTACGTATACACACAAAAAATAATTTGCTAAGAATGCCTTGTCCGAAATTCATAAAACATTGAAACAGACTGAATAATGTTTTTATTTCCCGTAAAATGTAATTGTTTATATTTTGATATTATGTATACAAATATTATTTATGAGCATTTCTTTAACAAATATTTCGAATAAATTGCAATTTTTAATTAAACGAGACTGTAATAGGACTTATGAATAATGTAGATATGCGTCTGAAATATGTATGTTGTATGTCTGTGAAGAGATTCAAAATAATTGATTCAGGAAGTGTTCAACAACGAAATTGTTCACTTTACGTCCCTGGGCCTGGCGCGACGTTACTTTAAGGGGCGCGACTAACGTAGGGTTAACAACGAAATAGGGTTATTTAAAATAATATTTACATACGAGTAAGTTAAGAAGCCGTAATTTGTAAAGTGTGAGAGTTAAATCGGATTGCACAATTGAAATCCGCGGTCAATCATCGTCCTTTTTATACCAAAAACTAGTGTCATAAAAGTAGCAATTACAATTAGCGACTAGTACAAATTAACTGTAATTTAAGTCGTTCCTAAATCTAGAAATTTTCGAATGTATATATTGTAGTAATTGGTAATTAAGACATTGTTCTAATTGGAAAGTTGGATTGTAGAGGACTCATTATTAGTGGATATAGAGCGGACGCCGCAACAATCCGGCGAGGCAAAGAAAACATTGTTGGGCAGTTGAGAGAGTTTACGCGCTCAAAAATCTAAGAGACGAAGTTTTACAGTTGGGCAGCGGACAGCGAACAGTTCGAAAGCTTTACAGTGGGGCAGTCAGAACGAAATAATGTGGTCCAGTTACAAACATGCTCTCAAATATTGAAAAGTAAAGCAATCTTCAGTCGGGAAGGAGAGAGTGCAACTAATGTTATATTCGGTGGTCGAGCGAAAATTCATCATGCTGGCCATAGACAAACCAATGAAGGACCTTTTCAACTAAAGTTACGAGATCTGCAAATCCAGGTTGGAGTAAAGCTTCGAGAACCTACCAAATTGTGTTAGACCAACTAACAAACTACGCCAATTAGAATTTGTTGACATTTAGAGTCTGTGAGTACTAGAATCAGTGATATCCCCAAATTTTGTGCACGAAAAACCTAAAATGAGATCTGGGCGGCCGTAAGTAGAGAAATACTTTGAAATCATTTGTAAACCACTTTTAAAAGATAAAAGTCAGATCGTTTTTTTAATTATTTAAATATCAATAAAATGAGATCGTTAATTCTTGATAAATTTAAAACTGTTTAAATTCAATCTGTAGTATTATTTCTTCTACAACAAATTTCGTCTATGTTTCAGACGCATTAACTTCCATAAAAGGTAAATGTAATTTTGATTGTATAAATTCAGCCATTTATCAAACCCAGTTTAAGACCCTGAGATCCCAAATATTTTGTGTTTTAAAATTGATAATAAATTTTGTTTGTTCATTAAAGTTATAATAGTGTAATTCATTTAAACCACATTCATATTATTTATATTTTAATTATTACAATATATTGAGTAATTTTCTGACAACCAAAGGTGCGTACAATTAATGTACCTTTCGAACACAATAATAGTTTTATTAAAACAGTTCCAAAATGTTGGAAATGTTCTCAACGAACGAATCTGACATTTCTCTTTAAATTTCTTTAAACGATCTGTTTATGTTTGAGAAATTAATTATTTATATATTGGAAAAACAAAGTCGATTCCGGCGATTGAATGAATTTCCGTCACAGAAAACAACAGTCATAACCAGACTATTTCATCAGCCGGAGATGAACGAGGTCGTGCAGGCTTGTCTTGCAGAAGTCTCATCACTCAGAACAGCGAAGGGCAGGCGTCACGTGGGTAGGGGAAATAAAACCCAATTAACCTGATGTGTGAGAAGCCCCGAGGTAACGTGCGGTACTTTCGGAATCCACAGAGGGAAGCACTGTGTCAAGAATTAATATCGAAGTTGTGTGGTCTAAATGACGAAACCTGTTTGCTGCACGGGATGCGAACTGACCAGAGTATTTATAATATCTCGTGAAGCATCTTGGGTATTAGCTACACAAACCTGCTTTTCTGTAATGCCAATTAGACAGGATCCATAAATTTTCGGTCTATGCCTGCCTTCCGGAAATTATGTTTTTGTAACTCTCTGTGAGCCTTTGTTAAGAAACACGTTATATAAGATCAGTTAACTTATTATGTGCCTCAGTTTAACTCAACGTTCCAGATGTAAAACTTTGCCCACGAGAGACGGCTTCAGTTTGGTCGTTTCACAAACATCCTCAATAACTATTTTTCTTAGTTAATGTTGAAGAATTTTAACAGGTTAATACTCAGACTGGTGATGAATCTATGTCTCTCATTTTATATAAATAGTTGAATCATGACGATCCGCCCCCACCAATACATTAATTCTATTCATCATTATATGTTCAACAATTATAAACCGCACCACCACATTTCTACTCGATTGAAAGAAAAAATTATTATTATATATTTAAGAAAAACAATCCTGAAGTTTATGTATTACAAAAAGGAGACTTTGTCTGAAACCCGCACAAATAATTATTGGCTATCTTTCTTATTCAATATTTTCTATCAGACGTAAATTATTTTCATTTTAAATAATTATGACGTTCCTTTAAAACCATTAATTACATAATTCAAAAAATAAATTGCGGATCAGAGTGAATAATTTTTCTGATGTCATAGAATTATTTTCAGAAGAGTTGTTTTGTGTATAAAGCAAACGAAAAAAAAAGGTTTAATCCTGATAGGTGTCTTATTGGGAGAAGTTACACTTATAACTTAAAACTATTATATACAACCAGTGCGTAAGGCTTATTCTAAAAATAATACATCTTTAGCCAAAACCCTCTAATGTTCGCAATGATAATTAAATCTTTACCTTTTAGATTGGGTTTATTAATTGATGAAGCAAATTTAATTAACAATGGTTACGAGAAGAGATACGTAGTTTCCTCTTTTTTTTTCAGGAACTATATTTGTGAATTAACTTCCTGTGCGTGCGAATCTGCATGATGTTTGAATTAACATCCAATAAATTTTGTGATTGTGATTATCCCAGAACGAAATTCAAATTTATAAAATATATATCGCTACTGAAGTGACTTAAGATGAGAAGTTCATCTTTGACTTTCGCTGTGGGAAATATCTAGCGAGAATGAATCGTCTTTCTTCAACGACAACAAACATCACTTGAGGAAACGTTCAACAATTACTAATCTGCGCAACGAATCCTGCGACACGTAGTGTTGCGTAAAGGAGCTCATTCAGAAAGTCCGGAAGGACAGTCCAAGGCTGCAAAACCACACAATGGCGACAATGCTGGATTTAGGTAAACAGACCGGGCGGCTTGCGGTTCGCGAAGAGCAAGAAGACAGATTCTCGCAAAGGGAGTTTTTTGGGCTCGGTGCTCCCATGCACCCCACTCTGCCATAAGTCAACAATTAATCCTCTGGTCGTTTTCGGAGGCACGCAGTTTTCTGCAGGGGCGGCTTGTGGTCGGCCACAGACGGACAACAGCGGTCGCGCGGGGGCGGACACGCACAAAAAGACACGCATTCAAACACGCAACTCAATGGGCAGCTCAAAGGAACGGCTACGAGTTCATCTTAATTGTAAATTAACTTTTTACTATAACAAATGACAGAGACAAATTCAGGTACGGGATGTTACAAATGAAACACGAGTTTTTCTAAATCTAATGGAAACGATACGAGCGCACAGAATTTATACTTCATCAGAAATTGAAAAATAGGGGCAGGAAAATTCAGTAGTCAAGGCCTGTAAAAGAATACTAATCACGCCAAGTGTGTTACAGTCTGGAGGTGCCACCAATGAATTAAAATATGAGGTAATGGTGAATAAAACAATAAGGTGCAAAGAGAGTAAATAAGGGTAGACACTGACTAAACATTGCGTTTTGCAGAATAGACGAAACTTTTCTGTAGGGAAACGCAAGAGAACGGATAAGAGGGAACAAACTTTCTGGTGTCACAGAATTATTTTTAGAATACAAAAGAAAAGAAACGAAAAGTTGAATCCTGAAGGGGGTTTTGGTGGGAGAAGTTACCTCTAAAACATAAAACCAAATTATAAACAAATAAATGGCCTTGAGTCAGAAAAGTAGTTATAAAGTTTATTGCATAAAAAAATTAAATACATGAAGTTTCGTCCTCTTACAGGACCTCATCAGGTATGACAATTTTTCTCCTGTCATCATACCTGCCGATTGGAATTACTCCTGCAGAAACGAACCTTAATTGGACTGCTTATTATATTGTACTCAAGCTTCGTTTATTTTATATATATATATATATATGTGTGTGTGTGTGTAAAGATATATCAAGCCTGAAGAGGTCCTAGAAGAGGTCGAAACGTGATGTATATACTATATAATTTTTCCAATAAATTTGTTAATTTTTTTATGACTAAAGGTCATTTAATTATTTATAACAAAGCCCTATTTTTTCATCATTAGTATGAAACGAAAATATACAGCAGCTAATGCGTAAGGTTTATTCGCAAAATTGTATAACAATAAGCAAAACCCCGTAATATACGTAATTAATTAAATCTATATCTTCTGTTTGCGTTTATTAAATAATAAAGCAAGTTTCACGAACAGTGTTAAATTTAATGTCACGATACCTCTACAAGTGAAAGTGAATTTTTTGGTCTGTATTAAAAGTGTACTCATTACATAACGCGTAGTTTCTGCAATCCTTGTCGCTTTTGGTGATTTAAAATGACACTCCGATCAAAGCAGGTGACGAACTCAAAATCTTCATCTAATTTGTATTGTGTTTGCTAACGGTGAAATAAATCAATAATTTTAATTGCTAATATGTATGAATAGCTAAGTGAGACACATAAAAAATATTCGACTTTCAACTACACTTGTGTCAATAAATTTTAGCTGATTTTGAAATTCCGGCAGCGAATACATCTGCGGATTTCCCCAAAACTATTAATTTACAGCGATGAACAAAGAAAACTTTATAAAATATAGTGTTTATGTAAATGTATACTAATTAGACAAATAAATAGCCACATAACAGACAAAAATAAGTGTTTACATTTTTCTAAGTTTACTACATTGGGTCTCTGTACTCAAATATGAAACTTACCAATTACATAGTTGTATTTAAAGTATTCATAACATTATTAAAAATTATTATTCTAAGACTTTGGTACTAAGCCATACATGTATGCAATTTTACCGGCGGAACTGCACAAACTATCACGTTTTCAAATAGTTTTGAAACCATCGAAATATATTTGCCAATAGAAATAAGAGCTTAGCCGGTGACCATTTGGGACTTATTAAGTAGTATTTATATAAAATTTGCTTTTATAACTTAGATCTGCAACTGGAGCCACAAATTACCCGCTTGCAGAGAAATAAAATTTGTACACATAATCTACAGAACAAGTATAGTTCGGATAGAACGGAAATTAAGATGACGGAATACAGACATAATTAGATCTATTTAACGATAAGAGCAAAAAATTAATATGATAAAAGAAAATGGGCTGTAGTAGTTAATAACAATAGACATAATAATTGTGTGTAAGATTCTTGTTGCGACATTGTAGTTTATTTTAGGGTAATATAATACATTTTCCTTGTCTTTAATATTGAACGAGTCTCCCGGAGAAAAAGGCTGCCTCGTTAAGTAGAGACCCCTGCAGAGAATATCAGGAATCTGGCTACAAGCTCCTGCTTCCTTATTTAGACATTCACATTTCACTGGATTAACTCTTTTTAAACCTCTCACACATACTACCCATTAATATAACAAGCATATGTTTTGTTAGCTCTGACTGTGAATAAAAGATTGCGTCCCGCAAATCGCTCGCCGCTTGATGCGATGGGTTGCTTTATAATTGTGTTCCTCCCTCATTTTTTAATACGCATTATCGGTTTCTCAGCTAGTGTGATAAAACTGCTTCAGCTGCCCACTAAATGCAAAGCCACGTAAGTGTGCAATAACGTCAATCTATTATTTATGTCACTGTAGCAATTATAATACCACATAACAATGCCATTAACATTTAGTTATTTAGATTATTATAAATACCCAGGTGATATTCTATTATCACTATTAGCTCAAAAATAAATTTTACTCACGAAACTAAATTATCTTTATATGACAATAATGAGAGGCAAATTGTACAATAAATAAATCAGGTCCAATATAACATTAAATAGCTATTCGAACCACCCAAATGCACCATACACTAAACGCAGCTAATAACTTAATACGTGGAACTAAAACATTAGCAGACAAAGGATGTTACCATAATACGAAAAAAGAAATTTATAACATCTTAACAGAAAACTTTTATCCAAAACTTTACTAAATAAATTATGATTTGGGAAGATCAGCACTAAACAAGATAAAGAATTAAATGAATATGAATAATGTATCGATTAACTGTAACCTATTCTTCCCAAACAAAACAGAATTTTTGATAATTGATAAAGCCAATAAGAATACAATTACAGAGATAATACAATTAAAATGCTAACCGGTAATTTGGTATCATCATAATAGATTAATAATTACCAGTACATAACAAATAATAAATTTTTATTATTATTATCATATAATAAAATTAATTTTTTGGAGAGAACGGTATAAAATAAATAAAATTCTGGTTCATACCTACTAATAAAATTAAAAACTTATTGACTAATACAAAATATACCGTACCTATAATTGAACAAATACATGTAATATAAAAAATCGAGTGTAATAAATTTAAATTGGACACACGGGGACAGCCCTTTCGTCCCATCATAAATCATTTAGGCTTTTGACATTGTGAAACTCTTACATAAATTGAATATTTATCATAAACTAAAAACGTTAGAATCTGTTTATATTTCCAATAATAGATTTTAAACTAATTATGAAGTAAAAAACCTTTTTGGGGTATATATAGTTGTAATGTATCAAACCATATATAAGTTATCTACATATATTTTTTCTAATATATATTTAAACCATAGGAGCTTTCGACGCACTTGCCGTAATCGTCTGTTTTTTAAAATCCATCAAACATACATACGTACATAATTTTACATTCAACATATAATTATTATTTTTTAATTACATTACAATACATTTTCATTGGTATTTTCATACCTGTCATCTACTATAAAATGTCTTCGATGAATTTTACCAAGTGCATTTCGTCAATTATTTTCCCTCCTTCATAACATTATATATATATATATATTAAGTAATGTAAGAATAAATATATGATGTGTGTAAAATTATGCATATATGATTGATGATTTTTAAAAAACAGATGATTGTGGCAAAGGCGCCGAAAGCTCTTGTGGTTTAAATATCTAATAAAATCAATATATGAAGCGAACTTATATGTGGTTTGATACATTACAAGTATACAATAATGGAGTTGACACGTATAAGAAAGTTTTGGTATAGAAAAATATTATAGCATCCCAGAATTAATTTAATCGAGTCGTATAGCAAATCGACGGTATTTTACATTCAATTTCTTAGTGTAGTAAACACGTGATCGTATAGAATAAATTATTATATTAATACGTTTGCTATTGTACACTACGATTTTTAAGGTTTAATGAAGTGTTTTTTAGTAAGTTTTTAATTATCCTTTTGAATAATGTAACGAACTTAAGTTTCTTGAGAAAGTTGTATGGTGTTATAATTCGTACTAGTGCCGCTAAGAATAAAGACGTTTGACGTTATTAGCATATGTAGTTTCCTCCAAAATTAATTAACACTATTTTTATTTAAATTTATTTTTTATTAAATTGCATCCTTTTCAATTTATGGAGTTAATAGGTTCTCAAATGTAGTTCAACCCGTTACCGTGAGTGGCGCTGTCATAGCATGTCTTCAAGATGGCTGATACACTTGACATTCGTCAAAAGCTGTGAGAAGGAGATAGTGTGAAACATGTAAGAGGGGGAAAAATGTGTATGAAGATACTGCTGCCGATCGCAGTACAGTTAGTCGGTGGGCAAATAGATTATGTGGTGAAAGATAGCACGCCAATATTCGGGATACTTCTCGCAGTTGCAGACTCCATACTGCACTAACTCCTGACAATCTGAAGAAGTTAACGACATGGTTGTGAGGAACGGGATTAAGTGGAAAAATGTATCTACACAAATAGGGAAGTTGTAGGATGAAAATGTAATTTTCAAACAAATGTTGTGCATTACTTTTATATTATTATATACCTTCGTATATTGTCTTATAATTCCTACCACCGTAAAAATTCTTTAGCGAAGAAACGGTGGGAAATATTTATATGTTCAAATTTTTTAAACGCTTACTTTACCTTCTATGTGTTAGAATAAATGAAATAAGGGCTATCTGTGACTTTTTTGGTTACCCGAAGTTTAACATAAGAAATAACGTATTTAGAGTGAATTTAAATTTGGAATATGGATGCAAGCACTTGAAATATCAAACATAGTAGTTGCCTTTTATGTGTAAAACTGAATAGTATTTTAATTTGGAAGATGATTAATGCATCACAATGTGTGCATAAGAGATAGAGAGAGAGGGGTGTGGGACGGAATGAGACAGTATGACTGGATATGGGATAAAAGTTAAGATGTTTCTGTGCGATTACTCCAATTAAGAGCTTGGTAGCTAAACGAGGATCCCAACACAAGTTTTCCCTGTTAGTTAACTGAGCGCAGAACCTGACTTTGTCTTGCAATATTTCAGCTCTGCAATTGTGTCTGAATTAATGTTAATGCTCCTGCTCGAATACGAAAAAAGTTCTCAATGATTTCTCTGTGCATGGGTTCGTTATTGGAGTACGTTGACTGTCGAGATGGACACTTCGATGGTACTGAGAATGCCATAGCAGTTAGAGAGTATTTAGTGTCGTGGCCAGTGTTATGTGTTAGACCTGAGAGGAAGGAGGTCGTGGCATCCCTGTCTGGTTACAGTGAGGGCCTCTGTTACCGCGATAAGCGATGTTTGCACAGTGGAGTCTCTGCTGGTGATTACTAAAAGGCCACGACTCTGTGCAAATATCGTAAAGCAGGCCATGTGTTTTGCACCAAGAACTCACGGGCTTTGCACTCAACGCATCGTAATTTAAGTGAAACGAAATAACTCTTCTCAAACATTTTTGGAGCTTTAATATCTTGTAATAAGACCACTCTTTTCCTTTAACAATTCGTCCAATTAATGGAAGTTATTCCTCAACTCTATTACTGTTGGTTCCATTTTTTAAGTTTACTACTGTCCCATGTTGTCTACATTACTTTTAGTATTTTCTTTACCTGGTTCCTTTAAATAACTTATGGTCTTATTCCCTCCTCTTATATTTGTTCCTTCATATTGTAGAACTTAAAATACGTTTCCAACTAGTAAGAAATAAAGATCTAAGAATCACATGTATTTAACCCGACGCTATAATTTACGAGTAATTACCAAAAAAAAAATTCCCCTCTCGTTGTTAACACACAACAGATTAAGCAGCGTAGAAAATTGTAGGTGATAATATGTTTAGGCATATTCAATGCATAGAGAAACGGGAATTCGGTTAGGTTTCCTCAGATGCCAAGCACCCACGAATCAAGTGGAGGTCCCGGATTCGATTCCCGGTCCGGTCGAGATCAGTGCACGGCACGGCTCTGTTTCTACGTGCTGTCTGCTTTGTAACACAAAGAAGAGACAGTTTTTTTATCTTAAGGGTGCTGCAGGAGGGGAAACGGAATACTGCACGTGCGTATTACAGACAAATAACTGCGTTCTACAGAAGTGAGTAGCACATACATGGCCATCTGGATGCATTAGTTGGAGCGAGTGCATCGCAATGCGGCCAGTTTAAAATTTAATAATCTGTTATTAATTTTAATATATTTAATAATAATATTTTCTACTTTCGGGTATTCTTCCCGTGCTTTTTTCTTTCACTATTCACTGTAGTAATATTGATTTTCCTAAAGCACCATAGAAATATTGCAAATCTTCTGAAAGGCAAGGAACAATTATGCTGAAGTACTTGAATTACGTCACAAAAAATGTTTTATGTTTATTTATTGATATTCTCTTTCTTCCCCGATTATTATGCTCAATACACAGTTACAGTCTTGACAAAATACGGTTTTACTATACCGTACTATTTATTTAGTGCAGTATTTGGTACTATTCCGTGAATTAATTAAAACAGTTGAATACTTCCGGTATAATTATATACGGTATATTTTTAAATCCGTACTGTAAATATTTTCCGTCCTTTAAAATGTTTTTTTTACATAAATTTTCCAGAAATTCTATAGGATAGAAATAAACGCCTAAGTAGACGAAATTATTACTTCACGTAAGAAATTACCCGATAAAAATTAAAGGAAAAAAATTACTTTTCAAAAATTCACTTGTTTAATAACGTTCACAGGTAGTCCAATTAATTCGTTATAGACTTTTGACATATCTATTATCTATGAATTAACATTTTTATGACTATTGGACTGAATCCAATAGATGTGTATAGGCTCAATATTATAGAATATAATTTTAATTATTACGCGCGTACACCAATTTATAAGTTACTGTAACAACCAGCTCATGACGTATTATTACATTTCATGTCTGCACTAACATAAATTCACTAATCAGTAAGTTATAAAGGAAGTATATTTTTGTGACTCTCTCTTGTTAAAAGTGACATTCTTTGGAAATATATATGGGGCAACATTACCATTTGAAATTAATCTGTTGTCTTAGTTTGGCAACATCATCACTTAAAATTCAACTCGCCAATAATATTTATTTTAAAGACATTTAAAAATTATATTTCGTCAAATAAACAGTGTATTCAGAAGTTAGACGAAGAAAAAGAGCTTAGTACTGTGATCGCTTGTTCAGAGTCGTAATAACCGTTCAACCTAAGGGTTTCTGTGTTCGTAGCGAACGAGGAAGGTGGTCATGTTGTAGTAATACCTACATTTTCTTTGCATAGTTGTCTGGCTGAAACTCGAGGAATCGGAATCTGAATAAGAGAACGAGATGTTTTCATTATTAGGAACAGGAAGAGGCAGGGTTTTGATATCTGCTGTGAGGTCAGTGCCACTTGTAGCTAATGTTCTTGATACTCGCTGCAGGGGTCTTTCTAACGAGACAACCTGTTTCGCGTGCTCACTGCTGTAAGTGTGCTCTACCTGTTATACGGCTCATCCATAAAGCGAATATGACACAAATATCTGCTTACCAGATCTATCTGTCCAATTCGTTCTGAATGCGCAGTACAGCAGGCATTTATCTGTATACATAAAACGTTAACGCGTTTGAGTGTCGGCCCGTTTCAATGGAGTTAAAAAACTACTCAATAGTTTTCAATTACTTTTCATATTTATATTTCAATTTTCTCGAGGTAAAACGTAGACATTAAGTTCACAAAACTAAAAGGTAAAAGTACGGATTTATAGGAATGTCTCAATATGTGTGTGTTTTATTTTTACAAATTACTTTATTGCCTTTGGATTAATAATACTTTGCTATGTTTTCGTCTAGTTTCATGCGGCATAGAACTAATGCAAAATATGTGAAGTTTGAAAAATTCAGGCAGATGCACAGTGGAGTATTATTGAATATTTAACTACAAATAATAACTCAATACTTGATAGGATGAAAATCTGAAATAATTAAATATAAATTGTTAATGTTAAAAGTATACGAATTAGACTATGTACCAAATTTAATTTAGCACTTAATTTTGACTTCTATTTGGGTATTGATTTATCTAAGATTAACAACATTTATTAGTTGTCTCCATTAGTCCTCGACAGGGGAATAGGACACGTCAGTAAATACGCACAGATCAAATTAAGTTTATAATATTTTAGTCTATGTCCTAATTATTTATTTTACTAGTAACCAAAACTAAAATAAAATGAAACTGTAATTTTGTAGGATCGTTGACATTTCATCATAAAAGAGGTTAATCACTAAACATAATTTACCTGTAAAAAGTTAATATATGAAACTGCAAGTGTAACGAAATACTGACCGTTACTGGTGCCTTCCATTCAATGTCTTCTACAGCAGTAATTCTTTCATAGATTAACGTGGTACCTGAAAATAAACAAACAGAATAGCAGTACGGTTCAGAAAAGAGAAAAAGTTAGTACAAGTTACTTTATTGCCTTCATACTTAAATTTAAAATCAACAACTTTACAGACAAAATAGGGTAATATAAATACCACACAAAGTTTCTGGGATCCTTGTGCCATTCGTCAGGTGCTAAGAAGCTCTTTTTTGTCTGTATTGGCTATCTTTCTTATTCATTATTTTCAATCAGACGTAAATTTTTTCATTTTAGGTTTTATTATTGTAAATTAGTAAAAAAAACAATTTAGTCTTCCATACTTCTTTACTCTCAATTATATAAACATCAGGAGCTGTTGGCATAATTAGAAACCTTTCTGTGTACAATATATACTTAATTACAATTTACATTCAATCAAATTACATAGGATCAATTTTATAATCTTCTATCCAATACAATTACCTGAAATTATGTTTATATTGTACAGATGAAGATGGCTAATTGGGCCGCAAGTTGCTGTCGTTTCTTCAATTGAAAATTAAGAAGTATAGAAGACTGAATTGGTTTTATTAATGAACAAACGGCGAGGGACCTGCGAGGGCTATTCTCTCGCAGGCAATACCTGCGAGGAATGTTCTCTCGTAGGCAGAACCTTGTAGGAGAGACACGAAGGGGCTACCTTTGGGGATGCCTTTTCCTCTCCGTTTTTGAACTAAGGTTCCCACAAGCCGAGGCACCTCGGCCTGTTCTGAGAGGTGTATGTTCGGGGGTCGCAGATTTTGGGCATGCGGTAAGAGTTGTCCGCTATTCCCATTGAAATAGTCGGCCAGCTGCATCCTAAACTGGTCGAGGCACGGAGAAGGAAATGCTGCGTCCCCACAGCAAACTCCTCTCCCGCTATCGGAAGGGCGTGGGACAAGAACCCAATGCCCAACCTACCTGATGCAGGTTTTTCTGGGGTTTTTCCTGCATTTCTCAAGCCGAATGCCGGGTAGAATCCTTAAAATACAGCCCGGGTGCACTAGTTAACCCTTGCCTACCTTCCTCTATCTACCATTCCGCATCCCCTCCTTTCGAATCCCTTCCTATGCTATTAAAAGGGAGTTGCCCAACGTGGATTACCCTCATGTAGCCTGTTGCCCTAAAAAAATGGTTTTATTAATACTTGATGTTAGTATATAATTTACTTGACTATAACGGAATTCGGGCAACTATTAGTATATTCAAGTATTTAGTTTTGGCCTTTTAATTGATAAATATTTACTTTGTCTTATGAATAAAGTCTTAGTTTTTATATCATTTGTGATACTAGTATGTACGTTAATGCCGGAATAACTAATCCTCATTTCGAAAAGAGTGATGCAATGCTTCGGTTTGTATTTGGGAACGACGTAACGTGTTGTGGGACGGATTTTTTTAAGTTTATTGCATACGTTATTTCGAGTACATAATTATTTTCCAAGTTTTAATACATCCAGGTCTCTGAACAAAGACTTACAACTTGCATTCCAATAAGCAGAAGTTATTATTCTCACAGCTCGCTTTTGCAGTTTGAATATTTGCGACGCGGGACTAGATTGACCGCACTCTGTTAATTCGCAAGAAATTAGTATGAAAATACAAATGGAGTATTATTTAAGTATTAACAATATTCTGAGACACTATTCATAGGATGTTTAGAAGTATATTTTTAAAAGCGGAAGAAATTGAATACAATGGACTTGAGTGGAGAAACAGAAATGAGTTGAATTAATTTCTATATAAGTTACAGGCATGAAATAGGTTATGGTTTTTATGCAATTTTATGAATGAGAGTAGAGTGGAATCTTTTGACATTAAAGAACAGAGTTTCTCCAATCGAAGTAAAATCGAGAATCGAATTACAGTTCAGACTTTAATCGAAATAATACAGGCAGGACCCACCTGAATGATTAGTGCAAAAAAGTGATTAAAATATTATGTGAAATAGAATCACAGTTAACAACGAAGTAAAAGTGATTTTTTTTTGATTTTGAAGATTGAGAAGTTACTGTACTATGGGTTTTAAATTTATGTGATATACTCTGAATGTTAAAGGAAACTTGAGAAATCTACTTGCAAACATACATGCAGATATAATTAAAAAATTAATTTTTTATGGTCCTCATGAATCTTAGCTTTTGTTAAGCACGGTAGAAAAAATCTTAAGGTTCTGAATTCATATCCAATTTAAATTATTGACTACTATGAGAGTCCCGTGAATATCAGATAAGTGATGCTCAATTGCATGTTCCATAAAAACGATTTTTAAAGTTTAATATTAAAAAAATCAGACATTTATGCTCGCTTAATACTCCCCAGTAGTCAGGAAAATAAAAAAATACGTGTGAAAGAATATTTATTAAATTCCTGATTGAAATAAATGTAAGTACAAGTGTAAGAAGTAAGTTCTATGCGGTTTAATAGGAATATAACGTTAGTTTATTTTACGCAAACATTTACACTTAATAGGAATTGACAAAACAGTGTCAAGGGATTAATCTTCAAAGTTCCAGGTGCTCTTTTGCGAAGTGTTCCTTGACCCGGTTGGAAACTCGACAAAACTTCGGTCATAAACAACACAGACTACTTTCGTTTCTTTTGCTTCATTATTTAAGGCAAATATTCTTGAGTATTCTACACAAAAAATTAATTGAAATATTAATAGTACAAAAAATTTTAGGAATCAGGATTATCTTCCAATAACTTTATTGTCGGAAAAGGTATTCAGAATAATTCCATTAACCATTTTCCCGAACTTTTGCTCTGTCTTAATGCTAATTTACTAATTTCAATAGTGATGATGCCTGCTTATATTGTAAATGAATCATTTTGGGTACCTGTAAGTCTTTATGAGGAATATCGATCTTTGCTGGATTACAATAAACGTCGCAATCAGAACGATTCTTGGAATCGATCCAACGACCTTGTCTGTTGCGTGAATCGAGATAGTTGAAATAAATGTAACACTTCCGAATTTAATTTCAAAATTTTATAACTCTAATTTTCAGGTGCATCTTATTATTACTAAAGAGTCTTACAAATAAATATAATCCAAAATTTTGCCCTTTAATATCCTTTAATGTTACGACATATTTAAATTTGAAAGATATTAAATGCATTGAATTAATGTAGTTCTGTTACTGAAAAAAAATTTCCGCGACCATTATTGAACCTGTGAACAGGTTGATCCTTTCCAGTTGCCTTATATTATGCAGGTATGGTAACAGTCGCTTGGGTGATAGCAATTAATAAATAACCCGGCTTTTTTCCCCAGAATGTTGGGATACGGTCTGCGAGGGCTATTCTCTCGCAGACACTACCTACGAGGGATGTTCTCTCGCAGGCAGAACCTTTTAGGAGAGATACGAAGGGGCTACCTTTGCGGATGCCTTTTCCTCTCCGTTTTTGTACTAAGGTTCCCACAAGCCGAGGCACCTCGGCCTGTTCTGAGAGGTGTATGTTTCGGGGTCACAGAACTTGGGCATACGGTAAGAGTTGTCCGCTATTCCCATTGGAACAGTAGGCCAGCTGCCTCCTAAACTGGTCGAGGCACGGTGAAGAGAATGCTGCATCCCCACAGCAAACCCCTGTCCCGCTATCGGAAGGGCGTGGGACAAGTACCCAATGCCCAACCTACCTGATGCAGGTTTTCCTAGGGTTTTCACTGCATTTCTTTAGGCGAATGCCGGGTAGGATCCTTAAAATATAGCCCGGGGGCCCTAGTAACCCTTGGCTACCTTCCTCTGCCCTTCCGCATCCGCCCTTTCAAATCCCTTCCTATGCTATTAAAGGGGCCAACGTGGATTACCCTCATGTAGCCTGTTGCCCTAAAAAAAATCCCCAGAATGTTAAACTGTTTAACAACAGACTGGGAGGATTTATATACAATCCTTTACATTTATAATTTATATGATAAAAATTATGTTTGTTTCTTTGTCTGTTTGTATAGTCTCTGTACAGATTTAAACTTTCATGTAAACATGTACACATATATAATTTATATGATAAAATTATGTTTGTTTCTTTGTCTGATTGTATAGTCTCTGTACAGATTTAAACTTTCATGTAAACATGTACACACATCCTTAAAAACACGGGGAATAAAACTGTGGTGGTGAGAAACCGCTAGGACATAGATGTAAAGAATTATAATTAAAAAATGTAATCACTATGTGATAAATTACGGCGAGATAGACGTTACTGATCAACAACAAAATAGTTCCTTTTTCGGAATGAAGTAATGCAAAAATATTTTGATTGAACGAAAAGTATGTTTATATCCAGCAATACTCCGTCGAATGATGATAAAAACATAAAACGAATTACTTTACCATAGTTGCGGAAAATCAGTTGGATACGATTATTATTGTCGCCATCATTAATATATTCAATATGGCGAATATTTTTTTACAATTTGTATTTTGACGGAGACTCATTACATTTAAATGTATACAGCTGGTCATAAAGTACTATTATATCCTGTGTAGTATTCCAGAAGATAATAAAAGGAGTGTAATCTATGACTGGTGAGTTATGTGTAGTTAAATATTAAACTGTACATAAAGAGGTACGGAAGTTTGTTCGTCCAATAAAATTCAGTGTGATTGTAGTTGTTCAATTAATGCACTGTCGTACGAAAGTTTGCACAGAATTACATTTGAATTAAAATTACAACTAATTGTACTTCTTGCAAAGTATTTCTCTAAATTGGTGCAAATATAAAAATTCCATATTTGAGAAGAACTTTTTTAATTTACTTATATTAAATTTTTCAATTTTTGAGATTGTCGATTCAGCTCGAAAAATTATGTAAATTTGGGAAGAGTTGATATAAAAACAAACTGCTGTATTGTAAAGTAAATATAAATATTTATATTAACTGTAAACCTAATTTTGAGGTTAGATTAATACAATCTACTACACATTATTTTAGATTCCATATTTGGGAAAAGCTTTTCATATTTACATTTATGAACTTTTTTTCCATTTCTGAGCTACTAATAATAAATGTAAATAATTTTCAGCATTTCTTTCGACATACAATCCTGTACTTTATAGACATCCAATTTATGCAAGCTTGATTATTGTGATTTGGTTTTTTGTTTTCAGGTTTATTATTTTTAACTGAATTGTACATTGGTTACTGCTTTGATGTAATGTTACTACATCTAATCGTCCATTTGAAGTTTAATTTAATACAATACAAAACTTGTACAAAACATCACATTATTTAAGGTGTTACGAATATTTATTATGTATATCAATAAAATAAGAACAAGAGACAATAGTGAAGATTTGAACTGTGAATAATACAAAAAAATGGAATTATAAGACAATTGAAGGTGCTATTATTCTTTTAGTTCTAATAATAATAGGCCCTACAAATAATAGTCGAATAAATAAAAAAGGTGTGTTGAGTGTTGCTTTCAATAAGGAGCATTCTCTGATGTGACGGAGGACGGTTAATTTATGACCGTTGTACTGGTGTATGCAATACTAATTTGAAATAATTAATTAGATAAATAAAGCTTTTTAGATCGTCACCGGGTTTGTGTGGTGCGACTTCTTACAGCCGCTGCGTTTTTTGTAATCACCTGACGGAAGCAACAAGGATTGCAGAAACGCGTGTAATTAATTTAACATTTATTTACCTGCCATTTGGCTATTTATTAATCTAGTTAGTATACTTTAACAATGACGAATTATATTTTGCAAGTCAAAATATATTAAGAATTATATATCTTATTCTATGTAGATATTGCACAAGAATCTGTTGTTTGAACTGTTCTCATGTATGTGATCTCTCTGAACAATTTCTTTTCTAAGTTCTGTTAGTGGTTTTAATACCAATATAGTATGCACGGTCTCAAGATTTCAATAGAAGTGAATGTTTGTCGCAGTGGTAGAGAATATTTCAGTTGGAATGTGACTGTTCATGACCCGCTTATGAAACTTATATAGAAACTATCGTAATTAAGACAACGCAGACATATTTCCATACCATATCTTCAAATCTCTGAGTACCTCTAGTCATAATTGAACGTTTCTCCAACGGTGTAGAAATAACATCTTTGTTGAGTGCATCAGAGAAATAGTTTCGCGATGTCCTCATAAACAAGTTTCGTGATCGCTTCTCGAACCACAGGATTTCTTAAAGGGCGAGATTCATTTTAGGTGTGAAGGCGTGCGCTTGTAACCACGAAGCGGGGAAGGTGCGGAAGTTCATGGTGTTGGAGAAGTGGTCACAGCCGGATACTGGTGTTTGCAGACGCAGATAAGCGGCCGTCGTTTCCTGCCGGACAACAGGCGCTGCGTTGTGTTCAATGGAGGCCTGTGTGCGACTCAATGCAGATACGCCTCCAGGTGCGTGAGTGCGTGTGTGGGCACAGGTCAACCGCTTCACTACACTAAAAATAATCGCAATCAACAGAAAACTTGTTCAAAACAACAGGAAAAGTTTCTGGTAAACCTTCGGCTCGGATTATTTTCTTGAAGCTGAACAAAACTCCTTACTTTCTTTAATAATTTTTTGTCTGAAAGACAATGTAATACCCTATAATATCTTTACCAACTGTTCCGACAACATTGTCAAATAACAACAAAACCAGAACACTTTTGTGGTTATCGAATCAATTGATATTAATCGTCATAACGCGTAACATGCCCTCAATCGATAACTCAATTCCTCAATGGAACTATAATTGACCAGTAAACTATTTAGACTTACACTGTGCGTTACTTAAAAAGAATTTTTTTTAAAAAAATGAACAACGAATCACGTAATATAGCATAACATAACCTACTGTAAACTGTCGCGTTTTAATTCTTTCCAATTTATAGTAGAGTGAATATTTTACGACCCAAAATTGGAGTCCAATTTTGAGGGTAAATCCACATGGTGGCAACTCCTCTTTAATAACATATTTGAATTGGAGGAGGGGATGCGGAAGCGTAGACTAAGGTAGCCAAGGGATAACTAGAACCCCCGGGAAATAGTTTTTGACTGTAAACGATGCAGAAGAAACACTAGAAATTCTGCAAATTCCACGCCCTTACGATGGCAGGAGAGGATTTTTAAGTGGGCATGCAGTTTTTCCTTCTCCGTGTCGCGACTAGTTTAGGCCGCAGCCGGCCGACTGTTTTAATGGGAACAGCTGACTACTCTTACCGTATACCCGAGGTCTGCGACCCTGGAACGTACAACTCTCAAAACAGGCCGAGGTGCCACGGCTTGTGTGAACCTTAGTTGAAAAACTGAGAGAGGAAAATGCATCCCCAAAAGATCTCATGAAATGTTCTGCCTGTGTGAGAATAGCAATCTGGCTGGATAACTCAATATTTTAATCTTAAAAAATTAAGGATCAAATAACTTGGACCAAATTAAGAGGAAATATTTTCGAAAATACCAAACAAATTCTAAATTAATAAAATAAATTGGGTAAATTCATTATCTTTCTGTATATATATATAAAAATCATTGCGTTATGACATTAACATACTATTATGTTTAATTTCGTGAAAGATAAAACGAAGTGCAATTATTGTGCCAACTAGTAGAGAGTACACACGGAAAAAGCTATGAAATGGAATTTTGTATTAGAATAGTTAATTTGGAATCATAATTATTTTAACTTAAATATAGGGAGAAAAACAACAGACAAAATAAAATTTGAATTGAGAAATAGAGCGATAAATAACTGTAAGAATTTATCTGCAGGTGATGTCTGAGGGAAATAGATTTCAAGCAATTTTAAGCAAAATTAGTTAAGTGTAGCAGTAGTGCTTCAAGAGCAATGAAAGTCAATAATTTAATTTTTTCAGACCGAATAAATGTGACAAATATTTTACGCGTAAATAGTTTTAAATAATTTTAATGAAGGTTATCTTCTCAGGGAAGAATAAAATATATTTCAAGTGCAATGGTGGAATATTTCGTGTGTATTATATATAAATTAACAATTAATGTATAAGAAACATAGCCAATTCAGACAAAAAGGTAATATAAATACCACACAACGTTTCTGGGATCCTTGTCCCTTTCGTCAGGTGCTAAGAAGAGCCTAGAGAAACAGAACTGCACTTGTCACTTGACAACACTCAAAAGTTAATCTTGTAAGTTTTTATATTAAGTACAGTCTTTTGAGTGTTGTCAACTGACAAGTGCAGTTCTGTTTCTCTAGGCTCTTCTTAGCACCTGACGAAAGGAACAAGGATCCCAGAATCGTTGTGTGGTATTTATATTACCTTTTTGTCTGAATTGGCTATCTTTATTATTTATTATTTTCAATCAGACGTAAATTTTTTCATTTTAAATTAACAATTAGTTTAAATTCCTATTATCTTTGTAGTTGCCGGCAAGTGTGTACATAATTGCAGTAACCTAATAAAATTCACTTATAACTTTTACAGATTGAGAATAGGAAATTTGATTCTGAAATGGCTTCATATTTAGTCATCTTGCGAGATACGGACATATTTTTCTGATTAAGGGCTCAACTCAATGCTGATAACGAGGACCATAATTTCTTTTGAAAATTTCAAAAGTATGATAATCTAATATTTTATTGCAGAACCGTTGAATTCTCTGTTGTTTTTGCAAGTAGTCATTATCAGAAAAGCGAAATGAATTAAATTTGTGTATAGCGGATAAGTAGACTCGCGTTTTTCGCTTCCTTGTAATTAATTATGACTATAGTTTTATTTACAAAGTATATATTAACGGTTACACAAGTTAATGACGCAGTAAATGAAACAATTAAAGAGATACAGTACTATCATGACAATTAAGCTTCTGTGCATGTAAAAATTATCTTAATGCTCAAAACACTTTTTTTTGATAATGTGTAATGCGCTTTAATAGACCCAAATTCAAACGAAAAGTGTATTAATTCCTTTTACGTCTCGTAATTGCTACTAGTTTCCTCAATTTCGATTTTTCATGAAACACTTAGAATTATTTAGGTTTTTGGGTGTTTCTTACTGTACTTGTCTCTTCTTGTATGAGAGAGAAACGTAAATATAGACCATGTTGGACGGAAAATTTTTTCTGTTAAGATAAGATTAGATCTCCTACCATGTTGTTCACCTATAACATTTTTCAACCTGGGTGGTCACTTTTTGAAAACGGTACGTATTGACGTAAATATATAGAAAAATTCAATTATCATCTCATCATTAAGACTTATTAATGTAAAAGTTCATAAAGAGCACCAATACTCTCAAAATGTGAACGTAAGTTAAACTAAGGATGAAATGAATGGAATTTGAAGAGAAGACTACTCTTAGAAACAGTGATGTTATTAACAGCGTTGTTTAATGTTTAATCTGAACACTTGGACCTAATGATGTCTGATGTACGCTCCAATCCATCCTCTAAAATCGATTTCAAGATTGATAAAGGTCATGTGGCAGATGGAAAAAAATCAACTTTAAATTTAGAATAACAAGGGCCTACGCTGTTTAAAATTATAGAAATAGCGTCGATGTCAATTATTTCTTGGAATGCACTACTTAGATAAATGGAAGCAGCTAATTGTCTGCGTCATGTATCAAATAATACTACGGAAATGTTTGGAAAGGTTTCCTTTTGACACTGACATGGTCGGATCGATTTCTCCTGAGATTCTAGAATACATTTTTCCCCTTTGATGTGGACTTTTTGTTTGTTGCTGCTCACCTCACAAGAAATAAATAAGACCAAAGTACGAACAATTAATAAATACATTTCTGATCAATCGCTATTTCACTAGCACAATTATGACGACGTTTCAATACCTTTTTGTATCGTCTTCAGGTATTTTCCTTCAGGGGAGTTATTTACAATTGATTAAAGTATGATTTTTCAAAGTAAACAAAGTGAAGTTAGTTTACTGTGTTAATTTGGTAAGTTGTTAGTTACTGCTTTTTTTGTGTACTTTAGCTTGCCTTTGTTTACTTGGTACAATCATACTATAAATCTGATTAATTGTAAATACCTTCTCTGTAAGAAAATACCTGAAGAAGATAAAAAATGTATCGAAACGTCCTCATAATAAAAAATAAAAAGTGTCAGTATAAGGTCATCAATTGTTTAATTAAGATTTATTTTTTATTTGAATAACTTTTACATTTTTTCTAAAGAATTCCTTTCAAGCCTTCTACTTCACTGACTTCGAATGTAAAATATATTATCTGTAGAAGAATTATATTTGTTGTAAATAGTTTTCTCCGTGTATTCGTAGAAGGTCGCTTTGGTTGTTTCCGTGTAAGTACTTGCTCACTGTATTCTGTCCTTGAATTATTTTCTGTATAAAAAGCAATGTATTCCTAAAATCGTAGGTGATGTTCGTATAAAATATCTTGACCCGTTTATTCATTATATAAATCGTAAAAGTGATCGATATACTATTAGTTTTACGACAATACGATCGTAAAAGTGAAATTATATGCAATTATTTCTCAATGAAATTCTAATTATCGTTTTGTTAAATTCTTCATTTCGTTAGTAAGAACTTATGAACTGGAAATAACTGAGTAAGTAACTTGTGTTTGTAAACAACTATTAAATACTTATTGGTCAGCAAAAGGTTTAAGACCCATTGTGGCGAGTTCTTTTAAGTACTAGTCTTATGTTGTCCATTGTTAGTCTGCGCCTTGTACCAAAGAACCATTAAAATGGTCACGCTAGACGGTTAATTTTTATGGCTTTCTACTTCTGAAAGAATAGACATAAGGTATTATTTTTCTTTAAAAATGTTTGATTACACGTAATTCCTCATAACTATTAAACGTCATTACGTTCAGTCATTTTGTCTTCTATAATAACTACATCTTCACACAAAAATTATTCCTTTTTTAAAAAAAGAAAAGGCTAATGGAACTAATGGGCCACATGCAGATCATTGGATGTTGTTATAATGATAAACATTTATACTAAATTGGCAATTTCCATTACTCCTAGTAATTATAGAATTTAATAAAAGATTAAAAGCATAATATTAGTTTCTTTAGTGGGAATAGAGTTGCGTAGTAACCGTTCATTGATTCTTTTAAACTGAAACGTTTCTGTCATCTTCAACTGGGAAGACTTGTTCACAAGGGGAAAATAAACCTAATCCTCTGTAGCGTAAATGATCTCATAACTTTACTCCATTAAAGATTCTCTACATTTACTAAAAACTCAATTCAACGTGTCAAAGACGGGAAAAGTTTGAATATAATTAATAAATTCTACGCTGAAAAAAGAACAGTGTGACTAAAGTCGTGAAAATATGAAGCATATGAATACGCACGAGTAATCCTGTTTGCAGCTTTTTTATTTTTAAGAAAATTTTGAATTTCGGAAACTGATACCATGCAACATAAACAGGAAGAAATAAAAGAATAAAGATTTATTAATTGTAAATAATTTTCCGTGAATGATAAAATCAAGGATTAACAGAATTCAGTCACTGATAATTCTCTATTATGCGTCCAAAGTTTTCCTATTGCGCCGATTTGGGCCCAATACATTTGAGTAATTTTTGTTAATTTCTTTATTACCTCTGTTATTTTATTTAGTCGTAACTAAAATAATTATCGTGATCTCTTTTTATACAAAATAGTTGATAACAGGTGGAGAATTTTACGTCACTTTTGTAGCTAATGCCTTTGGGTGTTAGTACAACGCCCCATCAGATACGCCCCATAGACTCCCGTGCCGAGGTCGACATAAATAATCTACCCTTACCGAGAAGTCCATAAACTAAACTGCCCTCGTCCGATACTCGAGTAGGCCATATTAACGTGCATTATAGCTGCTTTTTACCCTGGCACCTCGAACAAAAAAATAGTCCGCTACTGTCGGGGTAAGCCACCCCTAATCACCTCAGAGCCGCATCCCCAATTTTCTCCCGAACTAATGCCCTGGCCAGAGCCTGCGTGCGCTGCCTTTGATGTTTTTTGGGGACAAAACTCACAAAATGCGAAACCACCCCGCCACCTCGACCCCTCTGTAACTCTCCCTTCCCGCTATCAGGAACCTCGTCAAAAATCCACAGGTTGATTTTACTGACCGACCTCAAGGGACAGAGAAGCGAGGGGATAAAACCACTAAAACCAGGGTTGTCCATGGGTCGCTGGATAAAGGGGACGTAAACGTAAGAGATTTTCTGCAGCTCATTTACAAACATAATTTCAATTTCGTTCCACAAATTGATTGGGGGGAAAAAAACAATGATTTTGAATTGAAAGTTATTTTTACATAAGTGGCTGAATAAGAATAGCTCGACTCTACACCCAGATTTTAACGGAACCTCATTTTAGCGTGGTACCGTTTCCCTTACACGTTAAAGGCGAATGTCCGTTCAGCACATACAGCAAATAATTGAATGCTGAGAAGGTTTGCAGGAGTTTTCATATGAAAAACAAGTAAACTAATGAATAAATTATAGAGATCAACATTTTGTAATGTAGGTTTTATTTAAATTTTTCTTTTATATTGTTGTCGGGGTGATTATTAAGGCCACAGCATTGTTTGGCGCAAGAATTCAGTGACTGAAAATGTTTCTACGCGATTATAATCGGAAAAGCGTATGTAATACGCACAGACATTGTCGGAAACATTCAATGAGTTGTGGGAACCTGACGAGTGTTTTTTTGGAGCCTGACCAGCGTGGTCATGGCGAGTCTGAGGTGGTTTTGAGAGGCTGACCAGTGTTGGTCATGGCGAATGAGTGTGTTGATTATGAAGTATGAGTCTGGTTTAGAGTGGAAACGATAATGTTTTGAAGCTTGTCTTGAGGACTTTAAACAATCTAAAAAAATAGGACGACGTAAAGTTAATGAACAGTTGTTAGAGAGGCGCCGGAATTTTGTGATGTGAATGATATAGTAATCCGTGTTATGGCTTGTTAATTAAATATTTTCTTTACAGTAAAATAACTGTGGAGTGCATTCGGTACAAAAGCATCGCTAAATAAAATGGTATGTAGAAACTTTATTTTGTGAACTTTTTTGTAAATATAATTTACCGTCAGATTTCTCTAGATTTGTCAAATTTATCTAGTTTTTTGTTAATTCTTTTATAAAATTTTGTTGTTGTTTAGTTTAATTTGTATTTCTTTTGTAATTCTATTGCTGGAAAGTGCAAATCACTATCATTATTAGAGGCCCAATAAGTGGCTCTAAGATTATGAGTATCATTAAAGCTGTGGCAAAAAATTAATATATACAAAAATTAAAGTAAATCGAAATTTTAATAAATAATTTTTTTTATCTTTAAAAATATTATTTAAATTCAAGGAAAAATTCATTAAATTATCTTTTCGTTTCATTAATTTGGATACCACATAATTTGTCAATCCTACGTGGAGCTTATTTTTTATTAGTTTTTTTGAAAACTACATAATTTGGCTGCAACGTGTTGGCTTTATTTTTCTTTTTAAAAATTGTATACAACAAAATAAGCATCAGCCAATTTTAAGTCAGAAAAAATTAATTATTAATGTAAAATTAAACAATGTTTCATCGCTTATTTTTTGACCTTATCAAGTTCAAGTTTTAAAAAGAATTGATAGGTCATTCCATACTGACTGTCGCGGACGAAATGTTTTCTCAATAGTCGGAATATATATATATATATATATATATATATATATATATTGTAATGCCAATTAATTGGGCCATTAATTGGTTTTATTAAAATTTAATTGAAATTGGAGCTTCCAAAGCGACAATGGAGCCGAGCTCTGTTGCTTTGTCGGAAAGTCAAAAATGGCGTATGCGTGCTAAAACTGGAGAGTTAGTTGGTAGCGGGACATTTCAGAGGACGGAACAAATAATACTAGAGCAGAGACTAGCCATCGTTAATGTATCATTAAACAAAGTTGTGAATTTAAGACAAAGTAAAATCATTCACGGAAGTATTACCCCGTAAATATAGCTAAGTTAGCAGTTTTTACGTCTATCAGCAGCCAGGAAAGGAGTGCAGTTTTACGTCTGTAGCCAGCTAGGAAAGGAAGTCAGTTTAAGTCCAAAGCGGTAAAAGACTAACAAATCTACGAATCATAGGATTCGTATAAGGCAAGCAGACATCAGATAGCTGACAAAAAAGAGGATCATCCGAGTTCCTGGGAGCCTAGCAATTTTGACTTCAATAGTGTAAAATCTGTGAATCTTAGAATCAGTGTAAAATTTGGCAATAGTGTACTTCCGAAACCAAAAAGAATGCTGGAACCTGCTGGACACTACGTAAGTAACAAAACCAAAACTAACGATTAATTGTAAACGTAATTAAAGGATAGAGCCAAATTTCGTTCTCTTTTAATTGTCAATCAAAGTTAATTTCTTTTCTTTTTAATTTATTTCTATCGACGTATTGTTTAGGTAAATGTGAACTGTTTGTTAATAATCAATTTGTTGTGTTCATTATCAAACCCAGTGAAGACCCTGAGAAATTAATATTTTAAATTGTAATTGTTTTTGAGTTATTGCCACAAAATAAATCAATCTTTTGTTTGTTAATTGATTATCTTTTTATTTAATAAAAAAGCCTTCTATTTAATTATTACATAAATGGCGCTTCAATGAGAGGTGAATTCTTAAAATTAATTAAAGGCTTTTTTTGTTTATTACAATATCATTATTAAAAAACAAGTAAAATTTTAAAAAAAATCATCAGTAAGATTTATAACGTTATAGCACTTGTTGTTGTAATGGAAGTGTTTTATTTAGTTTCAATTACTATAACTGAGGGGTTTTACTTTATATACATAAAACAAAAGGTCTACACTACACGGGTAAAGGGGATGACGTTTTCATGGTGGGGGAACGTCGTATAAATGCTGAATTCGATTAATGTTTTATTTAGTTTTTCTAAATGAGTCAGTTTTCTTAAAAGCCCTGTAGCACATTTATTATTTGCATTAAAACTGTGTCTCGCAGTTTGGATAGAGGAAAAATATTTTTTTTTAGGTAACAGGTTACATGAGGGTAATCCACGTGGTGGCAACTCCCGTTTAATAGCATAGGAAGGGATCTGAAAGGGGGGATGCGGAAGGGTGGAGGAAGGTAGCCAAGGGTTAACTAAGGCTCCCAGGCTATAGTTTAAGGATCCTACCCGGCATTCGCCTAAAAGTAATGCAGCGAAAACCCTAGAAAAACCTGAATCAGGTAGTTCGGACATTGGGTACTTGTCCCACGCCCTTCCGATAGCGGGAGAAGAGTAAATTTAAAACTCAAATTGTTTCTAATACCGTCCTGCGAGAACTGTTCTTACTTAACGCAGCCAGAACATTTCTGGAGATACCTTTGGGGATGCCTGCTTATCTCTCTGCATTTGAACTAAGGTTCCCACAAGCTGAAGCACCTCGGCCTGTTCCGGGGTCGCAGACCTTGGTAAGTGTTGTTTGCTGTTTCCCATTGCAACAGTCGGCCAGCTGCCTCATAAACTGGTCGAGGCACGGAGAAGGGAATGCTGCGTCCCAACAGCAAACCCAAATCCGGTTTTAGCAGGGTGTGGGACAAGTACCAAGCGCCCGACCTACCTGATGCAGGTTTTCTAGTGTTTGTTCTGTGAATGCTGGGTAGGATCCTTAAACTGCAGCCCGAGGACCCTAGTTAACCCTTGGCTACTTTGCTCTACCCTTCCGCATCCCCCCTTTCAAAACCCTTCCTATGCTATTTAAGGGGAAGTTTGCCACCATTTGGATTACCCTCATTTAACCTGTTACTCTAAATAATATCTGGAATATTCCGATAGAGCAATTTTTACTTCTTCTTTTTATTTTTGTGGTAACGATATACCAGACGTGCTATAGAAGGCATGTGTTAGGAACCTGACAGTGACTGACGCATGCCTGAGACACAGCTGCCAATCTGATTCACTATTTTATTTTTTAAAACCACAGCTGGTTGATTGCACACCCCGATAGTTACGCTGCACTTTACTCGATCACCCGTCCGTCAATTTAACACAGATCTGGCCTGGTGGAATTTGTTTAATGAGCGAAAGAGTCTGAATAGAGCAGTATCCATTCTTGGTGAGAATAGCGTGTTCCTTCAGGAAGTCTGTGGGCCGTGAAAAATCTGTCGTAATCCTGAAAGGCCGCGAGCCTGAAATGGCTTAGGTGTCACGGGCACCTCCTAAAGTGACCATATGCTGCGAATGTTCGCGGTCGGGTGACTTCTTTCACCCAAGCTGAGGGATACTCGCAAACAGAATTTCGTCTGATTTTTAAAATATTTCAAACGCATATTATATTTAACACGAATTATTGAAAATAATGATTGTGAAAGGCAGAATATATCCACAGTGGCAAATGCAACTAAGTGAATACTTTACGTGTATCAACTCTGTACACACTGTCATCTTATGTGGAGGTTCTATTGAGATCAAGCTGTATGTAAAAGTTAAATTGAGACGGCTGTATGATGTTATGGATGATCTTATTGTTCTTGATCAAAAGAAACAGATTCAATTCTCATACAATCGAATAAATTTAAGTGACAGCACTGACATGACAGATGTATTTGTCACAATCGACAGGGCCCTGTGGAAACATACCTTACATATATCATTATTACAATTTACTATACTACAACCAACACTAAGGGTAACTTTAACAATAAACCCATATGTTTTTGTAAAATTGGCTTTACTAAAACTTTTTAAAGACAGTTTATAAAATTCGTCAAATATTTTAGCAATAGCTTTCGGCTACCGCCATATTCATCTGCAAATAATTTACATTTTATTCAAAGTCAATTCAAAGGGACAAATATTAATTGAGACATCCAATTTATTTTACCTGCTGACTAAACGTCCATCGACTAGTATTTCAATCACATCGTCTGTTTATCCCAACAACCACCTGACTGCCAGTGCCATTCTAGTCAAATATCTTACTTACTTTATTACATAATTCCTAAACAATTTTCACTCGTCATAAATACTTGTTTTTTAGGTAACAGGCTACATGAGGGTAATCCACGTTGGGCAACTCCCCTTTAATAGTATAGGAAAGGATTTGAAAGGGGGGATGCGGAAGGGTAGAGGAAAGTAGCCAAGGGTTAACTAGGGCCTCCGAGCTATATTTTAAGGATCCGATAGCGGGAGAGGAGTTTGCTGTGGAGACGCAGCATTCTCTTCTCCGTGCCTCGACCAGTTTAGGAGGTAGCTGGCCGACTATTCCTATGGGAATAGCGGACAACTCTTACCGTATGCCCTAGGTCTGTGACCCCGGAACATACACCTCTCAGAACAGGCCGAGGTGCCTCGGCTTGTGGGAACCTTAGTTCAAAAACGGAGAGGATAAGGCATCCCCAAAGGTAACCCCTTCGTATCTCTCCTACAAGGTTTGCCTGTGAGACAACATGAATGCTGCGTCCCCACAGCAAACTCCTCTCCCGCTATTGGAAGGGCGTGGGACAAGTACCCAATGCCCGACCTACCTGATGCAGGTTTTTCTAGGGTTTTCCCTGCATTTCCTTAGGCGAATGCCGGGTTGGATCCTTAAAATATAGCCCGGCGGCCCTAGTTAACCCTTGGCTACGTTCCTCTACCCTTCCGCATCCCCCCTTTAAAATCCCTTCCTATGCTATTAAAGGGGAGTTGCCCAACGTGGATTACCCTCATGTAGCCTGTTGCCCTAAAAAACATATTTTATTCTTAATTATGAATTACGTTTTTACAATCAGCGTTTAATTTTTTTATAAAAATATTCAGTTGTGTGCTGGGGTAAACAAAAGAAGTGATTAACACATTAGTTGATTGGCACTGAGTAAGTAGTTAAAGAAATTGAAGGTGTGAATTAATTGTGTCACAGTGATCAACAAAAGTCTATAACTAATTTATGTCATGCAGTAGTATTTCATGTTTATCTGAATTTCTACAGGTAATATAATTGGATATCTCCTGATCTTGATACTATTACACCTAATAGATGTCAGCTCGTAGAGTTTCATTTTATTCCGATTACTATATAAATGATTAATAATACAAATATTGTTTGTAGATCAAACATATATTTCTATCTCATTCCAATATAATTATGACTGTATGAACACAGCCGAATTTGTTGGGCCTTTCATATTATACGCAAAAAATTTATTTATAGAACACCAATATTGGCATAAATTGATGGAATAATGTGGCAGTGTATGAAAATTAATTACATCATTGTAGACCGGATGGTAGATTGTGGATGAAACATTGTTTGAATTTTATGTTGTTTTTTTGGTTAATTACATCCTGCAAATTTGGCTGCAGAATTTTTGTTCAACGCCGTAAAAACTCTTTAATTGATGAATCGTTTAAGTTTCAAGCATAATTCATTGTAATTTCATGTACATAAATACAAACTTTTACTCACAGATGTTTTTGTTTTAAGAATATGATATTCTGATTAATTATAAAGGAAAGTTACTTAGGTCCTGGTCTACGAGGGCTATTCTGTCGCAGGCAGTACCTGCGAGGGATGTTCTCTCGCAGGCAGAACCTTGTAGGAGAGATACGAAGGGGCTACCTTTCGGGATGCCTTTTCCTCTCGCCGTTTTTGAACTAAGGTTCCCACAAGCCGAGGCACCTCGGCCTGTTTCTGAGAGGATAATGTTCCGGGTCCACAGACCTTGGGCATACGGTAAGAGTTGTCCCCTATTCCCATTGGAATAGTCGGCCAGCTGCCTCCTAAACTGGCCGAGGCATGGAGAAGGGAATGCTGCGTCCCCACATCAAACTCCTCTCCCGCTATCGGAAGGGCGTGGGACAAGTACTCAATGCCCGACCTACCTGATGCAGGTTTTTCTAGGGTTTGTCCTGCATTTCTTTAGGTGAATGGCGGGTAGGATCCTTAAAATATAGCCCGGGAGCTACTTTCGTCTACCTTTCCGCATCCCCCTTTTCAAATCCCTTCCAATTCTATTAAAGGGGAGTTGCCCAACGTGGATTACCCTCATGTAGCCTGTTGCCCTAAAAAAAATAAAGGAAAGTTACTTATACATTAATTATTTTGTCTTACTCTCGATGTTAAGAAATAGTTTAAATTATTTTACCAGGTATTTTCTATCGCAAATAATTAATATTAGTTATATATGTGTTACAAACACTAGTTTAAAGGACATATACATTAGATTGCTATAACTTGAAAACTCGACACAATACAAACGACCTGAATCATCAAAAATATTTTTTTTAGCATATTAAAAAATACGTTATTTATTTGTTTATTATGCATAACGCCATTCCAATAACTTACTGTGCTTGAACGTTTTCTTGAGGTCGTATGTCGGATTCCTGTTTCACATATAGCAAGTAGTAAAACGCAATTGTTTGTGAAGATCTTTCGTAGATTATTCTCGTAAACCAGCTATTTAAGCATAACGATGAAGGGAACCTCCAACGGCCATTAGATCGTACGGGAATGTCGCTCAGTTTACTTCACCATTCCGTGAAAGCTTACAAGATATTTTCGTATTCCAGAGTCGTAGTCTCGTGTTCATTGTGACATGTTGCACCGTCATTTTGGAAGTCAACATCTGCCAGTTTTGACCGTAACGCACCAGTTGTTGAGCCCTGAAGAATTTTCTACCATTTATCCAATGTTGTATGATACCTAAATACTTGACATGGTAGACTGTGACGTCACTTCCGCAGCGTAAAACCTACTTATAAAGTCAAAGATATATATTCTTTTAGAATACTGTACATTTTACTGTTCACCGAGTATTTTTCAGAACATCATCCGTTTAAATATATTGCTCAGCCATCATTTCACTACTTCAGGGGATGAAAAATTACATTTTAATGGTCAGATACAACGCAATATGAACCTATACTTCAAATTTCATATTTGTACCTTAAGTAATCTTGGCTCTGCGTCGATATGCCGGTCATTTATTTCCTCCGGGGTGCGCTGTGGAAAACGGCGCGGAGAAGACTGGGATTCGAATCCTTATCGGTGAAACACTGATTTATGTGACTCCCAGCTTTCAGAAAATACTTTCAGGCAAATTACATTCCCAGGTCAGTTATATCACTATTTCCAATAACTGACAGAGGAAAAACTAGGATCGATCAAATCAGTTTCGGCTCATTGCCCACGAGCGTCTCGAAATCCAGAAAGTAAGTTGGCAGCCGTCAGTGTAGAAAATAGTTTATTCATGGATTGCGGACAAATTAAAGATTTTTGCCCTTGTAAGGACCATAAAACATTCAATGGCACTAATTAGATATAAACTGATTATAAATTAAAGGCAGATGACGGTACAATTCTATAAATATATTGAATAATAGTGCTGTCGATTAAATTTGTAACCAAGAATTCTGAAACATCAATTTATCATTCCACTCTGTCTGCAAATAATGTCACGAATAATAATTATAAATAATTTTCATACCATGAGGGGCTTACGAAGAATTAGAGAAATTGATAAATACCGTCCTCATTGCATTCTGACTTGAAATGTAGAGTTATGGATAGTGTGAAACAACAGTTTGCGAGTCATCATTTAAATTCTCTAAATTGTATTTGACGTAAAATTGAAGAAAATAGCATACTGAATAATGCGGAATAAAAACAAAAATTTTATTTGAAAATTTCATATTTAGTCATATATAACTGTGAAATAAATAAATACATGCTTCTGAATTATTCAACTTCCACATACAAGTTGTGGTTATAGCATGATGTGACCATACCATTAATGTTTTGTTTCTAAATATCAACAACTATTTTTGTGAATTTACTAAAAATTAAATTTTGGGTAAATTTATTAGTTATGTAGCACCATATTTTTTTTTATCATTCCCGTAATAAATAACAAGATAAAATTTCTTCAAATCATTTAATTCAATATTGTAAAACTTCCAGTGTTTTCCATACTCAGCTTCATATTTCATAATTAATTTTTAGGTCTGAGTAAGTAAAACATGGAAGACTAAAGTTTACATTTTTAAAAACGTCTGGACCATGTTCCAGTAATATTCCGGTCGTATAATTTCCATCTATTCTATAATTCTAAAGAGTGCTAATTTTTACATTCGAAAGTATTTAATATTCATAATGGTACGAAATACTGACGGAAAAATTATAATAATGTTTTAGGAATTTTATACAAAATATTCTGGAATTTTAAACTGATAATGAAGAATTGACATAAATGGTTTGAAAAATTTGCCTATTTCTTTATAAGATTGATAAAAAATGGGGTTATAACTAAGAAATGTTGTTGTTCTGCTTTTATTATTTATTTATTGAAATATATGTGTACAGGTACAAAAAGAGGGCTGAATAAATTACGTTGATACAGGTATTGTGATGAATTTTTTCTATGTAATTTACTACAAATTTATATATTTCATATATAAACGTTAAACAATCATGTAAAATTTATTTTTAATATTTTCAGTGCAATTTAGTTTAACTGGAAATATATTGACAGCAGGTAGTGAACCGAAAAATATTTTTTTCGGTCATCAAAATCCAGTGTTTTCTGTTAGCAGCGGGAGACTTACTCACTGAGAGACATTGTGACGTTCGCCAGCTGATACAATGTTATTTAAGTGAATTGTATATTATCTTTTTATGTGAAAATAATTTATTACCTTTGTTCCCAGAATATCTTTGTTATGATTGTTGGAGCTGTGGTTGAAAGTGTGTTTGTAAAGAGTTGTAATTTATAAAGCTATTTGAAAAGAATGCTGCATGTCTACACAAATTATTATTCACATATGTGTTTTCCCCCGCTCAAAGACATTATTTGAAATTGAATTAGTTCAATAGTTATTGTAAGCTGAAAGCTGATCTCCCACGTTCCCAACATGAGTCATCAGTTACGCATGCGGTCGTTTTACAATCAATACTTAACGCCAGAAAGCTCGTTTGTATACAGATAAAGGATAATGAAATAAACAAACCAACAAAAACATTCGACATCCATTGCGTTCATGTGGTGACTGTTGTGAGGCAAATCGTCAGCGTGTCTAGAGCGCTGGGAGTCCTCTTTGCATATTTTCAACAATCAGCTCCCACAGCCGCTGTTTTTGCTGTCCCCTTCAGGTGTGGTTTTTATTCTCCCCATTGAATGTGACCCCTCACACTTTTTTACTCAACTGTGACAATATAGTTTTTTTAATTCTTTCTTTCAGCGCGGTAATTATTCAAGCCATGATATACGGCCCGGAGGATTTGAGGACAGAGGTGCCCAGTGGGAGGCGAGGACCGGGCAGGACTTTGCATAATTAGGACGCTGCGTCCTACTTCCCGTCCGGAATCAAAGGAACGAACTCGATAGCGCTTCTGCTTCGGCATTCTTCTTGCTGGTTTCACGCTGTTTCCAGGCTCCTCTTTTTACGATCCGATCCAATCCAATCCAATCCCCGTCCTTACTGCGTACTCACTGACGCTAACAACTCGAAACATTGTATTTCAGTTTTTATTCCATTCAAACTACAGATGAGATTCTTGTATAACTAGTGAAAAAAAAGAGCAAAGTGAAGAAAAATAAATGCTGAGGAAAATACCTGAAGAAGGTGCAAAAGGGTTTCGACACGTCGTTAAATATAAATAAAAAATAAAAAGTGTCTATCAGTTAATAAATTGTTTTATTAACACCAATATTTCATTTTGACTTTATTTTCGCAATCGCGAAATCTCTGACAAGTTGCAGTTGAGCCACTCTCGGCTCTTCTTCGCACCTGACGACAGGGACAAGGATTCCAGAAACATTGTGTGGTATTTATATAATCACTTTTTTGTTATTTTCTTATTCATTATTAAATTCTAAACTTGGACGTCAACTTAATAGGTTTAGTTTTATACGAACCGATAGCAATATTTTATATATATTTATTTATTTCCTTTTCTGCATTGTTCTCTATTTGACAAAATAAAAAACTGATAAAGTACACACACACACACACACACACACACACACACATATATATATATATATATATATATAAATATATAAAGATAGATTAATACAATATTCGTGCTTCGATATTCATTACAACCAAACGTCACTGACTGAGTTGCGTCCGCACTCAAAAGCACCGCCTTCTATCGGTACACGGGACAATATTATATTTCGCAAACATATCTGATGAATGGCTGTAAAATATATTTGGTTTAAATAATTTTTCTCGAATGCATTTTATATAGACAATAGAGAGAAACGTCGAACTTGAGTTAATCTTGATGCGTGATTAAAGCGTCATTAGAAGTTGTTTTGTTCCTATTGTTGTTGCAGTGGTTCTCTTTTGTCATTTTGGATGAGTTTTATAATTTGTGCTCACGTGTACAGAAATTATTATAATATTAGCAGGTGTTATTGTGTAACCAGTCTGCATAATCTCCCAAGAGACGATTATGTTTCCATTCTTGTCACTTTTTCGGTCAATGTTTTGGTCCTGGACATGTTTAAAACGTACTTATGTAGAATTTACTTTCGGTTAATTATGATAACGACGAGAGGCAGTAGAAGTGTGGAACAGGATGTCGCAAGGCTGCAGTCACGGTTACGGCCAGTTGGATTCTACGTAAGTCTGTTTGATCGAGTCAAACATACAATTTATGTGTTATTTTTAGTTGGTCTATATTATTTGTTGGAATAACCGTCAGAAGAGACAAGTTTCCTGAACTTGACGGCTGTTTCCGAAGGGTGACCAAAGTTTCATTCTGTAGGCTGCTATTTTGTACTCTAAACACAAGTTATTTTATTTCTAGAGGTAAAGTGTATAGAATAGGGAAGGAAGTAACACTTAAAAATTATCTGTAGATACAACACTGATGGATTTTGGTTCCGTTGCGTACTTAAGAAAGGAATAACACCTTGTTTCAGCCTAAGAGAATTTATGATGCTTGTCCACGTAATTTAATTCGCTTCATGCAATTAAAATTGGAAAGTCCTCATACTCGCAAACTCACCTTTCCTGTAGTTGATGTGTAATATGAAGGTTATAATTGATAGCACACTGTTATGCTTTATTACTATGCTGGAGAACTAAGAACAGCTCCCACAGGCTAGTATGAGAAAAAGTTTCAATTTAAAATTTCTAGACAGATTAATTATTTCATTTTTCCTCTATCCAAAGTGCGAGCCACAGTTTTAATGCAAAATAAAAAATGCGTTTCCGGGTTTTAAGAAAACTTTCTTATTTAGAACAACTAAAGGAAAAATTAATCTGATACCGTATTTATACGTCGTTCCCCCACCATGCAAACGTCATCTCCTTTAGCCCTCTAGTCTAGAACATAGTTTTTTTGGGACAAATTATGGGATTTCCTGCGTCAGCATAGCTTTGGTTACTAAAACAAACCATTATTTTGGAAAGTCTGGTAGATTTAGGTTGGTGGACTCTTCATATCTGCTTTTAAGGCCAATTTGGAATTGTTTGCAAAATAACACTCTACGCGTTCATATTTTTGAATGGCTATTTACAGTCACACTTCAGACTCCGGAATGGCCATATTGAGTGATGCAAAAACATACAGATCGAAAAGTTTCAAGTTGGTTCCAGAAATAGAGCAGTTTATAAGTATTCTATGATCTAGGCAAATTGTGTACAACTTTGGCACATGTAAACTAGTTTCTTGCAGTAATTATAAATATTTATGTTTCTTTTTATAATAATTTTGTGTTATAGAGCTCAATTATAATAGCATCTGTTATATTATAGTAAATATTATGTTGCTTAATTTTTATTGTTGTTATTCCTCATTATCAATTTTTTAAGGTCGCGTAAAATATTATCCTCATTGGTAAGTAAGTCGTCATTATTCTGTGAATAAATTACACTATTCGGAATGGAATGAGCATTTCTTTATAAACTTTCTAATTTACATTACAACTGACTTTTCTAAATGGAACATTAGGCAGTTGGAGACAAGGATCGTTTCACCCAATGGCATTCGCACTTTGTTACAGCTGCTTTTTTTCAAGCCTGTTTCGGCATTAGTTGTACTAACAAATGTTCCATGCTGATTATTTGATATTGTTTAAATACCTTTTTGTTTTTTACGTGGCATCTGCATGAACGCAGATGCTGAAACAAAAGGCAAACATCCATCTAGAGCACCTGGACAGTGTGGGGTCACAGGGGTAAAAAAGGGTTCCCAACTTTAGAAAAAAATTAGCCACAGTGTAACCTCTCGTATTGAAAGGTGCAAGAAAAAAGTTCGCTGGCCGTTCTGGATCACTCATCCGAGGAAAAAAATGTTAAGAGTTTTTTCGCAGCTTTACTGACCCTTGGCCCGTCGGCCATTATTCACAGTTCCTGCGGCGGTTTTTTCCCCCCGGGATGGCGCTCAGTAAGCAACCCCTTCCCGTGTCCAGGTGTTGAGAGGGTTGCGATACCTGTGCCGCCCGGCGGAAGGGTAACCATTTTTTATTAATGGCTCATATTTGCTACCCTTTCAGATGTCGGACAGGGCAAAAACGTTCCCGAGGGGTGAGACGGCTTGCAAAAGAGTTGACAAAAAACTTTTGACCCCTCGGTAGGTACAGTCCGGATTTCATGCTAGGTATCGCGCCCTCTAACTCATAGGCTTTTTTTTAGTATCTTCTTTACGCATTTGCTGATTCATTAGGCTATTTTCATATCAACCAGAAAAAATTTCAATTTTTTTTTATATTCATTAGCATCAGAAGGAGAAAGTTTTTTTTTTCTTCAGATGTGAAAGTAACTTTTAAAACGATAGCTAAAAGATTCATTTATTGAGTATTGGTTAATCGGTTGGGTCTTAACTTTTCCACTGCGGTTTTTTTAGCTCATAAAATTAATATATGTGTTGGTGCTCCCCTTTCTTAGAAACTGAGTGTCCCATGAGCAGTGGTCTCTTTTGGATCACTGAGCAGTTCTTTGCAACGGTTATGCTGTTGCCACCTGCTTCTTATGTTCTGCGAGGCCGTGGTCGGGAGAAAAAAATTGCGAAATCAAAACAAAATTGATGCTATATTTTCATTGTTACAAAATACTGTTGAGGTATTTTCTTAACCGCTGGTCACAAACAGGGTTTTCTATCTCCGATATACGAAGAATATTATATATCACTATGATTGAAATACTAGTACAGCCCTTAAAATTAAGAATCAGGAACTGAACCAGTTTACGATTAACCATCAAGATAATATCGTTTAGTTAATTTCAGTTTCGCGAGAGGAATGTATTGTCACTTCTTTATAGTTATTGCAAAAATAATTTCTCAATGTCAAATCAAATTCACGCTATTTAATATTAAATTAATAGCATCTAATTTTAAATATACCGATATACTCACTTTTCACGTAAAATGCATCGTTGATTAGTTTTTATTACCACAGTACTTTCCTAAAAATGTCACTAATGTAATAATCAATTGTAATAATTTATTTTAATTTGCCCCACGTTGTGGAAGCCATTTATGTAATAAATAAATGGAAGGCTTTTTTATTAAATGGAAAGTTTAAACTATTAACAAACAAAAATATTTATTTTATTTTGTGGCAATAAAAGATAATTACAAACAAAATTTGAGATCTGTTCTCTCAGGGCCTCTACTGGGTTTGATAATGAACACAAAAACAAATTGATTTAAAATCTTATTAACAAAACAGTTCACAATTTACCTAAACAATATGTCGATAGAATGAAAGAAATTAAAAGTAAAGAAATTAACTTTGATTGACAATTAAAAGAGAACGAAATCTGACTTTATCCTTTAATTTGTGTTTACAATATTATTCAAAATTATGTTACTTACGGACCGTCGGTCTGGTACCAGAACAATTAATTTTACCTCGTTTGGATACTTTTACACTCTTTAATTATTTAATCTCAGGCTTTGGTTTTCACTGGTTTTACAAGTCACTTTAAAATTTGGCAAGATTGGCTGTATTCAGTTGATTGCTCCGCTCCACAATAATCTACCAATGTTATTCCGCAACAATTACTCCACGAAGATTGTACAAAATTCTATTTTGACGAAACTGGTATTACTTTACAATATTCACGTTGCAATATCTCGGTGAATGTTTTACTCTGCTCAATTTTATAAAGACCGTTCTCTGCAACGTTTTCACCAACGGCCGCTTCTATTCTCCAATGATTCACCAACTTTATTATACTATGCTCCATCGCAGTTTAAAAAATATATTATTACTGTAAATAACTGTTTATCTGAAAATTCTTTCATTAGCGGTTTGAGGTACAAAAACGGGGTCCTATTTTTGCGGCTTAGTTAAGCAAAGTTTTCATGACAGAAATAGTTAACATTGTATTAAATATTATTTAATTTTTTTTATTTTTCAGGAGGTTTGATACTTTTTACTTAACACATATCTGGTTATCCGCATAATATCTAAGGTACTCAGAATTTTCCAATTCAGCCAATAGCTTTATAGTTCAGTAAAAGCCTTTTATCACTCCATTAAACAAGCCATATGAATGTGTTTACACTTATTCCAAACTCAATGTGGGGTAGTTCCTGACGACTAACGCTTTCAGGTAGCACGACTGTGAACACGATTGTTCACACAGGGAAATTAAGACTCCACACAGTACGTGTACGTGACTTGAACCTCGCTAACAAATCAGGACTATTTTTTAAATTGTGATATATTTAAAACCACTCGTTTACATCAGAAGCATTTGGGCAGTTCGTGCAATATTCATTTAATATGAATATGGTCAAAAGCGATATGAATTAGTTTTTTAAAATAATGAAAATTTAAAAACAGAGGCGTAACTGTCCTTACCGAAATTTAAATCGCGGATAAACATTTAAAACAACTTTCAATAAATATATACAATTAAAATACGGCACACTTGCTCTTACGTTGTTCAGTTTAATTTTTTAATCTAGTTTTCGTATAGTCGCAATTTAATTAGTTATTATTGAGAAGTAAAATGAATTTTTCTATAATATTTCGCAAATGAAGTTCCATTCGATTGGAACAGTGAATGAAGTCTGCCTGTAAAGTCAGACTCTGGAAGGGCTCCGTTCATGCTCTCTTCGCTCGCGACTCGAAAAGAATGTTTATATAATTTTTTCTTCGTATGAGAGTGACAAGCTACAGGAGAGTAATCCACGTGATAGAAGCCCTCATTTAATGGTATGAAAAGGGCAATGAAGTCAAGGGTCAACAAAGGTATTCTTTATGGTAAAAGTGATGGAGACAAACCCTAGAAAACCCGCATCAGGTAGGCCGAGAATCTTGGTATTTGTACCACACCCTTCCAATGACTGGATTAGGGTTTGTTGTAGGGACACAGAATTCCATTGAAATTTATATTTATTCTGTTTACTTAATGATTAATTCTGTATTTTTTAAAATTAAATCTCCGTCATCGAAGGGGCGTGGGGACAAATAACAATTGACCTACCTACCTGATGCAGGTTTTTCTAGGATTTGACATGAATCACTTTGAGACAAATTTCCGGGTAAGATCCTTAAATCTACTGCCCTAGAACCCTAGGCTACCTTCCTCTACCCTTCCGCATCCCCACTTTCAGTCCATTTTCCCATACTATAAGAAGTGGGTGGCCAGACCATGGATTATCTTACACTCACACACACACACACAAATTAATATTAGATATTTAAATATCCGATAAAAGACTGTTGTATTTTTCTATTAATATTATAAATGATAAAACCCTTCTTTAACAGTCACAATATACAATTTATTTTAATGTTATTTACAACGTCAGGATTTGAAATTATAGCTTTCGGTTAATTCAACCATATTCATCTGTAATATTATTCAGTACAACATTAGATTATATTATGTGTATACCTATGTTAATATATTATGTCGCAGAGATTTATTTATATTTTGCGTAACTGATAATTTAATTAAAACATTTGGAAATAAGCCAACTTATTTCCAGACATGACACTCCCTATTGTTTATCAATAGGATTTACATGTCCAATGACCTAGAAGTGACTGACTGGTCGTGTTGTATCTTCCACCTTTATATATCAATATTTCAAGTATATCGATTGGAGACCAATAATTTGAAATGCTTCAACTTAAATTCAAATTTATACAATATCAAAAATCTTAGCGTGGTGCTTTACATTATCACATATGTCATTTCTAGTGCTCATAGAGATTTGATTATTTTTGTAAATATATATTTATTCCAATTTGTTTGAGTTTTTAAAGTATTACTTCTATGCAAACATAAAAATTTTGCATGTAGTAAACAATTTCCATACACTGCCATATTCGTCAATAAATATTAGAAAAAGTTATTTATATTATTTCAATATTTTGATAATTATGAAGACCTGATAAAATCCTAGACGCAGAACGAAATTTTGTGTTACTTTAATGTTTCTTTTCTTTGTTAACAAATTAATTTCGTCTAATTTGGCTGTTTTTATTAACTTATTTTATTTTTATTTTGTATTTAATCAATTATAATATCCTAATGAACTTAAGTATTCAATATATTTGTTTAAGGGAGTGACATTATTAGTCCTGACTCATCAACCTCGTTATGGACTTAAATAATTTACCCAATTAATAAATTAGACATGTTAATGAGTCTAATTGTTGAGACATTAGGAATGTACTGTGTATAGTAAACATTTTCTACGTTTAATATACAGTACATGTGGAGATTCCATATCAATGTTTCTAGATAAGGAAGTGAATTCGGCTTCGTAGATTCAGGGCAGGTCCGCAGCGTGAACGAATTGTAAGGAGCGATTTGTTTGCTTCAGTGCGGAGTGCGTGCTGTCTTCCAGGCGTGTCCCTTTGAAAGCAACAAATAGCTCCGCTTCGGATCCATATCACATCCCCGGGTTCTTCTCCCTGATTCGGAAACAGTTGAGACAGAGTGAGTAATCATGGCTTTTGTTCCTAGGTCAATCGTTATCAGCGCTGCAATGTTCGACAAAAAAAGAAAAAAAACCGTGGCAGACTGATATTACACGTCGGTACTGGAGAGAGAGGTGTGGCTACTGCGGCGAATAAATCATTGTTTTCCAGTTCCAGAATTGTGTTCTTTGAGAAACCTATGTAACTCGTTTACAGTATAAATTAATTAATCCCAGAAATATTTGATTAATATTAAGATCACATCTCTGTGTCAGAAATATTATTTTAATTTCAGAAATAGTTTGTCAAATATTTTAAAGTATTTGAAGGTTATCGTATGGAAATTTTTCGTCCGGGGGAGCAAATTTTAAAGAATAAAAGTGAATATATTTTAACTTTAAAACACGATACAATGAAAAGAGAAATTACGAATAAATATTTATTTAATATATAATGAAAAAATGTTTGACATTTGTGTTTATAAAGTAACATCAATAAACTGATCTGATCTCATTCAATGTTTTTAACTAGACCGTTTAAATTTCTTCCTTCCTTACTGAAATTTTCTTACGGAATGGAATCTGATGTTCTGTGCAATGTTATTAAAGTAAATGATCATTTATAGTCTCATACGGCATTTTCAGAAACTGAATATCATTTGTTAATCTATATAAAAGCCAAATACCACTAATTCATTCCATTATCTCAGGAGTCACCTCATTGACAAACGATTTTTCAAAATTCGCCTTGGAGACGAGAATTGGTTAATAATAATATATCCAAAATTACCTATATTTGTGTCGAATCCGAAGTTATGGGGATCGCCAGTGTGGTTGATGACAAACCAGATACTCCAAGTATCTACAAATTGAACTCTGCCGCTTTGCTAAGCGAAGTTGTTTCAAAAATGTTAATATAAGGGTTTTTTAATTATTGATCCTTTAACTTTTGGAAGATCCACTGTGAACAAAAAGTTAGGTGAATTTATTTATAAAATATAAATTATTTATTTCTTCTTCCAAATCAATTTCATCCCATTCAAAGTAATCCCAGTCCGATAAAACGCACTATTTCCAACGCTTTTTCCAGTCCTCGAAACAGTCGGAATAGTCTTTTTCCGGTATAGCCTTCAAGACCTTCTTCGATTCGGTTTTTATCTCCTCAATCGTGTCAAAACGGCGTCCCCGCATTGGTCTTTTGAGTTGTCTGAATAGCCAGAAGTCGCACGGAGCCAAATCAGGCGAATACGGTGGTTGCGGAACGATATGAGTCGAGTTTTTGGCAAAAAAGAACCAATGCAGTATGACATGGTGCATTATCGTGATGAAGGAACCAAGAGTTGTTCTCCCATAATTCTGGCCGTTTCAGACGAATAGCTTCACGCAAACGACGCATAAGGGTCAAATAATATTCTTTGTTGACAGTTTGGCCCGGGGGAAGGAATTCATAGTGCACCACACCACGATAAGCAAAGAAAACTGTCAACATGATCTTGATTTTCGATCGACTTTGCCGTGGTCTTTTCGGTCTTGCTTCACCTTTTGCACGATATTTGCTGGATTGGTCGGTGGTTTCAGGGTCGTATGTGTAAACCCAAGTCTCGTCTCACGTAATGATGCATTTCAAGTGGTTCTGATAGTCAGACAGCAAAGTTTCACACACATCAACGCGACGCTTTTTTTTCAAAAAATTGAGCGATTTTGACACCAATCGAGACTTGACGCGTTTGAGACACAAAACATTCTTAAAAATGGTTTGGGCTGAGCCAAATTATATTCCAACACTATCAACGAGATCTCTAATTGTCCATCGATAAGCACCAAATCATTGATTTTTTTGGCGTGGCCCTCGTCGGTAGACGTTGATGGTCGTCTTCAACGCGTTCTCGGCCCTCTTTGAACTCGTTGTACCACTTATAAACGTTTTTTTTGTGCCATAGTTCTTATCACCAAAAACCTTCCGCAACATTTTCAACGTGTCCGCACAAGAATATTCGTTCCGCAAACAAAATTTGATGCAAGTTCTTTGCTCAACAAAATCACCCATTGCAAAAATCGAAAAATTCACTTTTGGTTGTTTACAAAAACACGTGTAACTCTTAGATAATTAAACCTTTTAACAAACAGACTCTTGGAAAATATTATAGACAGTCCTACCAACCTAGGAAAAAAAATTACCTGCCTTCCTAATACCCGGGAGTTTTAAATGACAATTTCACCTTACTTTTTGATCACAGTGGTATATGAATTCAGTATGAATTACCTCTTGATATACTGGTTATTATCTGTATAAGGTAAAATCACAAACTAATTTGTCTTGCTTCCTCTATTCTAGAATCCAATTTTATTTATTTGGGGTCTCACATGTTTTTCAGAATGCAGTACGAAACCCCCAGATAATTATTCTCAAAATTACTGATGGAAAAATAAATAAAAATTATGAATTATAAATTCAAAATAATACAAATTACACTTTTAATTTGAAAAATACAACCTGTAAATTATGATTATTACGGTTCAATAACTTTTTTATTCATTCAGCCCTTTTTCACAGTATTTAGGATTTACAAGAAGTTTCATCTTCTAATTCGGAGAACATATCGGAGCATGCACCATTTCTTGGTCTGTTGATTGACAATAAATTGAAATGGAAACACCACATAAACAATGTGAAGCATATTTTGCTAAGTTTGCCCGAGAGTTTAAGAGTGTTAGCTCGGAAAAGCGACATATCTTCATCTAAAATGGTATGTCATGCATATTTTCATTAGCTGTCATGTCTTACGGCAAAGCAAATAGGCGTCGTTCTTATCACGCGTTTCAAATTTTTAAACTTCACATGAGGGCTGTACGAATCATATCTGGTGCGTATTGGAATGCCAGCTGTAAGCTTTTGTTTTGGAATCTTGGGATTTTAACATTGCATTGTACGTATATTCTAGAACTTTTGATGAAATCGCTCTCAACTCCGCATTGAAATACATCGCCTAAGCCTTTCTGAATCAAGAATTCTTTATTCCGGTCGAACTAAAAACTTAAACTATACAAAATTTATTTATAAATAGTTGTAAATCTTTGTTAATGAACGGAGAATATTACTCGCTGAAAGAGTTCGTAGAAGGAAAGGTCAGATTATATCCTCTTTAATAAAAGTTTTCTGGTATCCTATCAAGTTCTTCTATTATTTTATAATTATAATTTCCTACAATTTAACTGCCGACTTATTGTCATTTCGAGGTCGACGGGAATCGAAGTAATATTTTCTGTTGGATACTGCACTGAATAAAATTTGAAGAATAATATAGTTATCATTTCTTTAAATTACTGTTATATTATTATATTTAACGTTGCTTTAAATTTTTTTTTTTGTAAAGTACAATGTTTGTTTTTCGAAGTTTGTAATTGTAATATTTTATTATTTTCTTGTAATCTTATATTATGACATATAAGAATGGAATGAATAATAAATCAAAATCTTAAATCGGAAATGAATTTAATAATACCTCAGTATTTTTTAATAATTACCATAAGAAACTTTAATTTACTTATGAATTAGAAAATTAATTTTTATATGTTTTCGTACTTAATAATTATGTTATTCGTAGAACTAATTGGGTTCGGAAACAAACGTATTCAGTACCAGTGTTACATTTTTATCAAAAATTTTAATGTATCAGAAATAAGCTATGATGTTTAATCTCATTCATAAAGAATTATTATATTCAAACTTTTAAATTTTAAAAAATATTTAATTAATAATTGTCACCCATAAAACTTTATAAATAAACATATTCAAAAAGAATTATTAACCGTAAATATAACAAAAATTTAAGTAGAAGAAAATTAATGAAAATAAGATGAAATAGTACTTAAACACTTGATACTAATTTGTGTCTGATGGACAACCTCAATTAATGATATTCACTATTTAGACGACTCTAAAATAGTTTTCCCCGTACCGAGTAATGTGTGCATGATATATGCTGACAAGGGAACTGTTTATTCCCTCATAAACGCTGACATGTTTTATGTTGCTCTCGTGATATTCTTCATTAATGCCTTGCAAAATGTGGTATGCCTCACGTATTTTCAGCATTACCTATCACAGTAGAAGAGAGATGACCAGGACTGAATATTTATATATATATATATATATATATATATACATATCAACAAGTTATTCAAAAAGGACGCTTGTAAACGTATTGCATCTGTCAAGAGTACATTATATAATAATTTATAATTTCGATATAAACACACACACATATATCAAGTAATTACAAAATAGATTATTTATCCAGTTTAATTTCGGAAATAAATATCTCGAAAAAAGATTGCAAAACACGTATGTATGAATTTCTAATGTTTCATGAGATAAAAAATACGTGCTTAGATGTACTAGCGGAAAGAATTTGGCAAAATAATGGAAAAATGAAATATTAATTATATAATAAAGAAATAATTTGTGAATAAAGTGTAGGGATTCTATGATACTCTGTGCAATTGTATCTACTCTCAGGAATAAACATATGCAATTGCGCGTAATGATGTACTATAGAATATTTTACAGTAGGAAAATAAGCGTAACCTCTTTATATGTGAAAATGAATGTCTGTCTGTGTTTCCATACCCGCTCCTAAACCATTCATCTGATTGCGATGAAACTTTGTTAGGAGTTATGCGCACCCCCGCGAATGTCGGGCTCTCGAAGCGCTAGGTAAGTCCCAAGGGGTGAAATTTAAAAACATGCTTAAAATGGTCGATATTAGCATCGAGTAATTACTTTTCGAGGTCCATGTAATTAATAGTTTCTGTTTAGATATTTTTAGTGTACAATTTCAACCGCTTAAAGCATCAATAATGGAGAGGGTGACTGGGCTTTACATAAAAATAACGCAAAACAACCGAGACTTGAGTCAAATGCAGGCTTATAGAAGTTAATGAGTTTAATTCTGACAGTTAACTTTTAGTTCAGCCCGTAGATGTGTTAGTGGGGGATGAAGTGACTCAAAAGTAACAGATAACTTACTGAGACTTACTGAATCTGGGGTTATGGATGTTACTGAGTTTAATTCTGACATTTACCATACTGGTTAAGTTGTAGCTCAGTCGCATGGAGTGGGGTTGGATGGAAGTGAAACAAATTTCCATTTACAATCTTATAAACATGTTACTTACGATCCTGGAACAAACACTGAGGGGTTAAGACACACCTACCGTCTTTAGGGTTGGGGTGTGGAGGGGGTGGAATTTTTAAACATTCCTAAGCGCCAATTATTAGCGTCGAATATAAAGTTTTCGGGGTCGCTTAATTTAATCGTGTCATTCTAGAATTTTTTAAGTGCCTAATTTCAACGGCAAAGGGCAAGGGAGAAAGCACCCGTGCAGGTGGTGATGGATGGGGTTTACGAAAGAATTAATGCAGAAAAGACCGACATTAGTGTCGATTCCGGGGCTATAAGAGACGCTGAGTTTATTTCTCGCATTATCTATGGCGGTTTTTGAAATTTTATGTTCCATTTAGTGGAGGTGGACGCGGTTGACGAAAGGTTACCCGGAGTATTTTTGACACGCTTAAGTTACCAGTTAATTTTTTTATTTTCTTAGAGTACCAGATATATTTTGGTCTCTATTTAGTTAAATGTTTTATTTCTTTACTCCTTTAAGGTACCGATAGTAGTTGTAGACTTAATTAAGTTTGATTCAACTCATCGTGATTATTTAGAGAACTGTATGTACAATGAAAATTACCGAATACCGTCAGTCATCATCCTGGTTTGTTTGAAGTTAGATGCCGAGAGGTAGAGTCGGGGAGGGGAACATAAATATTTCAAAGACTGGCGCTATTGATGCTGGTTAAATGAAATTGCCAAGAGGTGAATTATAAATTTTCATTTGACTATTTAATGGTTTATAAAGTAGGTAAATGGGAGACCCAATTGGTGATAAATGCTGAACGTCTTATGAATTATTATTAATATTATTATATTATTAATTATTAATAGAAATTTACAATACTGTCTTCAAGGTACGTAAGTATTTTCCGTATTCCATATATTATTATTTCTCAATTACATGTTTTCACCTGCTTGGAAGTGTAATTTCATGTTCCATACGTCCCTTGCTCAGACTTTTATTATCATTGGTATTCCATTAATCTCATTTTCCCTTGCGGGCTTACATGGCTCTAAATATTTATTTATGATGCTTAACGGATCTTCATCTCTTCCACAATAATTCCTAATTTTGGAGATAATGCCTAATAAATTAGAATTCCAATTAATTTGTTGATTAATCGTTTCTTTCATTTCGTCCTGAGGTACTTGTGATTTCGTATATATGTATAATAATTTTTCCTTGTTTCCATTCAAACTTTCCGGCTCTGAAAGGATTTGATGATTTCATATCAATTTATTCCTTGCCTCTGTATCGTTGTGACAATTTGTACTTACCAGGGTTAAAGCTGAATGCAACTGTGTGCATTGTCGCTGTGTGTGATCATTTTCTAGATTTGTTCCTACAAATTGGGCTTTCCTCATGAACGAACATTCATTTCAACTTGTTCTGTAACAGCCGATGAATGATAATGTGCTTATTTTCTGTTTCATAACAGTTGTTTGAGTAGCTGTTTCTTGCAGTCCAACCAGTTTATGAATGAGTTGATTGCGGGCCTCGGCGACTTTCCGGACGAGAATAAGTATGGGGCACCTTCCTTCGGACTGGATATTAAGTAGGAATGCTCACATACTGGGTCAGCAAAAATTTTGCTTTGCTACGAGCGCTACGGTAGCTTCGCATTATAATTTTAGTATAATCATTACTAATATAATTATTCCTAGAAGTAACGGTAGTAGTTACAGATGTAGAACGTACATTTAAGAATATTTATTGCTGTAATCATGATGTAAAAACGTTTTTATGAGATGCCCTTGACGTTAACTGTTTAACAAGAGTACTTTTATTACTACAAGTTGCCCCAACTTGTGTGACAAAATTTGTAAATTACAGCCTCATTAGTTAGAAAAGGACCATAGGACGTTCTTAGGAGGTTTCTGCGATTTATGTGGGATGGAAGTGATCGCCACTGGAACGTCTTGGTCTTATCATCAACTTACACTTCTAGGAATCGCGATATATCGTCATACATCAGCGTGAAAAAACTTTCCTACGATTTAAATGACCTTAGTGATTGTAATAGATTTGTGAAATAATATGAAATCTTTAAAAGGAGCGTAATAGACAGGTTAGTACTCAAAATTCTTGATCTCTGAGCGTATTTATGTGCAATAGATGTCCTTTGGAAATTGTAATTTTACCAGGTACATTTTGTAATATAATTCGTAAAAGTGTAATTGAAGTCTATTCATTTACGTATATAATATTAGAAACCGCAAGATAGACAACTTTAAGAAAAAACTGATACATTATTCTGAAAAAATACTATTTACTTGTTTTCCTCTAAGAATAAAAACCATAAGTGACCTATTTGTGAAGAAATGAAAAACTAAACTCATTTATGGTGCGATTACTCTTATGATGTATTTGTAAATCGGCCGGAACCTAAACCATATTAGATCTCTAGATGTGTATCTAGTTAAAGTGTTTAAAATTGCCACAAATCTTTTTTGTTTTTATTTCCAATCAATACTTTACAATTATATGCTTCATATACACCGTGATCGTAGAAAGAGACTTCCGGTCAGATATTGCCTCAATATTTCTCTTCTTAAATTAGGTAAATTAATATCGAATCGTCAATATATTGATAAAATGTTCATTTCGATTTTTTTCCCTTAATATTTTGAACACAGTGAAAGTATTACGTCAGAAGTTAAGTTAATTTTACCAAAAAAAACCAAAACATTTTATCTAATCCTTGCATTTAAACCTTCTTACCTTTGTCGTAAGCTTTCTGTATAATGCACGGAATTCCTAACTCCATTATTTAAGTAAACACTACAATTTATCAGACAAAAACACAATGTTTCTGGGATCCTTGTTCCTTTCGTCAGGTGCTAAGAAGAGCCTAGAGAAACATAATTGCACTTGTCAGTTGACAACACTCAAAAGCGTCGAAATCGCAATGCCAATGGGAGAGCCGAAGGGTTAGCGTAACAATAAGGGAGCAATGACAATGGGAAAGCAGAAGGTTTAGAGTAATAATAAGGTATCATAGCAATTATTGAGTTTAATAGTGTCTGTTTGATTTAATGTAAAGCATCTCTGAAAGCAGTCTGGAATTCTACGTGCTGTCAATATCTAAAATATTAGCATTTTGCCAATCAAATGTATGTTTAGAATTGATATGTTTGGATACTACAGATTGTTTATCAGAAACGTTCTGTGGTATTTATATTGCCCTTTTTATCTGTTGTGGCTATCTTTCGTGTTCATTATTTTCAATCAGACGTAATTTTCTTTCATTTTAACTACAATTTATCGTTAAGAAAATTCTTTCACGCGTCTTTATTCATACACTGCCACTGCTCTGTAATTGTTGTTGTGTTAGACCGGACCTCAGCTTAACACGAACCCTTGTTACGGAAAAACTAAACTGGAAACATTGCCGGATGGAAATATATTGAGTTCAGGTCAGGATATATTATATACTAAAATATTCAACCGTAAAAGTTAAGAGATGATAAGTACATGGTATGATATAAAGACCTTGTACCTGTCTGTATATCCCTTCGTAATAACATAATTAATGTTTTTGAAGAATGTGTGGGAGTGGCGTAGTTCCAATTCTGCGAAAGGGGACTTCCTAACCGACGACAATTCTCCCCTCTACCTCCCTTCTTCTACTGCGCAATTTACACGACTTGCTACACCTCACGGCTTATACTCCTCCAATTATGTATTATACTATTGTCAGGTTATGAAATCATCCAACAGTCTCCAGACCACGTGGCTGATTTAATTTTTAAAATTTTAAAAAGCCTTGAACTTTCGACATACTATGCCATCCTCACCTATAGACGTAAAAAGTATGATTATATACGTAAAAAGTATTATTATAAAATTCCGAAAAAAAATTAGATTAACTTTTAAAGACGCGATTTAAAATGAAAGTAATACATAACCGAATATTTTGACATTTTTTAAAAAATAATTTATTATTATATTGTAATATTCAAATTAAAATGGCTCTTTTTAAATGAAAATATAATTAACTTTTCAAACAAACAAATTTATTATCAATGCTAAAAAAACCATTACACAATTTAAAAATATTTCAGGGTCTCTACTGGGTTTGATAATGGCGAATCATTTTATTTCTCAACTTAATCCCAAATTCCAATTTAAAAGAGAAAAGATTTATGCGTCAATTAACTATGACGAAATTTACTTGTCAACAAAATTAAACTAAAAAGATGGATTCTAATTAACAAATTTTAACCAAAAGAAGAGAACGAAATCTGACGTCTATCTTTTAATCAGGTTTACATAATTATTTGTTTTTATATTGTTACTCACGGCAGCATTCCAGGATACCTTGTAATTGGCGAAACACTATGGCGGGGTTTTGCACTGATTCTAAAAAACTCACAGATTCTAAAATTAATATTTTTAGATAAAAAATCAGGAACCAGGATGAACCTCCTTTTCGTCTCTCCAGGGGTTGACTTCTGCTCGGCTTTGTGCACTAAGAACTGTTTGTGTTTAGCGAGTTTCGTAGTTCTCCTCAAGTGAATATTTCGTCTTGAGCAAAATGTTCAGAAACCAATCAACTCTGTTGGTTGGTAATCCTCGATATTTTTTTCTGCAAATTTCCTTCGAATATTTGAAATTGTCTTGTCTATTTCAACTCGACCAATTTCTGTCGTGTCTGACTGCCCACTGCTTCTACTTAACTTTACTTTTTAAAATAATATCTCGTCTATTTTAATACGACCTGTACTTGACCAAACCTTCTAGCCAACTCTAACTTCTCAATATCTTCCTGCGACCAAACCTGAACTCTACCATATCATAGTGTGAAGTGCACTCTCTCGTAATTTTGAGTGCGCATTGCTTCTTCCGACAAAGGAAACAATACTTGGCTACATTGTTGCTGTGTTCTGTACTGCCGCCACAAAGGATTTCTCTAACAATTTATTTTTTTTCAAATTTACAATTAATGTCTGAATTAATTGGCATTACAATATATTATAAAAATACGAAAAAATTAGATTAACTTTTAAAGACGCGATTTAAAATGAAAAAAATACATAACCGAATATTTTGACATTTTTAAAAAATAATTTTTCCAATAATTGTTGTTATGGTTACAAATTTTACTTGTCTTATTTCATCATTAGTGAGCTAATAGTAATGATTCGATACTTATAACCATCCAGAGATTACCAAACGGGGAATTAGGGAAAATCGTAAATGTACCACGGTACTGTCGCAACAGTGATATTCATCGGGACCTCGAAGCGTAGAACACGTCATTAGTAAGATTTCCAGAAGTCATGGACAACGCCTTCTCCAATATGTGAACTTAGAGGCCATCCCGCAGCTCGATATTTCACATTTGGTAAGAACACTAAAGCGGATAAGCCATTTGAGTTACTGTAGTTATTGTGACAAAGCAGAACATAGTGTCTGACTAAATGTGTATGTTAATAATAAGATAGAAAGACTAATTTAGGAGAATTCTTAGAACACTCTTGAGTTAAACCTCAATCTCCATTTTAGTATTTACTGTTAGAATCAAATTACTCATTAATATCTAAAGATCAGATTGAAGTAAATATAAGTGTCATTGAACACTTATTTATAAAAAAATCGATAAGGAATCATTTTCTGGAAAATATAGGCGTTTCTAGGTCAACGTTGTTGAGAAACGTGATTGAAACACAGTAACCTGTGTGCGCGCGATGTTTGCCAAAAATGCTCAGCGAACGGCAACTGGACGTGCTTGCCTTGACCGCTTCAACCACGAGGGAGTTGAATTTCTTACCAGTATCGTCACTGGTGATGAATCTTGAATTTCGTACGTCAGTAGACGAAAAATAAAACATGGATGCAGTGGCGTCAGTCCGGTTCATGTAAGCCGAAAAGAGTCTAAGATATTCAGTTTCAAAGGAAGATCTTGGCAACTGAATTCTGTGATCAAAATGATGTGCTTTGATTGATTTTATACGTCCTGGGAAAACCATTACATTACAAGTCTATTGTGGACCACTTTCAAACCTGTTCCGGGCCAGTTCTAAACATACCAACGCGAATTGCTGACCTCACACGGTGCAACGAAACAACTCAGACATTAGGATAGGAGATTTTTGATCAGCCATCTCATATTTCAGATCACATCTCAAAAATTAGGTAGCGCACCCAAGATTTGGGTGAAGTGAGGTTCTGAATATCTGTAAGTCAAACAGGTAGCTGAGTTTTATGTAGAAGGTTTCACGATATCGGATGTGCTTGGAACACTCATGCCGATTATGTAGAAAATAAATAAAATTTCTTAAAACTTCAAAATAGCCACAAAAAAAGTTCTCGGTTATACAGTTCTTTATTTAAAAAAACAAACGTTATTAAAATTAAAATGATACTAGAACTTTCAGCAATTATGCCATAATCATTTGTTTACAATCACGACCACTTTTTACTACATTTAGTGTGAATACTAACGTAAGGATATGTTTTTGTAAATAGATGATTATGACAGAATTGATGAAAGCTCCTGCATTATTTTTATATTCATAACTTTTTTTAAAAAAATAAAGAACTTTATAGCTGATGACCTTTATGTTATTATTTGGCAGCTGTAAATATCGGTGCATCAAGGTCCAGAATGAAAAAAGTACATAACCGAATATTGATATATGTATTATAATAAATAAATAAAGGGCTTTTATTAAATGAGAAGATAATCAATTAACAAACAACATATTTATTTATTTTGTGGCAATAACTCAAAAACAATTACAATTTAAAATATTAATTTCTCAGGGTCTCTACTGGGTTTGATAATGGACACAACAAGTTGTTTTTAAAAAAAACTAATTAACACACAGTTTATAATTCACCCAGACAATATGTCGATACGAAGAAATTAAAGAAAAGAAATTAACTCTGATTGATAATTAAAATAGAACGAAATCTGACTTCTATCCTTTAATTACGTTTACATAAATCATTATTTTGTATTTTGTTACTCACATCTGTCCAGCTGGTTCCAGCATTCCTTTTGTTTTCGGGAGTACACTATTGCAAAAATTTTACACTGATTCTAATATCGGCTCACATATTTTACTCTCTTGAAGTCAATCTGATAGGCTTCCAGGAACTCGGATGACCCTCCTTTTTATCGGCTATCTGGTGACCGCTTGCCTTATATGAATCCTGTGATTCATAGATTTGCTATTATTTTTACCGCTTGGGACTTAAACTGCAACTTTACTATTCCTGGCTGGCTACGGACGTAAAAACTGCACTCTTTTCCTGGCTGCTAACTTAGCGATATTTACGGGAAAATACTTTCGTGAATGTTTTTACTTTATCTTAAATTCACTACTTTGTTTAATGATACATTAAACGACGTATAGTTTCTGCTCTAGTATCATTTGTTCCGTCCTCCGAAATGTCCCGTCACCAACTGAACTATCGTAGTCTCGAGTTTTAGCGCGCATACGCCATTTTTGATTTTCCGACAAAGTAACAGAGCCTGGCTCCATTATCGCTTTGGAAACTCCTGCCGCTACAATTAAATTTTATTAAAACCAAATAATGACGTAATTAATTGGCATTACAGTATTAAGGTTAAAATTTCTTAATGTTGGAAACCAGTAATGCATTTATCAATTTTACTTCATTTTACTACGATCGGTCCTTAATTTTGAATCGGACAAAAACTAGTAATTGTTTGACAACTAATTTCCCTTTTTAACAGTAAAAAGTGCAAAGTGCAAACTCTTGATGGCAAAATGACCTCGAGGTGAGACAATTATGACGTGAGAATGACAAGGGCGTGGGAATCCGGAGTCCCGGGTTTACGGCCCGAGGCTCACATAAACACGGCAGTAAAACACGGCGCGTTGCTGCGGCGTGCAGGTGCGCCATATGGCAACGGGACTCGCCTCTGGACACTTCACACCCATTCTCCGCTAAATACACAGCCCTCGAAACGGCCGGCCATTCTCACCTACGATGTCGGAGGGTCCCGCTTACTAAATTTCACACGACATCGTCATTTCAGCACCAGACTCAAATGCATTTTCCAAGGCGCCAGATTGATTTATTCCTCGACAGACACCATATATAATAGAGAGGAAATCAATAACTTATTTAGCTGAAGTGATAAAAACGACTCGCACATACATATTACATTAATGTTGCTGCACTTCTGCATGACTGACAGTGTTGCGACATGGACCTTGAGCCTGCAAAGGCCACAAAACTGCATACCTCTGCATCGGACGGGCCTCATGACGTTCATGACATGCGAGTGTACAAGTGTGAGTGCTTTTTTATTCCAGTTTGAAAGTATTTAATATTACCTGATAATTAATTCGTAGTACATTAAAACTCCTGTTCATAATACATCAAATTTGATTGTCCAAATCGTTACATCTTAACCCAGGAAGAAATTACAATATATATGACTAAATGTACATCAGAAAATTCATAAAATTTTGAATTTATTCTATAAATTAATTCCACCTTTCCATGATAATGTATTAAAGTCACTCGTCTACGACATAGAAACACTGATTTTACAGATATGACTTTCAGATCTCTACGAAATTTTCCCTCTCGATGAATAGTTTAAATTTATTTTTAATTATTCTGTCAAAGAAGCAACCATACTGAAAACAAAATAAGAATAATATTCAGCGAATTCATTAAAAAAGGTGGCTCGTATATATTTTAAAGCTGAAGGATTTTTTTAAAAAAAATAATAGGAAATTACTCTAACTTTTACGAATCAAACCTATAACGATTTAAATAACAAATAATATACATTTTTTCAAAATTTAACAACAGAAAATTGTGTGAGAGGGCTGAAGGGCCATTTCAAAACAACAAAATGTCGGAAAGGAGCTCATTCTAATTGTCTTAATGCGATTAAAAGAAACTCGGGTAGTCTCTATGAAATATCGAAATAGCGAATACACGTTTTAGCCTTCTAAACGTCAAGGAGTATATTTTCCGCCAATGAACTGACCTACACGACATGTGTCGTTTGAGCCAACATAAACACAGTGAACAAATGGAAAACAATTAATTTAGTTTATAAAGTTTGATGTAAGTATTGTTCACAATTTTGATCTGGACAAATCCAAAGTGCTTGCAAAACCAGAATTTTAGAAATTATTTACAAGGGAAGCCTTTCATTCGGATACTCGGATTCCTTATAAATTTTATGATCTTACTTAATGATATCTTAGTTTCGTGTCTGGTCATTAATTTTATATTGTGTTACGTGACATCTAATGTATATAAATGCAAATGGTATATTTTTAAATGGTTTAAAAGACGTCCGGGTATGACGATCTGTACGTTGCTGAAGGTAATATTCTAACGACTCTCTTTTATGTGTGTGTGTGTGTGTGTGTGTGTGCACAGAAGGAACATTACAAAATATAATTCGTATGATCTGTTATTGATTAAATGGTGTGTGAAGTTTCCCGAAAGTTACAATTAGCTTTATTTTACTTTTAAGTTAATAATATGACCCTCACACTCGGAGAGTTTATCAGAATATCCTTTTTTAAATTTGTAAAATTTACAAGCGCTGAAAACCGTTTCAATAAATTAATTATTTTAATTTAATAATAAGTAAAACAAATTAAATAAAACAGTTTCTAAATCTATAATGCAGATTAAAAAAATAACAAACTATAAAGTCCTAAAGATTTTGGTTAAGTTATTAATTTAATCATCGTCACACGTATAAAGAAGGTTTCGACCTATGTAAGGGCCATCTTGCATGAATCTAAATTCTTGATCTTGTTTCACAGTTACTTTTCACAACGTACAGATCCAGAGTACATCATACCTACACAGATAATTCCCCTCATTAAGACTTATATTTTGATGCGAAAACTTATTCTTCCGGGAGTATCAGCTCACTCAAATTTAATTCAAACTACAGAGGCCTTAAGCTTCTTTATACATGTGACGATAGTTAATTAAATAACTTAACCGAAACTTTTAGGACTCTATGGTTTTTATTTTTTAAATTAAATTAAGTAAATAAGTAATTAAGAACCCGAAATGCCTAATTAGTTTCTCACTATGAATTAAATGACAATCGAATTCAAAATTTGGAGTTACTCAAAAGTTAATAAAAAATCTCCGTTTATAAAAACGACTGAGATATAAACACACTTTTATTTATTGTCATCTGGCCAAATTTTTATACAATTTTTTTTAATTGTTTATGATCGCGTGAACTAAAACTTGATGGCGACCCTCTAATGGGGGTTACATTATTAGTTTGCAGAGTATGTTAAGTGTCTGCACTTCTTATTGGAGTGCGTGGGCTACGAGTTCAAATTATGTTTGACAGCTGAGTGCTGGAGACGAATTCGAGGAGACTTTTGATCGCCATGGCTTCTGAGCAGAAGTCCTTTTCGTGAAAATTTGGCTATGGTCCTACTGCGTATAGCCTTATACAACCGAATATAATATTTATACAATTTTGTAACATAGTGTGACGGTTTGATTTATTTAAATGTGCGCCGCCTTCGAATAACGCAGGACAATTACTAACTGGAACACGCTCGGGTTCAGGAACCACCTCAGAGCATGAGAAATGGAGTGGTGTCACTTGTTTCAGTATTTGAAGTTAAAGAATTAATTGAAGGTCAGGAAAATGTAATGAAATTTGAAATTGTTAAGCACGGAAGCTTGAGTTTAATTTTGTGGTCTTTGACAACAAATGTGTATTATAATAAACCTTAAAGTTACCTATTACTAAAGAGCTCTTGTGTACTAAGGCCGGCTTGTTCTTGAAGAGGAGTAATACAAAACGAACACAGATTTTGCACTTAGCCAGACACTTGTCAGTCTGCAATTTAGTCTGTTATTTAGATAGTTGTCGGACGTTATCCTGAGTCAGTTTCGTTTCTGCTTTCCGACGATCGAGGTTCTCGAGGGCAGTGTTCGTGTATTCTTAGTCACTTTCACTGCAACACCAACTCGTTGTCTCCCTCTCCCAAGGGGTAACTGTCCTTCCTTGCACATGCACTATTGTCTGTTTTTACTCCCCAAAACATCTGGGACATAAAGTTTCGTCCGCTCCCGTCAGTCACTCCACCCCCAAGTTCGACGAGTCACTGGCCAAGAGCTCGACTAAACGTTCACAAAACTAAACTAAAATATTACTAAGTACAATTATTCCGAACGAAGGGTGGTAAAATTTTATTGTTACAATAGATTAACGAATCTATGATTGGTATACATGGTTTTTTAAGATTCTTTCCCAGCCTCTCCAAAGAAACAAGCTTGTTTTCCGATGTTGTACGTATGCGTGACTGGAAGTTAGCCACCTCTCCAACACATTATGAGAATGAGCCAGGATATGCGATGTGAATGTTCTACGGCTATTTGATAACGTTCTGGAGTGATTTAAAACCCGTGAGAGAATGATCTGGATGTGTTTGAAACGCCTCGGTGTATTGCGAGGGCGTGACGCAATGGCGGCGGCGCGGCGCAGCGCAGACGCGGCGACCAGCGGTCAGCTTGACCGGCGCAGTGGCAGAGGGCTGCCCCTTTATTGAACCGCCCTAATACGAGTGTGGACGACTTCCTACGGATGTTTGCCCAGGTCCCCTACATTTCCGAGACTTTGATCGGAGATGTTGCGCGAAAGCGGAACTAACCTGTCACTCCCTAGTAGAATAAATGCTGAAGCGTGAGTCATTCCTTGCAATTTGAGTCTCCGTTTCTAAGAACATTACCAGTAAAACAACTACAACTTGCATAAAATGTTTTGACAAACAACTCTTAACGTATATTATCTTCCATTATTTACAATTCTGTGTAACATAGCGTGGGAAATAAGTCAACTATTTTCAGTTGGGAAGGTACAAACGGCTCTTCAGCAAATAATACTCATGAACTAAATTACTTCCGAAGAGAATACCTTCTGGTGCCTTGTGCAAGAATAGAACGTTTGTTTTCAAATGACTGAAATAAAGCTTATAATTATTTAAAAAATGAAAAGAATTACGTCTGATTGAAAATAATGACAGCCAATTCAGACAAAAAGTGATAATTTCTGGGATCCGTGTCCCTTTCGTCAAGTGCTAAGAAGAGCCTAGAGCGACACAACTGCACTTGTAGGTTGACAAAACTCAAAAGCGACGAAAACGCAACAATAATGAGACAGCCGAAGGGTTAGCGTAACAATAAGGGAGCAACGACAATGGGAAAACAGAAGGTTTAGCGTAATAATAAGGCATCATAGCAATTATTGAGTTTAATAGTGTCGGTTTAGAATTGATGTTATGTTTGGATACTACAGATTGTTTATCAATGGGGAGTTTGATATTAGACATATGTTCCTTGATACCTGTATTAAACGTAGGGAACGTTTTGTTTGTCCTGTGTAGCAGGAATTACAATTAGAGCAAGAGATTTTGTAAACAACAGAATGTTTCTTGTAGGTGTCAAGTACAAAAGGGTATTAGTGGATCTGTAAATGATGGATATTTGATATTCTTTGTATATTTCGATTAATTTGTGATGCAGAAATTTGTAATATGGGAGTACGAGAAATTTGGCGTGATGTGTTTGGGGACGATTGACAGAAGGATATTGGAATTTTTCAGTCTGCTGTTTTTTGTCTGAATTGGCTATCTTACTTATTCCTAATAATTATTGGGCAAAATGTACCATTTAACTCGTCGTGCAAGGATTTATAGTTTCCAAAAATCTACAATAACAACCGGCGAAATCGTAATGAAGTTATTGTTCACATCATACATTTCAACAAAATTTATTTAAATCACTTATTCTTGATTACGAACAGATAGACTAATATTAAACGAAATTATTTTTTCATAATACATAATGAACCAATCCTGACTACGTTATTGCGACTACGTCGTGAGACAGATTTAGGATTCATGTTTGTTCATCGGTCATTTAAGATTCTTCAATTTTCTTGAGTAATAACCACTTAAAGGTCATCCATGTGATATCTCGTCCGATTAAGTACCATATGAAGGCCCAGAAAGAGAGAACGCGGAAGGGAGAGTAAGGGAGCAACCAGTCACCAGCTTGTACTTCTTAAAGGAACATATCCAGAAATTCGCCTAAATGTTATGCAAGAAAAACCCTTGAGGTAGGTAGGGCTCTTGGCACTTGTCCCACGTACTTCCGATGACTGGCACGGGTTTTTCTGTGCCTACGCAGCATTCACTAAACTATACGTTTCCGCTTGCAACAAAACATGTCACAGCACGCAGGTTTATTCTGCAGGTGTTTTCTTGTGTGTTCGATTTTTCTACTCCGCCTGTTATCATTATGTCAATTACAACTGATAGCTATAATATAAGTAGAAAAGATTGGTCTGTATTATTGATGATAATTCTGCAAATCCCAGAAATAGTTTTCAGAAACTTTTATTGATAATTTACAGTAACTTTCAACTAAAGTGAGTCATAATCATCTATTACAAACATAAATAGAATCAGAATTTAACTAGAAATTACAGAATAAAACTTCTTCATTCACACAATCATTAAAATGGAGAGGAAAGAACAATATTATATTACGAATATCATGCTTCGTCAATTTTCTAAAACCTGTTAGATAACCGTACAGACGTACAACTTAAGCCAAAAAATTATTTCTATTCATACTAATTTTTCAAATTTTTAATTATTCCGGCATAAAGCCTGCCAAATTCATTTCCTTCTCTTCAATCATTCCAAATTTATTCTTTTCTTAAATTAATATAAATTGTCCAATTGATATTAATTTAATTTTTTTCTTGTTATTCATCCCAAATATATTTTATATGTTCTCAAAATAAAATTAATGCTACCTTCTGACATATTCAGATATGTAAGTATTCTTTTTTTTATTTAGGTTGCAAACTCAACTTATTATTATTAATAGCAATGTGTATGTAAGTAGTAGTAAATCCTGTATAAGATATATTACAATTCATATGTGGTATATTAGAATTTTCTCATTCTTAATCTGTATTTTCTTCTTTGTCTTAGTTAATAATTTATTCATCTAATTATGAGCGCTCAAAATGAATTTCTCGTCATTAATTTAGTTTCCTATAATTTTTTTTCATGATATTACTAGTAAACCATAAGTAAGAATAACATAATTGATTTCAGAAATAGGAAAGTTAAAAACCTTATTAATCAGTCCAGGATTTATTCATCAATAAGACTATATGAAATAAATTATATCAGCCAGTGTCGCAACCATAGTTGAATTAGACATACGGACGCGAGACCTTCAACTGGTTTCCTATTTTTATGGTTTTGACAGATTGAAACAGGATACATTTCTGATTGATTATAATGAGGTATATAAAGTAATATAAAATAATGCACCGTTGAGGTATGTATATACAACATATGATATTTATTGTCTGCTGCATTATGTAATAATTTGAATGTATAGGATGTAATTGATCTGTATTGTTTAACAGGTGGATTTTAGAATAACTATGATTGCAAAGCTTTCTATTGCAAATTTTATTAAGGAAAAAATCCTGTACTGATCAATAAAGTTTTTAATTTCCCTATATCAACTATTTATATCAGTCATTCACAATTTATTTTAATTACATTACCGATTCTGATATCTGTAATTGGGTTCTTAACTTCAATACTTCTGTATTAACAAAACCTTTGTTCAAAGCTGAAATACAAAAATAATTTTTTCGAATCGTTTTATAAAAGATTCTGTATTTATTTTCATATATATTCCAATATAGTTGGTCATATTAATTGTACCTTCCAGTTCACTTATCCAGGTGTCCATTCTTTAATTCTACTTGTTCCGTTGAATCGCTAAGTTTCAGAGACATTACGATTGTAATTGATATTCTTACGAACTATTCAATTGAAAGAGGTAACATTCTTATAATTTTCCATATCCTTGTGCCACTATTTAATTTAATTTTGCTCGTTTAGAAATCTTTGACACTATTTTCGTTAAGGGCAATGTGCGGCAATTTCTGCTGCTATATTGTAATTTCAGTTTTTAGGAAAAAAACTACATTAACTGCAGAGAATTTTAAATTTTTCGTTTTAGTCATCGCATATAGCTTTTCCTGGTAGGTACTTTGATCAACTATAAAATATCGACTTCAATATATTATATGAGCGAAGTATGTTGGCATTGGTACTTTGCTGAAACTCTTTGACCTGATTGCTTTGTTTCGGTTCAAGGATTTGCAAAGGAAGTGACGTGGATATTGAATGCGTTGCCGACTATGTTGGCAGCCTGATAAGCCTAGGAGCTGTCGAATATGAAGGCCTGGCGAAGAATTCAGTGGGACGGATGGATGCTTCCGGTTTGATGTGGCTTACTACGCCAAAGTTCAAGTCACATTTCCTTCCACTTTTAAGTGAAGTGACCTGGATTGGGATTGTGGAAACTCGTATCCTAACAACGTACAACTCTTAACTAAATTAAATACCGCTTCCTCCATTATAAACATTTCATTAGTACGTAGAAATTAGCGATCTGACGGAATATTAATTATAAATAAAAAAAAATGTTCCCGATTTTCATCGGAAAACAATGAGCTAAAATAGTAAATCGGACTAAAATTAATTACAGACATAATAATAATGGAATTACAGAAATTGTTGGTTTTTAAATCTAAAGCACCAATTTAGGTGACCCATTTATTATGATTGGAACAACAATGATAATTGTTACAATTGTATCTGGTACTACCGTCAATAATTGGCATTAAACATAATATTTTACGACGGAAAAAAGGTACAGGTAACAAAACAGTCCCACGTAGTTTAGAACAAATAATTTAAACTAGTATAGTTCACAATTTATATCACAGTTATGATCATAGGTTAGTTTTATTTAGGTTAAATACCGACGAATATTTCATTAATTAATTTCACGTATCAGTTTGAAATAAGTCATTAATGGTAATCCATCCTATTGGGTAATAATATTAATATTTCTTTATTATTACACAATTATTATGCAATTTTAAAATACTAATAAGCAAAAAACCAGAAATTTTTTATTCCTCTATATATTTTTAAACCAAGGAGCAACACACTGATTAGATGTAAACTTTTACTAATGTGTAATGTGTGAGGTTCAGGCTTTAAAATATTTGTTATTTAACATTAATATGTTATATAACAATTTATTATACAAGACCTGTTTTCGAAAAAATGACGTACAATATTTGGTTTATCAATTAAACCCATGAATATGCTATACGAGACTGAAAAAGTCGTATGAATAGTGACTGTGATCGCGGATGCGTCACGATAGTGCATTTACGAGAACATCCGTTTTCAACATCGATGGCTGTTTAATTACTAAGTAAATCTCACAATTATAAATCAGTAAATAATCACAAAAACGTAAGTTTTTCAGAAAAAGAAGCAAAAAATAATTACAATATTACGACGTTTCGTCCACAACTTTGGGACTTCATCAGGTAATAGTTTTGAATGTGAGCATAAATGTATTATGTTCAAATTTGATGTACAAATATAAATTTTGCGCTAAGGCCTGTCGAAACACTAAATATATAATTTGGACATCTAATTTTAACATATACATTTATGCAGACATTCAAAAATATTACCTGATAAAGTCCCAAAATTGTGGACGAAACGTCGTAATTATTTTCGCTTTAGTTGAACGACGGCTAATAATTGTGGTTGGTCTGTGACAACGTTGAATCCTACAAATGAAACCTCATGTAACGATAAAATCAATGTTGAAATACGTAGGAAGATTCTACACGTGGTTAATTTTAAGGGAAGCGGAAACGCGATGAAATATATCACGCTGCAATATTTTTAGGCTTTGTTTAAAATTTATAGATATTATTTAAATGAATCATAATTTATTTGGTGTCTTTGTTTGCTGAAATCTCCTTCAATTAGGCCAAAATCAGGGAATGTGGAAAGGAGCAGTTAATATGGCGCATTGAAAAAAACTAGACTGATCGCAAATTTTACCCTTTTAATTCACGTTCGTACTATATTTTTTGTGGATAGACTTCAAACACAAGTCCGTGGGTTCAAAAATAAATTTCTGTTCATTACTTTAGTTGTAAATTTTGCCGCTGACATCCCTCAATTAAGCAGGAGGTTGATCTGATGCCTGGTGTCGGTACACGGAAGTGGAATTTTATTGACCTTGAGAAACAGAGGATTTGTCTCTGCAAAGCTGGGCACTTCCTTGCAGAAGGAATGATAATGTAATCTGAACAACAGTGGCAGAGCAGTACAGAGGCCTGGCACGGCCTGAGCCCGTGGGCCTCGGAACAGAGTGTTTATCGGGACAGTGGTGTCCCCTAACTTCCTCCCGTGGTCCAGGGGTCTCGGCATCCAATTTCCTCATCATTCACACCAGCCCCGGCGTGAGATAGCCCTCGACCAAGCGCCCGGATGTCAAAATTTAACTGCACCTCGTCATTCTCGCTTCGACGCACATCGATCCTTTTCTGCCGCTCTTCTACTGCATTCAACAGTTCAGCTTTTCTAGTTTCCGATATATAAAATAGGAGCTTTCCACTTGTAATAATTTATCTTCAACGATTTAATTTGGTCAGGTGAAATATTATAACAAGAGTACATATTTAACCAACCATTCCGCTTTTGGTTTATTTTTCTTCCATACTTTACTCAACTACTTAACAAGTAGTGGTCATATAATTACCTCGTTTTCTAGAGTTTATAAGGTCAATTAAATACCGAATTATGTCTTAAATATACAACACCGTTGAAATATCTCACAATTTTAAATCAATTGAAAATATATAATTTAGTAGAAGAAATTTAAAAACGTTCGGATAAGATACGTATGACAAAAATGGACGTTCTAATGAACTGACACGAAAGCTTTCAAAAACTTTCAGTAAACTTATTTATTGTTTAACAACTCGATAAACCCTCCGTGCCATTTTAGTTCCTCACTGACACATCGAACAAAGAAAAGACGAAATAATGTATGCCAAAATATTATCACAATAATTTCAGCTCGTTGAATGTGAAACTTTTCACATTAACAAATTGCCTAAAGACTTTCCAGTGTGTATATTTTAAGCTTAGAGTTTGTTTTCTTTATTAAAATTACTATCCAACGTGAGAAAAGTTATTCCGCGGTGTTTCAGTGAATAAGTTCTCCGTTTACGAGAAATATAAATTTACTAGTGATCAATTAACACAGGAAGCATGTGGTATAATTTAAGAGGTACAAAATATATTGGCAAAAAATGGAAGCACGTAGAATTGAAACAGAATAATGCCACGGTATTTCTCCTGAAGAAGCAGGACATTTTGATCTGTAGTTACTTTTCTGGAGCTTCAAAAAATACCCCTATATGATATACATATATAAGAATTAAATGAATAATATCATTAAAGAAATGGCACTATCTAAATTATGTTGTTCATTTAACTATTAGCTATGGTTTAAGGATCCTACCCGGCATTCGCCTAAAAGAAATGCAGGACAAACCCTAGAAAAACATGCATGAGGTAGGTCGGGCATTGGGTACTTGTCCCACGCCCTTCCGGTAGCGGGAGAGGAGTTTGCTGCGGGGACGCAGCATTCCCTTCTCCGTGCCTCGACCAGTTTAGGAGGCAGCTGGCCGACTATTCCAATGGGAATAGCCGACAACTCTTACCGTATGCCCAAGGTCTGTGACCCCGGAACATACACCTCTCAAAACAGACCGAGGTGCCTCGGCATAGGGAACCTTAGTTAAAAAAAAACAGAGAGTTGTGAAGGCATCCCCAAAGGTAGCCCCCGCCAGAGCTCTCTGGGAAGGTTGACCAGCGAGAGAATTCTCTCGCAGGCTTCCTTGTTTTTTTTTTAGGGCAACAGGCTACATGAGGGTAATCCACTTTGGGCAACTCCCCTTTAATAGCATAGGAAGGGATTTGAAAGGGGGGATGCGGAAGGGTAGATGAAGGTAGCCAAGGGTTACTAGGGCCCCCGGGCTATAGTTTAAGGATCCTACCCAGCATTCGCCTAAAGAAATGCAGGGAAAACCATAGTAAAACCTGTATCAGGTAGGTTTCCTATGCTATGCTATAAGAGGGGAGTTGCCACTATATGGATGACCCTATACATAGTCTGTCTACACCCAAAAAAAATAATAACATATTTTCAAAAATATATAACGAGAAAGTGACTAAATACTGAAATTGAAATCATAAAATGAGGGACCGAAGTTACATTTTTGAAACTTCCTCAATCGGCGAATCTCATCAGGTGTGCGTTTCAAACAAATGGAAATAACGATATAGAAAAGAAAAGACTAAATACGTTACTTGATAATATAGGCATAAATGTTGCCGAGATTATTTGTATCAATTTTAAAATTAGGACGGACAATTTTTTTTTATGTGCAACATTTCAGGCATTAGTCTCACATAATATTTGATTTCAGAATCTAATTTTTTTATATTATTCCAAGAAAGTCTATTGTTATTTGAGTTGACATATGTACTGAGAATTGAATGTTTTCACATGTTTATTTTAAAAAATGTTCTTTCATGGGAGTTTTAATGTCATTTTTGTTTGTCCCATGTAACAAACATTGCAGTCTTTACAGGAAATCGTACATATTACTTCATGCTTAACTATTTCTTTGCAATCTTTGCAGTTTTAAGAGTAAATCATAAATAATTTGTTGTTTTATATATTACATCAATTTAAATAATTCAATTAATTTAAAACGGATTTTCTTTTTGAACGAAAGAATGATAACATTTCTTTAAACACTTGATCTGATGGAGAAGTTGTTAGGGAGTTTGATTTTGTGCAGTCGTTTGTTGATATATTTCTTGATAAAAATATGCGTATAACAATTAGCCTTCAAAATGTCTGAAAGTACTTTTTAAGTTGTTATGGAAACTTGTGTGGGAAAGGCGAATCGCTTTGTCAACCAAATTGTAGACCATAGCATAACGCGTTTTTAAAATAATGGATGGCTGGAGTGAAAATTAAGAACCCTTCCAGAAAACGTCAGTTTGAGAAACCACTTATTTAGTAATTTATTGCTCTTCACCGAAACGGAGACAACGACGGCATTAAGGGGGCGTATAAATTAAATTTCGTAGGTGAACTGGAGCTTTATGATTTAATTATTAAACGTACTGAAAAAATGACCAACCACAAAGTTTTAGAAACAGCATAAAATATATTCTCAGCATACCTAAAAAAACTAACAGGTTTGGAATCAAGTAGAGGTGGGCAAGTATTTTCTAAACCTCGCATGACGATTTCAGCAAAGAAAAATGAGAAATAGGAAAAAAGGTTTATTGGTAATAAACGTAGAGCGAATAAAGCCAACTTTATAATGTGAATAATGTAAATTATGTCAACGATATGTTGATAAATTTTTCGCAGAGTAAAACTTCGTGCGTTGCTAGTCGGAGATCTACAAAAATACTAGTCCACGAACAACTAAAAAGAATGAACATGAATTTAAAAACTTTTTGTAATGATTTTTATATACGGAAATAAAATTTTTATAAAAAAAAAATAAGTCGCAGCTCATTATTTCTTCACTTTCAGAATAACTTTAAATTTAGTTCTACTCTATATTGAGGATCTTAATTATGAAAGAGGACAAGTTAACAGGAAATCTTATGTATCGTGAAGCTAAATGAAAACGGGAAAGAAATTTGAGAAATAATCGACGTCGAGTAGTTGGTATGAATGAGTCTAGCGAAAAAAAAATATTGTAGTAATTGGTAATTAAGACATTGTTCTAATTGGAAAGTTGGATTGTAGAGGACTCATTATTAGTGGATATAGAGCGGACGCCGCAACAATCCGGCAAGGCAAAGAAAACATTGTAGAGGTTCTAGGCGCTCAAAATCTACGAGACGAAGAGTACAGTCGGGCAGTAAGCAGCGTGGAGAAAAGACCAAAATTCCAAGTCATAAAAATTTGAACAGTACAGTCGGTCAGCAGACAGCGAATAGAACGGACGAAAAGAACTCATTGAAAGTTTTACAGTCGGCAGTCAGAACGAAAGATTGTGGCCCAGTCACAAACATGCTTTCAGTTATTAAAAAGTAAAGCAATATTCAGACAAACCAATGAAGTCCTTTGTCAACTAAAGCCACGAGATCTACAAATCCAGGTTGCAGTAAAGCATCGAGAACCAACCAATTTGTGTTAAACCAACTAGCAAACAACGCCAATTAGAGTCTGTGAGAACTTAGAATCAGTGATGTCCCCAAAATTGTGCAATAAAAACTAAAAATGAGACCTGGGCGGCCGTAAGTAGAGAAAAACTTTAAAATAATTTGTAAACCGTGTTTAAAAGATAAAAGTCAGATAGTTCTTTAATTATTTAACTATCGATAAAATGAGATCGTTAACTCTTGATAAATTTGAAATTGTTAAATTCAATCTTTAGTATTATTTCTTCCGCAACAAATTTGGTCTATGTTCAGACGCTTTGATTTCCATAAAAGGTAAATGTAATTTTGATTATATAAATTCTGCCATTTATCAAACCCAGATCAAGACCCTGAGATCCCAAATATTTTGTGTAAAATATAATTGTTTTTAAATTTGGCTTAATAAACATTGATTTCCACATAAAGTAAATATAAATTTATGTTTTTTTCCATTTGTTAAATTCAGCCATCATTAATTTATATTTCATTATTACAATATATATATATATATATATATATATATATTCGTTGATGTCGAGGTTCTTAAATATACATCGGATAATAATCATCGGAGCAGTGCTATAGAGCACGCTCGTTGCCATAAGTATGAGACTAGGAACTACAATTATCACAGTATAGGTCCTTTATGGCCGACGGTTGTAGACTCGGAAGGTTTTCATGTTTTTTTGTTGTTTTTTTTGCGGTGCAAAATTCGGATCAATTTTTCCTTAAAAGTCTACGCAATTCAATCTCCTCAATTTTCTGTTCCTCCACCGCATCAAGCAGAAGGTCGTTGTTATTCTGAAGTGAAGAAATTATGAACTGTGCGATATTTTTGATTAAAAAAATCATGTTGTTTTTCTATATAAAATTCGTTATAAAAATATAACTGACAAATTAGTGGAAATAACTCCTAGAAAAATAATTAATTGATAGGTCGTAAAATACTATGTTAATAATACACTTCTTTGAAATAATGCTACTATTATAATTTTCCGTGTGATAATTGATTCTGTAATAGCCACCAAGTTTTATTAAAATCGAAGGTAGTCGCCATATTGGCCGAGAAACTCCGGGTTCGAACGCGTGGCGTCAAATCATTCGCGTGCCATTTTATATTAATCGACGGAGTTTTATTACATTGCTACGCGTATATTAATATTTATTCGAATGAGAAGTTTTGTTGAGAGTTTGCGAACATTGCGTGTAAGCGGAGCCGCAACACTAGCCGGACACGCGCCTTGCTCCGGTCTGTAATTCCAGACGCCTCGGCTCGCACTCTTGCTGCCCACAACCTGTCCGCATTAAAAATATATCATACATTGCGAAACTCTGAGATTTCCAATACCCTGAACAAAGAAAAAATATCCTCCCCTCCCCAAGAGAAAGTTCTCCGATGAGTATTGAAGTGTCGCGTTTTATTCTTGGAAGTTTTGGACGTCAAGTCAGAACTACCGATACATGATGCTTTATAATTGAGACTTAGTTTTCAGGTGTATTTTAACAGTATTCAAATATTATTCTTATAAAAGTTCCAATAAATAAACAGAAAAACAGCCAATTTGTTAGAACAAATACAATATTCAACCAAACCAGAAAACAATTACTATACTACGATGTTTCGCCCAAAATTTTTGGACTTCATCTGGTCATTGCTCCATTACCTGATCTGATGAAAATTATCGCTGGATTATTTTTGTTAAATGCGTTTGTGAGAACAAGATTATTGTATAAATGTGATAATTTTCTTCTTTTTTCACCTTGATTTAATGTATGAAATAATTTAAGGTTGGGTTCAAAGTTTTTAAAGTTATGATAATTAGATTTATATTGGACTTTGCAGTAGGTAAACAAAATTTATTTCCTAAAGATACGTTATTTATTTATATTTTGGACTGTGATTCTTGCTTCAAATTTTTAACCAGTTATTTTCAATAAAGTTCTTATTTGAATGAAAATAAAGAAACGTTTCGTTAAACAAGCAATCAATCGTTTTTTAAAAAAATCGCATTTTACAGTGAAGTGTGCTTGAAGTAACATACTGTTTCTTAAATAATTATTTAAATATATGATTCGAAGATAATTTAATAATTTGTTTCTCAAGACTAATAACGTTATTTATGGTAAACATAATATATACATGTAAGCCTTTATATCAAAATATAACAACTTTTGTTGTAAAAATATATTTTTTCCATTGAATTGAAAGCAAATGTTTTTAGGGACCGAAAGTTTTCCCGGTGAATAGTATTAAGAAATGTTTCTCGGGTTATCTCCGTAGACAGAAGTTTATGTAGAAAATTGTTAACTTAGAGTATTTCCATTGATGTGATTTAAGTGATGTGGCATTAAGTTACATTTTCTCCAAAAAAAATAAGAATCTAATACTTCGTACTAAAATTACAATAACGAAACAAATCTGTCTCAATTTTATTTATATAAATATTATTTTTATTACATAGAATATAAATTTATTATTAAATATGATATATATTAAAATAAATATTCTCAAAAAATATAAATGGATGAAGTACGTTAGACGCAAATATTTCTCAGACCAAGAATCTATAAATTCAATATTTAATTCAATGTGATTATTTTAATTTAATAAGTTAACAGAAAAAATTCGAATTTTTCAGAAAAAATGCATTACTTAACAAAAACGAAAATAAAAACAATACTACGACGTTTTGTCATTAATAAACTCATCTCCAAATTTTTGATACCTAATATTACTTATGAAAAAAGTAGGGATACAGTATTTCATTTTCCACATTTAAGTTTGAATTTATTTATAATTCGGATAATAGTTGAAGCCGGTCTCTCACTGTGATTAAAAATACATAAAGAAATAATTCTATAGGGGACACTGGGTTTCACATCTGTCGTTTCTTAGAGCCCTGAAAACCGTCTGACCTCTTAATAGATCGATGTTAAAAATATTACAATTAATAAAACGTGATGAATATTAGTTTCACAACGATTGGAGGATATATAAAATCATTACGATATAACGAGAAAACCGTTGTCGCTACGATTCTGTTCGAGTAAAACGTTTTCTTCTGAAAAATATTTCAACGATAAACATTCCTTCTAATTAACAGAGCGCTATCAAATAGAATACATTTATGAACAAAATTTAATGCTTCGTACCACTTCCGAGACCCATTTAAAATTTTGCTGAATAATGAAAATAATTGCCTTCCTGTTATTACTCATATAAAATATGTGTTTAGTGTGAGACTGCGTTTTTTCCCGTTTTTACCATCATCACCACCATGTGAAAATGAAATGATATAGTTTTTAACTTCATTTACGATAATTTTTTTCACACAGGACATAATAATTAAATAAAATAAAAGCAATTAAAAGCTGTAAATCAATTACAAGGCAATTCATTGCTTCGATTTTATTTTATTACGATATTAATACTAGCAGGTATTCATTAAATAATATAAAATAAAATTATTAATCACCATTAAATATAAATATGCGACTATGAATGAAATTAAGTGTCTCATTATATCAACTTTGAAGAAATTTGACGAACGGAACTTCATTGGAACTCACTTTTCTCGACGCATTGCTGTCAAATTTCAGATAGAAATTTTGATGACTACATAATACGACCCACAAATTTTAACTGAATAAGTTTTAATTTGGCAGAAATTTAAAACCATGATAGTGTTTCACGCGACAACATAACATAGATATATTATGTAATATTTATGAAAGTATAGGAACTTCTTGTCAACAAAACTATTCCAAGATCTTATTCTTCCAATGTTCACCACGGTGACAGTAATCAAATAAGACAATGGCAAACTCTTTTCCTCAAAACCGAACGTAACTGCTGCTGCCAATCTTTAGACTGACAGGGCTGCAATTTTGTAGATCTAAGTTGACTGGCAAATTTGCATTATAGGGACATAAAAGCACGGAATCGGCTTAACACTAAAGCAACTTCGAATAAAGCAACGAACTCCCTGTACATGCAGAGATGATAATTTATGACTGCTCCAGGGAGCTATTAAAGTGCGCACCATAGGTTGTCACTAGTTATTATGTTCCTATTGGGATAAAATGAAGAAGCCAGGAAAGTTCCTTAGGTTCGAAAGCACAGATTAGTATAGAAAAAAACACACTAAAAAGTTACAATTAAAGCTTTATATATATATATATATATTGTGGTAATTACGAATATGTAATTATTTAATAAATAAAATTTCACTATTTTCATTATCGGCGGTGTAAATACGAGGCCATTGCATTATAACAGATACTCCAACTGAGCAAGTGTGATTTGGAAGTTGAGAAATATTGTATTAAAAGTCCCCTGTTTTGGAATTGCAAGTCGCCAGTTTGGAATATTTCGTCTGTTGCCATGTTAGTGTAATTATCAAAGGGTTAGAGAACAAAGGTATCAACGGTGATTGTTCAAACAAAGTTATCAACAGTTAGGATCAGAAAGTGATTTGTGTTTGAAAACTAAAACATCTTTACATTCAGTGAAATATGGCCTTTTGTGATGTGTTTAAAAAAAACAAGTGAGATCGAGGCCAGATGAACAGGTAAGGTTAAAGTAGGCAAAAAGGAATGCTATTCTTAGTAAACCTTGTATTGTAAATATAATTATCGACAGATTTCTAATTTCGATCATTTCATTTAAAATAATAATAATTTAAGTCAGGAACATTTTGCCTTGTAAGATTTAAATTGTCATTTTTGTAACTATCTTTATTGGAGGCCCGATAGACGGCCCTGAAAATTAAGCCGTGGCACAACAATATCAACTTGTAAAATTTCAACTGAGATAAGAATTTGTTTTATTAAATTAGTTTTGCTATATTTTAAATTCTTGTTTCCATTTCAATCCTTTCATTTTTAAGTTTAAATTTGTGTTTATTACAAATTTGTGCTCCAACGTGGGCTTATCTACATTTAAATATAATAATTACATAATTTGATTATTATAAATTATATATATATATTGTATTAGGACTATATATATTGTAATAGCAATTAAAAGGCCATTAATCGTTTTAATTAAATTGAATTGTTATCGGCGAAAATACATCAAAAGAAACAATGTAAGGTCGAGTCATTGTTAGCAAACGCACGCCGAAAGTTAGAGCCCAAACGCCAGTCGCGGAGAGAAATTCATTGAGTAAGAATCTACAGCTAGAAGCGAAACAGATAAGTCCGGCAAATGTTTCAGTAAAGCGGGGATGCTGATTTAAAAGTATGAATAGCGCAGTCCAATAAGTCCAACTGCGAGATCTACTAGTTTACATAAAACGCGAGTAAACAGTTTTAATGGAGAGACTCAAATAATAATCGCAAAGTTGGAAGCAAAAGGTTTTGCTTCACACAGACTGAACTAAATTCCGCATAGAGGCATCAAGGAGACCTAGGTCCGAGGGCTGACTGAGTGGCGGCAGATCCAAAGTTCCAGATGGCAGAGAACGAGAACATCGACCGAGTGTATTAAAATTTTATTGTGTAGAATCAGTGAATGACCTTTTTAGTGAGTGTTGTCCTCAAGCTCCAAGAATCAGATCTGGTACCACAAAGACAATTCGTGAATACAAATCAATTATTTTAAAATCTGTAAACGAGGATTAAAGGCAGAAGTCAGATTTCGTTCGTTTTTCTTTTCATTTAGATTCTTTCATTTCGTTTATTTTCATATTGTATTAAGTTAGATTCAATGAGTTTGAATTGTTATGATAGTTTATTAAATTGGATTGTTCGGTATATCAAACACAGTAATGACCCTGAGATAAAGAGAATTTCGACGTATTTGATTGTAAAATTTAAAGTTGTATTTTTCCTAGAACGCCACGAATTGCAAAAATGAAATAAAATATTTGTTTGTTAATTTAATGAAATTCGGCGTAAAAAGTAGGATTACAATTTGTACTTTCAAAGAATAAATTTTTAAATATTAATAATTTTGTTAATTTAATTCATTTACTCCCTGTTAATTATTACATAAATTGGCTTCCACAATGTGGGGCTAATTTAATTCATTTACTCCCTTTTAATTATTACATAAATAGGCTTCCCACAACGTGGGGCAAATTTAATTCATTTAATCTTCTTTTAATTATTACAATATTTATATATTTCTTTATTTACAGCCGCATCAACAGTCTGGTTATTAGTGACTCAGTTTTTTCTAATCGGGGGACTGATTTTGTAGAGAGTTTCTTTCACGTACATAAACATCCATTCCCTCTCTGGGATTAGAACTCGAGACCTCTGTGATGTGAGGCAGTCACGCTGACCTCTACACCAAAGGGGATCGGCAATTAAAGCTTACCCATCACTTTATTCGAAAGTTAATACTGATCCATTTGTAACACAATAGAGTATTCGAAAATTAATTTTGACCGATTTGTAACACAACAGAATATTTTGTAAATAATTTCTTCTTACAAAATTATAAAGCAGTTTGTTGCACCAAATTTATGTGTCAGGATATAATAATTTTCAGTAAATACTATATTCTGAGATATTTGGCTCACCTACTCGCCGATGTTTCGGAAGGAGAATGTGATTCTAATCCTATTCCTGATTTCCAGATTTGTATTTTCCTTGGATTCACCGAATCATTCAGGAATAAAGTCCTAATACAAACTCAGGCTTTCTTCCTTGGAAAATAAAAACGAAGGATAAAGCTATGAAAAATCAGCACAGTTGTCATACCTGATATAAAAATTTATAACCCACATAGTCAGCCTAGTTTTCGTCTAAATTACCCACTCGGAAATTAATGAAGCATGTGAAAGTGTCAAAAAGAATAAGATTAACAATTCTCATTTATTTATAACCCTTTGTATCAATTTGAAATCAATTTCTTTTTTATATAATTACGATCCTGACTGCTTTCTTAAGTTATGCATCTATTTTTCATCACAAAATGGATTTCCGATGTTTAATAGATAATATATTTTTGTAACTTGAAAATAAAATTATTGTTTGGTTCTTATAATTATTCTTATCTTTAAAATACCATTGTTGTAATAACATTTTTATGTGAGAAAATAAATTTGTTTCAATAATACTCCGTGATTGCGACACAAGTCGCTGGTATTAAACGTAGCCCCAAATTTTTTTTTTAAATAAAGGTTATTACTGAAGTTACATCGACAACAAAAAGATATTTCCTCTGACAATCTGCAGCTCATTACTCTCAATTTCTAACTAGCAACTGTCCCCTCTGCTCGCTGAGTATGTTTCACGTCATCTGAGCCAAATTTCTGAAAATATCTTTTTTTTGGAAGAAAACCGCAGCTGTCTTCAAAGCTGCTATGGGCGGAAACTGTAATTAATTTCTTGGTTAACGCAAACATCCTTCGCCCTTCTATCCGGACATTCTCAGAGTTGACCGTCAGCGGTCCTCCTGCTAGCCCAGTCCATATTTTGGTGACACAAACGTTTGTGTAAACACAATTTTTTATGTACTACCCAATTTGGCAGCTGAGAGTTACATCTGGTCTGTATTTCACCTACCATAAAAATGTTCCAGTGCCTAACAATGCATTGCAAAGAAAAAAAAACATTCTGTGAATTAAATGTTTCTGTACGATTCTAGTACACGATTACTATTGGCTAATATTTACTAATGAGATTCTGCTATACTGATGTCAGGTAGCAACGACAGAGTCCTGAGGGAGGGTTACAAATACCTTTTCCGACATACAACGAAATTCTATATTCAAGATTTTAGTCTGATGATATTTAAAGTATACGACCGAATTGATGCAAAAAGCGAAGATTTAGAACGGGAAAATCTCATTATTTCTCATGGAAACCAGCCGACTTACTCTGTCGTAACTTATGTAGGAAACTGTTCTTTTAATATGTGCAGATGTTTCAGTTGAGTGGAGATTGCCCAGTTGCTGACTGTGATCACGATCAAGGCGTCAGGGCCTGCAAATATTCCAAGAAACACAGTCAGCTCTCCATTTTTTTTTATTAGAAAGATCGAATGTGGCTTTGAATCATGTACGTCTGTAGATGCTTAAAAGCCAAGTTAAGTGATGAATCAGCGCAAGGTTAGGCTCGAAAAGTGACGAAAGATCAGATGACAGTCGTGGACTACAAAAGGAGAGTCACGTTATCATACCATAGGATTCATAATTTCGGGACAGTATTTCGTAATTGCAGTAGCGATACCATAAATTTATTATATATTTTAAAAATGGATGGCGTATATTGTTTTATTTAATTTAATGAAAAGGGCCCACATAGTACTCTTATTCAGGCAGCTAAATCATTAAGTTATGAAGGGTGTTTCTATGGTCATGGAAAAACACTTTGAGGAATGGTACAGATTTCTAAGACATTTCTTGTATAGGAACGTATGGTCTGAAGTAGGCGTTGAGACACGTTCACAAAAAAATGAGACGACAACCCAATTCAGTGGGCCTGTAGCACAACTAATCAGTATTTACTGTCTGTAAACGAGGAGATTACAAGGTCTGGAAGGAAATAACTGCAAAGGATTTTGATACATTTTCTTATGAATTTCAACTTGATAAACAGGAAAAAAATACTTAAAAACTTCCATCTCGTCACATTTTTTTTGTTACACTCAAGATTTTTTTAATTACAGTTTAATGTCGCATTAACCTTTAGGTCATTAGCGACTTACATCTGTTAAGCTCTACATTTGTATAACAATTAAAGTACTGAAGATTTTGTTTAGCGTAAAATTTGCAATTAACTTAAAATTTAATATTTTTTAATTTAAAAAAGTCCATAAAACTTAAACTTCTCACATTAATTCTATCAATTATAGCTGGGCTTGGCAATAAAAAAAATTATGGTTTAAGAGAGTATTGGTTTGTGGATGTGGGTTTAGTAGTTTCGGCGTTAAGGAGAATGGTCGCATGATCGTGTCGAAACAGGTGACAAGTCGATAGTGAGTAATATTACTGGTGATGTTGAGCATGTTTCGACATGGAAACCTATTTGCATCGCTTCATATGGGATACACGGTTCACATGAAAGAAAACTATAATAACTTGTCTACAATTCTTTAGAATATCAAATATCAAGAGCATCAATGGTTTGATTGTGGACATTTCGAAATACTAATCATGTTGTTGGGACAGCAGGGAGGTTACACAAAATATCATTGCTTTCTTTGTTTATGAGATAGTAGAGTTAGACAGCTGCCGTGGACAAAAACTGACTGGCCACCCCGAGAATGTTTATCCCACGGAGAGAAAAACGTCATCAATACGACTTTGGTTCCACTAGAAAAAGTTAAATTGGAGCTCATAAATCAGTTTTTCCAATCACTGATAAGATATGGGAATTGTTTCTGATATCTGTGTTCCACGTTCCCGAAACTGTCTGAAGCCAAGTTAAAAGAGGGAGTTTTCACTGGCCCCAACATACGTAATTTTTTATCTATTGTTTTGGAAACAATGAGACAAAAAGAAAAAAAGCGTGGGACTCTTTGAAGTAGTAGTGCACAAGATTTTAGAGAATTCTAAGGACCTTGACTACAAAATCGTTGGCAGCGTATGAAGCTCAAAGATGCAAGATTAACTTAAAAGTTAATTTCTTACACTCCCGTATTGAGTATTTTCCCGAAAAGTGGAAAGCCTACAGTGAAGAACAGGCTGAAAGATTTCACCCGGATGTCCGTGATATCGAGAGAAAATAGGATGTTAATATGTCCTGTTGCATGCTCAATCCAGAAACAAGAGGAGGAAATTGGAAACGAGTTCAGAGAAGCATCAAATAAAAAAAGGTATCACAAGAAAAACGAGTATACCTAAAATTGTGTATAAATATCAGAAACAATTTTTTGATTAGTTGTAAGAAAATATATTATATTTACTTCATTGTAAGGAATGTACCAAAAATTTAATTTTTATTTTGAAAAAAAAAATTATACTTGACGGGATTTTATGGACGTCATTTTTGGAATCTGCTACCTTTAAAATATATCGTTCAGAGAAAAATATGGAATTTTTATTGCAGACCTGGAATTATCGCTTTCTCATTGGCGAAGGAGCAAGGTTTACGCGAGTAAGTCAAAACATAAATTCAATTTTGTCCTAAACCTCTGAAGATTTTCTGTATGGATTTATGTGCTCAAAAGCCGATAATTGACACCATTGTCTTAATTCGTATCAGTATACAGAGTTAACACTTTAGTTCACTCCGTGTCGTTGCGAAGTAAGAGACTGCTGAGTCGTTATCTGTTTGCGACACAGAAGAAAATTTATTGGGACCTGAAACTGTACCAGGAGCTAAAATTCATAAAAGGCAGTCAGTACAATGTTTTACCGCGGTGAAGTGTTTATCAGTGGATTGAAAACTTCAAAACAGCAAATGGCAGTGGCAGATGACAACATTGATCCAGTCCGTGTCCCGGTCCTAAATAATAGACGAGAGACTTTAATGAAATGGCTAATCATAAAGCCTTATACGTACCATAACATACTTTCATACCTACTTTGTCGCTACTTTTCGGAATATTGGATTGCGGGTGTTGGACCGTCTTCGCCTAATCATTTGTTTGGTTAACTTAAAAATTCTTAACCGACAGTCATTTTTCCTCTGATCAACATGTTAAAGGGGCGGTTCAACCACGGTTTGCTGCTCAACGGACAACCCTTTTCTCAGAATATCGGAAAGCTTGAGGAACGCTTGAAAGGAGGATGACTTTGATGCAAACTGATGCCATTCTAAGTTTTATATTGAATCGGTGAAAAATTATCATCATTAATCAGTTGCAGCGAATACCGGATGCTTCCCCGCTAGCGGCTGACTATCTGTAATAATGGTTCTTGGAAAAAATAATTGTCTAACGTCCAGACAGGACGTTCTCCTCAAGGACACTCTTATCCTTCCCACTCTTTACAGTTTACACAGGACTGAAAAATTACAGACACTTCCAGCGAGGTGGTATCGACATCATTTCATTTCTTTTGTTTTTGAAGTCGTGAAAGGTTAGTGCGAAAGAAGGCATTGAGTGCGAGAGAGAGGAGCGGAATGTCTGGCAGTAAATCCGTCGCACTCACAGCCTTCAGCGAATGTCACAAGGTTTGTAGTCTGCGCCATAAATGCAGTGGCTGATGGCACGAAGACTGCAGCTGCAGACACATGTGCTTGAGGCGTATTTGATTGCAGCGGCTGCTCAGCCGACTCGGAAAATATTTTACAACGAGCCAGAAAAGAAAGGAAGCCTACAGTTATATGTCGTCACCATTACGTTGCTTATATTATCCCTGATCTGCAACTCAAATTTACAACTGCACTGCAAACTTTAATTGTATGTATTCACGCCTTACTTACGGACGTTCTTAACTGATGATGACCATTTATTGGACAAACGTAACAATCATTTTAATTAAATTCACAATAAACTGTTCACATCTAAAAATCAAAATTATATACTGAGATAATTCCACGTTCGTGCTTCATGCTTGTTCGTCTATTAGAGCCTATTTCAATATAGTTTGTATATTTATTTCAAAAAATATCTAATATGGTACTTTTGTTCAGACAGTACACGTAGCTGCTTAACTCTTCTTAAAAATAAAAATAAATTTATATTGATGTAAGGTCGTCCAAGGATACAAACTATACTTTTGATCACACCGCCCTATACACACAAACAGAAAATAATGTGATATAAAAAGAATAATCTGTATCTACTGAATGAGATAGTCTGTATAAAATAGTCAGGAATTAATAGGGCATAATATTCCAAATTCTGATATTCGAAACTCAATTTATGATTAATATTTCTCATAAATTATGAATTAATTAACACCTTTATAGTTGCATAAAATTTTGTACAGAAATGGACAGTGGCTTCTCAATTTCAGTGTGTTTTTATCGACTAAATCATAGAGACGGAGGCCGACTCTTCATTTTTATATCATATATTTTTCTTACATTGTTTTTCATATCCTTTTGTGTGCGTAGAGGCCGGCGTATAACTTGTTTGGTTGACGTACATTCCAGGAACTTTATAAGTGTTACTTTAAAAAATAGTTTATTAGTTAATCGTGTATATTTGAGTATCAGAGAAAACTCTCATCCAAATATCGCGTGATAATTTATAGAAATACTAAAAACATTCACATACCGAGTGGGCATGAATTTGGGTAAAAATAATGGTAGTTTTAACATATAATTGACTACAAAAATTCGCTTTAGCTCAATTTTTTGTAGTAGTATGCAAATGTGAGGGGTGGATCACGAAATCACGATAATTTTTTAAAAGAGCCACACTGCTTTATCCGACATTTTAATATTTGAAATTAACTATATATTGTATATATTGTAATACCCCTCTTATTGATAATTATTTTTAAATTTTATTTTGAAACTTGAAAATTAATTAATTTGCTCCCATTGAATACACAAACAATAGATAATTATGGTTATAAGAATTTAAATTAAACTAGTTATAAAATTTTATAAATATAACAATTTTATTAATCTAGAATACAACTCAAGAAAATCTCTGTATATTTTTATAGCCTTTTACCTCAACAATTAAATTACACTAATAATCTAGTTATATTTTATAAATCGGACTCTGTACCCCAGGGTCTTTACTGGGCTGATAAGGAAACGGAAAACTAAAATTTACAATTTAAACAATGCGATTAAATAAAATGAAAACTAAATATGACTCATTACCCTTATTTAACAATTTACAGAATTTATTACTGAATGTCTACTTACAATTTTATTTGGGTTTTTCAGGAATGCACTTTACTCTACAATTCCCTTCTGTGCACAGACTTTTACACACGCTTCACAGACACGTTCACTTTATCCTTTTGGATATCCCGACTCCTGACAGCTTGCATGGACTAAAATGATTATTTTATTTTTAGGCACGGCCACCATTCAATTTGACCGAATATTTATCACCGCCTCCACGTCCTCCTACTTTGTGGTCTACATTTCAACTCCTATGTCTTTCTCATTCAGATTCTGGCACCACACTCCAACATCCTTCCCTCTTGCGCTCTGGCACCCTACTCCACGTCCATCTCCTTTGAGATCACCAGTCCAACTCACTTTTATCTGCTTCACCCTCTCCAGAATATTCTATTTTTTCCACAGCTTTTGAGTTTCCACGTTCTCCAAACGAACACCAACTGTTGGCTTTCTCACGCTCCGAGAGTCACTCAATACAATTAAAATAAACATTTCCTTTTAATATAATTGTGTGTCCACAAAACTTCTGTCATTATGCCTTTAGGCCCTTTAGGCCCGATGTCTGTCAAAACCATTAGCTCTAAGAGCCGCTAAACGTCCAATTATAGTCCTCCCCTTTGCTAAGAGCCGCTTATCCATCATATTATTATTATCTTTTTTATATACAAACCACTCAATAATCCCCAGTCTGAGTTGGTAAACAAATCTGATGAAATATTAACAAAATTTATGTCCTTCTTAATTGGGTATTACAATATATATATATATATATATATATATATATATATATATATATGTAGTTTGAAGATATGTGGGTTATGTTGAGTTCCTTTTAAATATCGTATAGCAGCACTACGAGTTACATTTCTTTCGTATTAAACGTTTGAAATTGAGTTGAAGCAAAAAATTTTTAAATATTGGAAATAGTACTTTGGAATTGCTCGATTTGACTTAAGCGTGATTTTCATATTCTCAACTCGAAGAAAACAATTTTTTTTTAACGAAATTGTTTTACCTATATATGGTCGCTTAAGTGTCAATTTTCGGTATTATCATTTTGATTTTATTTTCAAAATAAAGCTCCTTTTCATATTACATAACATTCTGGTCAGTCATATATATATATATATATATATATTTCAAATCGAAATCTTCTTGATCTTGATACAGCGACAGGGAGAAAAAGAGGGGAAAAAATAAACCGCATTGACGAGAAAATAATAGATTTACGTAGCATTACTGAAAGACCAAATCATTTTAACAGAAATAATTTTCGTTCACTTTGCGTAATTATTGTTCTTTATATTATCTATTATAATTAAAAATTTAGGTCATAAGTGTTCCTTGTACTGTATCAAAACATAAATACCCCGTCTTTGATATCTATATTTCATTTATAAAATTTTTTACTCGTTAATCGTGACACATTTTAATAATAATGTTCGTTTACTTAGAGATACTCAACCCTTTTGGCGAACTACTTTCCGAAATTATATCATCGTGTCTTAAAACTAAAAGTGAATAGCGTATTTGTATAACGGATTTACTAATAAAAACAGCATTCAATCATAAAAATTTTATTTAGGCTAAAATAGTTTCAATTAATTCAATGTATTCGAGAGCTTCGGTAAGAATACTTCTTTAGATCGTCAGAGAGTTTGGATTATTGAAACAATCAAAATTATATAAAGAATAAACTATTATTATGTTAATATATATCTATGCTAGATATATAAAAATTCGGGATTAATACATTTATGAAAAAGTTTAAAATGTTTTTGTATTTGTATTGTGTGAATTGTACTTTATATTTAGTATTTATTTTTTCATTTACGTAAGTACGATGGCTGAAAGTCACGTAACATTTAATCAGTCATATTTTCTTCATTATTATACAATAGTTTGGCGTTAAGTATAAAATACGGTAAAACTGTAAAAGTTTTGTACTTCCTTGTACAAAATGACTCTGTGATCAGATTTGGTATTGATCGCTTTTCCAGCCTCGTTTAGCCGTGCATTCGTCTTCCAGGAAAGAGGGTAACAGGGAAGTATTCACTGGCTTGCAGAAGCAATTTGCCTCATGGTCGTGTGGTCAATAATTGATCTCCGGTCCAGTAAGAGCGTAGGTGTGAGGGAGACGTGTTTTTCTCCCCCGCCGTCCGTCCGTTAACTAGACGAGTGGCCCTGGGGGTGGCGTGGACAGATACGCTAATACCGGAAGTCAACTTATTACATCCGGGCTGGCCATCTTCCCCGTCCCCTCAACGGCGAACAGTTCCTTCGTCATGTCACTTCAGCTTATTGTATCGAACGTTTGCTTACAACGACCCTTAGTGAACTATTCATGTGACTTGCGTTTTGCCAAATTGCTTCCAGAACCACTTCCACACTTACAGAGTCAAGTAAACTGGCACAATTTTTCGTTTAACAAACCTGCAATGGAACGGCTTATCAGAAACTTATTTTTCTTGCATTATGAGAAGTGTTTAGAGATTGAGAGGTCAAGTTTCGTGTTGTGTGAGATTGAGAAACAAATAATTAAAAATTTTAAAAAAGTTTGAGATTCTGACAGTTAAGCACCTAAGTGATGTTTAATATCTAACTGCATCCGAGGATTAAATAAATAATATTTACTACATATATATATATATATATATGTTTTGAATAACAAATTGCATAGTTTACGTAATACTGCGAGCATTGTAGCTCATATTTAATGTAACGGATTAGAAACTGTATTTTTAAGTGGTAATTCGAAAGAAGCGAATCTAATAGTACACGAAATAAGTTTTTTCTATATGCATTTACAATTTATAGCTCTAATGTCATATTACTCCAAGTCTGTCGGTTTGCTAATCAGCTTTTACAGCATCCATTAGAGTGAGAATATTCTTTTATGTCCAAGAAGATGTAAGAAAATCATCTAAGTACGCAAATGTGCATTAATTTTATTATGAAATTTTTAATGTATACAGTAAATTTATGTATTGCAACGTCCATAAATGACGTAATAATTGATTGTTAAAAATTTTCCTTAAACTATTCTGTGATATAATTTGAATTATTCGCCTATAAATTCAGATAGGTCTTCTACTTATTTAGCAGGGTTTGACAGTAAAAGAAGGTTAAATAGTACAGAAATTATGCGTGATGTTTTTGTGTACCGCTATGAAATATTCCATTTTTGTCACAAAACTGAATACCTAACCAATTTTAGTTAAATGTACATTTGAGAATATATATATATATTAGCATACACCGCTTCTCATCCCGCTACCATACTCATACAGGTTGAATGTGAACTTCACCTAAACCGGGAGTAACACTTTGAAATCCAGCTATCCCAAAAACTTTGAATTACGCACTAATATCGGTCTTTTTTAATTAATTTTTATGTCATCTTAATACCAACTATGGTGGAAATAACTTGACATATATATATATATATATATATATATATATATATATTGTAGGGATTACTAAGGAATTTATTATTCAGTTCGGCAATACAGGTGATGTATTTCCGTTACGCCCAATGTTTACGAACGTTTAACCCTGGGTCCGAATGTGTCCCGAGGTAAAGGTATAAAAGCCTTGAGCAGTAAACCCAGAAGGAATTCGATGAAGACAAGCGCCAGCGCAGTAACAGATCGCCAGCTCAGTCGAGCGGCAGGCAATCTTGTTTCCATTCAATAGTGAAGTGTGAGGAAGTAGTGGAGAAGGCTAGCCCGAGGGCAGTAGGGCAGTCTCAGTCGAGTGTCATGATTTGGGCCGAGTATACTTAAGTCCTTGATTTTTGGTCGCTGTTTTTATCTGAATGTGAAATCATTCTGATCCTAAGCAATTTTCTGCGTTGTAGTGGAATCAACTTGTATTTTTTGAAGGACGTTGAGTTTTGCATTCGGATTTAGTATAACGAATCTCACTCGGGGTTTAGATAAACTTGCGAAAGGTTGGTAAAAGGCCACGGGAGATGGTAATCCTGTGCGATGTCGTCTATCTATGATAGCTCTGCCGCCAACAAATTGTATCTTCACACTACCTATGGTGGCTCTGGGAAATACGGCTTGCTGTAGCAAAGTGGAGAAGGTTAATTTAAGGATTTGAGATTGGTTATTTAAAAATAAGTGAGTTGAGCTACATTTTTCTCGCCGCCTAGCCGATTAATTCGGATTGATTCAATCAATCTCCAAATCTCCGAAGTTTGTTCCGAGCATTAACAAACTACAAAGTTACAAGCATTCGTTGCGGTGTGCTGAGTCTCTTGAGAACCTCTTTTGACGTTCCAAGATATTTGTTTCGTTTTAGTTGTGCATAATAATTAAGCGTTATATTTCTATAATAAACATAGTATAACGTTCAATAGTTGTTTGCTTTCATTTTGTAAATTCCTTTAGTATATTGGAGGCCCGTAGGCGACCCTGATCGTGAGATCTGAAATGGCCGTGGAAATAATAGAAATTGATTTTGATTAAATTTAAGTGCATGTAATTTAGAAAATAGTAGGTATAAGAGTTTACCATATATTTTGCCCCTCAAATGTGGAGTATTTTTACTATAATATATTATTGGGCCCTAACGTGCTGGCAGTCTATTTTGTTGTTTTATGTAATTTTACTAGATTTATTAGAGGATTTATTTTGTCTATTACTATATATATATATATATATATATATATATATATATATATATATATTTGAAATACGTCAAGTTATATCCAATATAGTTGGTTCATGAACGATTTACCACATAGGGGCGTGACTCTCGGTGAACCCCAAGAGGTTGGTATTGAGATGACATAAAAAGTAATTAAAAAGACCGATATTAGTGCCTAATTCAAAGTTTTTGTGATCGCTTGATTTCAAAGTGTTACTGCCGTTGCAGACGAAGTTCACTTTCAATCTGTATCAGTATGGCAGCGGGGTTAATAAATTCAAATTACCAACATTGATGCCCAATTCACAACTTTGGATATCCACAGGATGGACAGTGAGCAACACATCTAAGTTAGAAGTTCAACCCTCATGTAGTTAATACTCAGCGGCATGGTGTGGAGGGGTGATTATAGAATTTATTAATAAAAAAGTCGAAAAAATTTAATTAATTAAGAATTGAACATTTCCATCGATTCTAATTTATCGATATTAAATCAAGCTTAATTTTTTTAAATCCAGCTACACATCTGTATTAAACTAGATGTAGATTATATATTTTTTCCTGTTTATTAAAAGGTTGGGATAAATAAACACCCGAGAAATATCCCTAAAACTGTGGAAAGAAGGACAAACTGACTTGTAATATGCATTGTCGAATATTGTGTATCCATTTAATAACTTATAGTTTCCGGAATATTGATAGTTTCTAGGGCTGATGGACTACATATTATTTATATTTTATTTAATTGATATGTGGAAAGTATTGTTTTAAATATTAAAACATGTGGTGCGGTAACGAATTATTTGTGAAATATTATATAAGTATTTCGTTTTAGATATTTATTCAGTGAAGCTTAACTGTTTTGTTATTTGTATTAGGTAAATGTGCATGTGCCTAACACATCATTGGTGAACCTTAGGCTGTTGCTCTGACTACTGAGAGGTCGGAGAAGGAGTTTGAATTCCGCTACACGCGAGGGATTGACAATACTCGCGATTTACAGCTGGGTTAAGCCGCGTTCCTCGGATCGCTTTGGATTTGCAGCGGTGCATATTCAGAGAATGCTAGCAGACACACTCCTCGCCACAAGTACCAACAACGTTCTCCATCCAAAAGCATCACAGAAACATTACTGGTATGCTGTTGTTAAAGGATTGAGAAAGAATGAATTAAAGCTTTGTGATGCGGGTCGACCTCGTTCCCGTACGTACTAAAGAATTACAGGAAGACTAACTTTGATGTACCGAATAGGCAAATCGACCCCATTGCGGCATGAGGCACTTAATGGGTCAAAGCACATTTAATTATTCGTCCGCATAAATCCTACACACATTTATGTTTATCTATAATTAATTAATCAATTCACAAAATCAGCCGTTGTTAACACTACCGTTGTTTATGAAGATGTACATGACTTATGACATTTTATTATTTGTCATTAATGACATATTAATGTAATAGCAGATTAGAGAAACATTTCTTTACTTTATGTTTTATATTTACCTTCCCTTTCCGCAATATTCCTGCCACAGAGGACTACTATGAATGAGCACGTACTAATTAGTGTTTCTCATAGTACTGCGTGCATTAGAAACAACAACTCCCTGTGCTGACAATTGCTCCAGTACGTATTAAAACAGCTTTGAGAAATCCATTATTTATTTATTATTATTTAATATAACTTTTTATTATATCTATTAAATAAGATTAACTATTTGTTTGTTTGTGTGTATGTCCGGATACAAATCTACGTCCGTGGAACAAATTTGACCAAATTTTGTACACGTATTCGTTTCAAACCGAAAACAAACACTGTGGTGTTGAGACTTGGCTACCACCCACGGTTCGGGGGAACGAAGGTGGAAATTTTCAAACGTCCTAAAACGGACGGATGAATATTTTTTTGGGTGAATGAGATTAATAGTGTATCCCCCGATGTTGATAGTGTGTAATTTCAACCAGTTTTGGCATGGGATGAGGATAGAAAGGCGACACACAAAAATAACGCTAAAACAACCGAGATTGGAGTTAAATCTGGAGATATGGATCTCACTGAATTTAATTATGACAACGCCGGGCACCCAGATAATTTAATATACATGCAAAATGCGCAAATGAGTCGATGCCAAATGATTGTAAAGTAATGGAGGCAATATGCAACAAATATTTACACAGCAATAAGATATAATATGTACCAAATGCCCGACCTTCCTGATGCAGGTTTTCCCTGCATCACATTTAGGCGAATTGCCGGGGGGCCCTAGTTAACCCTTGCTCTACCATTCATCGTCCCCCTTTTCAGTCCCTTTCCTATACTATAAGAGGGGAGTGGCAACTATGTGGATTACACCATATATAGCCTGTCTACACCTTCTTCTCTCGATATTAAAATGAAAAATGTTAAGAGAAATTACTCAATTAATTAATGGCATATGAATAAGAAAATTCAGGAGTCATTTTGGAAATGGAAGAAATGCAAAGATGAATCTAGCCAGCGACTTTGGGAAGACCAAAAATGATCATATGATCATGGGTTTTATCATCAGAACTACTGAACAACTGTGACAGATAAGAAAATTGATACAGCAGTAGGCATAAATGGCGAGAAAATGGGACGGATGTAAAAAACTTAAGAATGTCATTAGATAAGAAGATGGGAAGGTCTAGAATGAGAAGGATGAATAGAAATAGGTCAGCTTCTGCTAGCTAAATCTTTGCGTTAATTCAGGTTAAGTACATCAACGACTAGAAATTTTGTTCCAATATTTGTTTTACTCGTAGTTCAGATGTTCCATTGTGTACTTTACATAGCTACACGACTATGGGCAGATGGTTAAGGAAGCCTGCGAGAGAATTCTCTCGCAGGTGAACCTTCCCAGAGAGCTCTGGCGGAGACTACCTTTGGGGATGCCTTCACATCTCTCTGGTTTTTTGAACTTAGGTTCCCACATGCCGAGGCACCTTGGCCTGTTTTGAGAGGTGTATGTTCCGGGGTCGCAGACCTTGGGCATACGGTAAGAGTTGTCCGCTATTCCTATTGGAATAGTCGGCCAGCTACCTCCTAAACTAGTCTCCCTCTCCCGCCATCGGAAGGGCGTGGGACAAGTACTAAATGCCCGACCTACCTGATGCAGGTTTTTCTAGGGTTTTCCCTGCATCACTTTTAGGCGAATTGCCGGGTAGGATCCTTAAACCATAGCCCAGGGGCCCTACTTAACCCTTGGCTACCTTCCTCTACCTTTCCGCATCCCCCCTTTCAGATCCCTTACTATGGTATTAAAGGGGAGTTGCCACCATGTGGATTACCCTCATGTAGCCTGTTACCCTAAAAAAAATTGGGCAGAAGGTTCCGAAAAAGGATGAAGAGGGTGATAATTTGACGAGGTGATATGGAGATGAGATGAAGTAGGAAACATTTGAAACAGATCAGGACAATCATTCAATAGAAAATCATGGGATGGGTGCATTTCCATGCTATGTGTAATCGAGATGATGAAGAGAAAACTTAATACTGGACACGAACACAATATTCTATAACGTTAGGAACCCTATGAATTATAGCGAAATTGATAACTATTAGCAAGTAATATAGGCCGTTTACACATGTTTTTAAAATGTCTTCTATTCCGCCCCCAGCCCTATACGATGTCATATCCCCACGATGTTTATCTCGTATCGTAAGGAACATGTGTACAAAGTTTTGTTTAAATTGCTACACTTTTTTATATTATATTATAACGACAGATGTCAAGCTGCCAGTCCATGATTGGTTCCTACCTCAACTACATCGATCTCTGGACCCCTCTGTTCAAATTAAACAGGGGAACACCAAAACAATATTAAATAAACGAACAGGTAAAAATAGTAACGTCTTTATTTCGTGAGGATCTTATGAGATACTTAGGTATTGATTTATGAAAATGAGGTTCTACGCAACGAAGGCATCAGGATGACAACAGTGGGCGTCCGGTCATGGAAGGAAGTCCGTTGCAGATTTTTACATACCTTTCTGCCGCTCCTATCGCCTCCGCTGTGTACAGAGTGGAATTCCACAGCGAGTTCACCGCGTACAACTTGTGCCGTCTGTTAAATAACATGTTTCGCTTTGTTGCCTGACACGTGCGTGCCAAGTTTTCACTTCTTACTAAGTTGTGAAAACAAAATCTCGACAACAATGTGAATAAAATTTAACATAAATTGTGAGACAATTAGTCGGTTTCTAAGCGACGGAAAACTCACAAAAGTGATATTAAACCACTCGCAAAAATATATTTACTAAGTACACGTTACAAGAACCGTAGAATTCAAATAGTCCCTGACTGAGGAAATTGAACAATTCAAAATTACCATTAAAAACGTAAACATAAAATACATTAATGCGAAAAGAAACATAATACAAATAATATAAACTACACACATAAGAAAATACAAAAATAGGTAAAAGGAGTATTTACGAAATAGACAAGTAAAGAGTTGAAATTGTTCGTAATTCAAGAATAGAGAGAAAGCTTTCACAAGCTATTATATCAGGATATTTCCATCCTGATTCTTTAATTTAATCGTTTGTAGTGTAAGCTTAACTTCAGAAATAATACTACACTTTTTATTACTGCAGAAGAATTTTTCTGGCAGGCTTCATTTCTCCTCCTGTAACAATTAGTAACATGAAAAAAAAATAAAAATAAGTACAACATCTATGTTAAAGGTATATTACTTAGATAAATAAAAAAATAGCCTAATGTTAGTGCTAAATTAAATACCACACAACATTTCTGCAATCCAAAGAATTGTTTAATATGATATTGACATACAAACAGCATCTACTGTATCAATTTCTATCCTGTTATGCAGTTACTTCAACGGAAATAATAAGAAATTATAATAATGATTTCATTTTAAAATTAAATATAAAAAACAACAGCCTATTAGTCAGAAAAAATTATTAGTCGTGATTTAACGAATTTATTAGAAAAATATAACTAATGTTTTAATTTAAGAAAAATTTGTTTGAAATTAAATTCAGCATAATTGTGCTAAGAAATCGGTAGAACAAAATGTTTATTAGTTCCTGGATTATAAACAAAACATAAAATTACTGATGTTAATTTATATTTCCTAATAAATTGGTTACATCACGACTAATTATTTTTTCTGACTAATATGCTGCTATTTTTAATATTTAATTTAAAAATGAGGTAAGAATATTATATTTGTTAATATTTATCATCATTTGTTTTGTTAAATAATTTTATATTTTGTTCATCATCCGGGAACTAATTCACCAGCAAGAATAATAAGCAAAATTAATGAGCGGAGTTATACAATTCTATAGAAACAGGTTGTAGCTGCTAATATTCTTAATCAAAATTAAATAAATTAACGACCATTGTTTACAGACATTTAGAAATATTTTTTTCAATATAACGGTGACGTTTCAGTACGTTTTTTTCACTTTCATCACGCTTCAACTTTAATCCTATTAGATAGTTTTATTCATTAATATTGGATATGTCTTTCATTAAGTGATTTCTTTTATTCAAATAATTTTGAAGAAAAGCTTACAACTTCAAATAACCCTTACAGACGAACAAGAAATAGTGGCAGTTTTCAATGTAGTCTATTATCTTATTTGGGTGCAATGAATATATAATTATAATTTAGTAATTAATATTCATAAGATTTAATTTATTTTACATAGAATCGTCCGCTTGAATTGATAGTTTATAGCGAATTAATTCTGTTGAAGGTTTCTGCAAACACAGTCTGCAGTAGTGATCGGCTCCTGTCAAAATATTTCTTTATTTACATATATACAATATAAGTAGTGGATTAGTTATAAGATATCCTACTTCAAGAGAAAGTGTACAGCCTATGCATACATTTTCTTTTAATTAGAAATGGTTTTTTTTTCTAACAATTTTTTTGTAGTTTTACACCTTACAATTTCTTTAGGTCGTGATAGGAAATGACCGGAGTTCATGACTTGCAATAAGGAATAGAAGCCAAAATATATGGCTTGAAGGGCACATCCGTTACTTGCGTCGTTTACAGTAGCGCGGTAATTATTAAGGGTTACGGCACATTAGCCTCTATTGGCCATTAACGCTTCTTGAGGAAGGAGAAGGTAATATTTTTACTTTCTGAGAAGAGTAAGAAGTTTACGATGGGTGTTGCGGCAGTCATATTTTTGCACAAGTAAAAAATTATGTCACTACGAATTTTTTTAATTGTAGGGACAGTACAAGCAGTTACGAATCACCTTTATAAGCAATAGCAAATACTTTCAAGTTGGCCTTTTTATATTTATAATAAAACCCTAAGTGCGAATAAATGGCCATATCGAGACCATAAAACTGAGTGTCATACGATTAAATTTAATGAGAAAATAAACGTTGCCTATATTGAATAAATAAATATTTTATTTATTATTTATTTTTGTGACAAATAGAAACAATACTTTTTTTTTCAGTGAAAAATCTTATTTCCACTAGCCACATGGTAATGTTTGACCTCTTAATAATTCGCATTGGATCAGTTAAAATTAATCTGAATTGGTAAGTAGGTAAGTATTACAATTTGTTGGAGAACTTTATTCAAATACAGTACAGAAATAGAAGTACAAAAATTGAGATCCGAATAACGGTAATCGACTTCTAATAATAATAATACAACAAGAATTATTAGCGTCTGGAAGAAATTTTATTTACATAGTAAATTTCGTTTCTCGAGTCTAAGAACATTGATTTAAGACGAAAGGCGAATGCAAGTATCTTTGATTTATGCCAAAGAAAGAGAAGCGCCGGCTTATTTTAATTAAACAAGTCATTGTCGGCGGAATTTCACAGGAACAATTACGATAAATTATTGCAAGTATATAAGCTTATAATTTTGTTATATGGTTATGTAAGTGTCCAGCACGTCACCCGTTGACAAAAACGAGCAATACATAAATGTTTTAATGCTCCACCTAAATATGTACTCACCACGTCACTTTCTAAACAAATTACGGTACATTTCCTACAAAAAGACTATCTTTCAGTGAATACTGTTCGAGTTCACGAATAAATAAATTAATTAGTGCACGCCGTAATTTCGAAGTCTAAAGGGATGTCGTTTGCAGTTTGGAAACGTTTTTTCGCAGATGGAGGAATGCCGTTGTCTCACCCCACGTGAACAGCCGGCAGAGAGTGACGAGATGGAAGTTGAGCGAGCAGAGTAACATTTGAGTTACGAGCAGTGAATTGTTATACGAACGCTTGAAGTAGAATTTTCAGGCAGCGATCATTATGACGGACTTGAGACGGCTCATGCTCAAACTAATTCCAGTCGACTACAGAAGGTCAAAAGCACGTTAGAGTCTACGTCAAAGACACGCCGCAACCACGAGTCTACAGCAACTGTAACCACAAGTCACCCCACATAAGTGTAAAAAGTACATACACTCGCATGAGCCAGGTATCGGCCATTCTATGAAAATAATTATTGCGCAATTGTTTATATTTTATAAGTAAATTCATATTAACCACTTGTTTTTTGCTGCTCGCCGGATTTGTACCTACACATTATACCTGAGAGAAATTATTTCCTTTTAATTTTTAACTGAAAATAAATGATGAAATATTTGTTTTAATGTATACAAATATCCCAGTTTTCAATCTCATTATATTTCCTTCGAAGTTCTAACACGGATTAAAAATATTTGTTTAAATAATTAATAAATTGTCAGTCCCAACAATTAAAATATTTACCTTTGCAATGATAATTTTAAAATCATAGGAATATTTTATATTATTTCAATAGTAGATATAAAATAAGGACATTAAAAAATGGGTTTACAAAATCTTTTAATATTTTTAAGGTTATTTTGATACAGGAGATAATAAGTTCCGAAAGTAAATAAAACTGAGACTGAAAATTGGATTACTTGTTAATTATAATAATTAAATATAATCAGCCTAAAGATAACAAATATTTAAATATCTGTTTTAATTACAATTAGTTTATTGTGCAGTATTTCGGGGATACATTGTGGGTTATATCTTACTTTTTTTAGAGGAATAGGATTCAAGACGGTATTCCACAAGATGGCAACTCACCTGTAATAGCATAGGAAGGGATTTGAAAAGAGGGGGATGCGGAAGGGTAGAGGAAGGTATCCAAAGGCTAACTAGGGTCTAATGGCTGTATTTTAAGGATCCTACCCGGCATTTGCATCAAGGTGATGCAGGACAAACTCTATAAAACCTGCATCAGGCAGGTCGGGCATTTGGTACTAGTCCCTCGCCCTTCCGATGGCCGGAGAGGGGTTCGCTGTGGGGACGCAGCATTCACTTCTCCGTGCCTCGACCGGTTTAGGAGGCAGCTGGCCAATGAAAATAGCCAAAAACTCTCATGCCCAATGTCTGCAATGAATAAATAAAAATATTATTTATTAGACAGAAAGAAATATAATTAACAACTGAAGTAAGTGTTTTACATCCAAGTTTAGAGTTGAAGATCTTTAACTTTAAATTAAAGAAGTATAATTAATTTATTTGGGTCTTCTTCAGTCATAAATTTTTCTGTACGTTTGAGGTGGCTTTTGATGAAATAGCATTAAACTTCTTTGTGTTATTAGAATGCTGCTGTACTTCCAGTGATACACAAAAACGAAATAGTTTTTCCAGGAGTTAAATAAATGGATCGTGCCGACGTAAAACTTGATCATGTGAATTTCGACATGTTAATATAATTTCTATTTCACTACCACTATGAAACTGGGGACAGAGAGATATTATGCTCGTACTAGGGGCAAAGCCACAGTTGCAATATGTGTTCTTTTTATTTTTACAGCTGACACTATATCATTAAAAAACCACATTACCTGCCCCGCCTAGACAATTATGTTAGTGTGGTTTGTTATACAACACTGGCGAGCGTCTGTGTTCATTCGACGGAATAAAATTCGTTTTAATACACCTCCTGCACCGAATGACTAAATTAAAAGCTGGAATAATTTATTAAATGACGGAAACTGAATTTTTGCGTGTCCGTCAGATATTAATTTATGAAAAGAGATCGGCTGGAAAGGTTGAAGACAGACTTGGTAATCCCTACGATTTCGCAATCACCAGCAGGAAGCGGCCTTGTTTCTAATATTCGGGAAGGATCAGAGATCAGTTGGAAATGTTCGAAATAAATTTATTTTATTTTAATTTTTCAGTAATATTACAGTCGTTGTTATAACATTGAGTAGTTGATGGGAAAATAAATTTTGACTTGTATTTGGTTTAATTAAGAATTAAATTTTAATTTTTTAGTACGGATATATACAGGGTGATTCTACCGTTACGGGAAAATTTTAAGGGGTTTTACAGTTCGCTAAAACATGCAGTACAGGAATGTATGTTTTCGCGTTTAGGCAGAAAAAATGAGACAGGAAAAGAAAAACATTGTTTATTACCATCATCGCAAAGTTTATAATAAATTACAAAAATGAAACTGCTTACAGTAGCTTGGTAGCATCTAAAGAGTATTGACTATAAGTTGCAAATGACGTTTTCCCCATAGATGCGTCAGATCACGGATGGTCAGGCACACCACTGCCCTCTACCCACAACATTGTCATACAATCACAGATGCCTAGATTGTATGACTGTTGGTGGTCGCAATTTTGAGCATTTATTGTAATAATTGCCGGGAAGGAGCACTTTGCGATTACGTACATAAATAATGTTTCTCTTTTCATGTCTCAATTTTGGTGATCGTGCCTCAACACGTCACTTCCGTCCATACATTTCTATACAAAAACAACGTATGTTTTAGTAAACTGTAACGCCCCTCAAAGTTTCTCCCGTCAACCTGTAGTTTTACCCTATTTTTCAAAAGTTTGCAAGTACTAACACTACCCTGCGTGTATATTGTATATTCGTAAAACGGAAGAAGAATCGGTTTCAAACGAATATCCGAATAGAAATCGGCGATTTCTAAGATCAGACAATAATTGCCTTTCTCTCTACCAGTAAAGTATTTACCATACGGAGATAGTTTTATATAAGAGTCTTACTTCAGGGGAAAAGAACAAAAATAACTACAAGAGTTTTAAGAATCAGTGTCAGAATATTTTACTGTTTAAGAGTTTCTTTAAAAAAGTTTTCTACCGCAAAAATGTTAATGTGTTGCTCTTTAAACTATTTATTTCATAACTTGCATACTCTCCGTTTAGCTTTTTCCGCTCTTTTCTTTGTTTGTTTCACGTACGACCTGGAGTTTCTAGGGAAGGACAGATTCCTCGTCGTTCAGTTTTGTGAAGCTAACCTGTCCGTCGCTTGTGTGTTTGTGCTTCTTCCTACTGTGCTCGTGTCAGGATTTGTGATTATTCTCGTGTGTTGTGTAGTTAAATTTTTAGTGATTTGTGATAGTTGCATAAATAATTACTGAGCGCGTGTTTAATTTGTAGGCATGCTCTGTAAATATTATGTTTTAATAGTAACGATAAGGGATCTTTTTTAATACTATTAAGTAAATATAAATGTTATATTTTTAGTTATGTTGGACATGCAAATTTGTGTGTTTCCTGATATATAGTATTCACACGTCTATTTATAATTGTTCTTAATTGTATATTAATCTAATATTTTTTTGTAATTTAATGTAATGACATATACCATTTCCTCATTCAAGGACTATTATAATAAATAAATAAAATTAATTAAGATAATTTTAAATTCAAATATAAGTTATCACGGTTGTATATCTCTAGTGCTGTAGAAGTGTTAAGGTTGTTTTCGAACCTGTAATGGTTATATATGTTATTGCGGTTTCTACTAGACACATTGTTAAAAAATTTGATGGTTCTTCAGCTACTTAGGACTGGAGAAGATGATTACTGTCTTGACAGGGTCTATGTTTAAATCGTTTCTCTTGACGGAATTACGAACGTACCGTGGAGCATTGGTAATGGATGGATATATATTACTTACTGCGAATGGGATGTATGTCGGTGGCAGTTTGAAAACAAATATATGAACCATTGAGTAAATAAATAATACAATTTTCAAATAAAAATATCTGAAAAATTTATCCTGAAAATTTGTTTACACTTTTAAACACCTGACGAATCTACTGGGATAAATTTTAAACCCTCTTGTTGCTCAAAGGTTCTCCTAAAACACTGCTGCAGGTAAATTGTTTCAATTCGTCTATCGATCTGTAAAAATGAAAATATTCCTACGTCTGATTTTTTTTTGCGGTCTTATTTTGATTTTAAATTCGTGATCACCTCTTCCAATGTAAGTTAGCTTATCAAGCTTAACCCATATGTCTTTCCACACTTTGTTTTCCGTATAGCGCAAAGACTGTTTTCCTTCTGGTTGCTAAAGATTCCACTCAAATTTCTCTACCTGATCTCGCCCGTGACCAGGCCCCGTCAACAAATTTACGGCTCCCGCCTGAAGTATTTTTTTCTGTAAGTATCCCAAAAACCTGCTCCATACTCGTGTATGTACGAGCAAGTAATTTATACACAAGTCCTTTTGATTTTTCAGCTCCTCTTTTTTAATATTCTAATTACGCAGTGTAAGAATTTCCACACTTTTCGAGACGAAGACTACTTTTTTTTCCACCGTACATTTGAGCTCAAAACGTTTTCTTAATATTTGCAGCTTTTTACTTGAAGCACTTTCTCTTCACTCGTATATATTTTACAATATTTATTTGCTTTTATGCATGCTTTATTTTATTTCCTCAACCCTGCTATTAAGTGTAAATAAATTTTATAATGCGTTTTCATCCGAATCTCTTTTGTTTTTTTCTATAACGAAACAATCACCAGCAAAAAGCCTAATTTTAGAACTTATTTTAATTGTTACATCATTAATATATATCAGGAATAAAGGACCGATTTACTGGCCCTTGTTACGTGAATGCAGTACATCCGAATCAGCTTAAAATACAACTCTTAAATATAAATACTTTTGATGGAGAGACGTATCTAATTCCAAATTTTTAAATTTTGTTACATCAGAGACAAGGCCACTGTCTACACTGAGTACTATTCCATGTGAAGAAGTGTGTGTAGGAGTGTGTGTTCCACCCTTGCGCGAGCTTTTGGGGCGGCCTGTGCAGGCGGCGCACGTGCCATCTTGATGCGTTACGGCGCAGTGCATACGCGATCGCTGTTCAATCCAGATCCGGGGATTGGCGACAACGTTACAGAGGCAATTAGGCCAACCCAGATACGTCTCTCCAAACACACGTCCGTAGGTGCTGACTCCCACTTCATATGCTGCGGGACAGCTTCAATCAAAAACGTACTAAGTGCCCAGGGTTCGTGGGCACCTCGCGCTTGAGTAATGATATTTGAAAGACAGATGAATAGGAAACGTCTAGAATAATTAAGTTAAAATACTTGTAAAGGTATTTCCAATTGAAAATATTTGGTTACTTAAGATCGGCCAGATTTATAAATAAATTCCATTAGGATGTATTTTAAAGATCACATTTTTACAAGTAATGTTTCTTTTATACCAAAACTAGGTTTTATCCCTTTTTTATCACCTAACAGAACTAACCGCCCTAAACGTATTATTTGTGGATTGATAATATTTCACTGCCTTGACTATTATTTTTCATACAAATAATAAACTGGGGATAACAGTCAGAAACATAAGATTTCGGATCAAAATTTCAGAAATAATTATTTTGGATTGCATCGTTTAAAGTATTAATAAGGCGTAAATAGACAATTAAAAATTATAATTTAATCAACCACATTTTTCAGTCCTAATGTCATCAGATATAATTTATATTAAAATCGACTATTTTTTTTCTTTTAATATATGTTTTTATAAACAAATTTTTGGTTGCCGTATTGGAGGACCTTGTCATGCAGAAAATTTGAAACTGAAAGTTCCAGGGTTTAAGTGTCCAGTTCCGTGGCTAACAGTGGTTCTTCCGTCCATACTTCCACCTAACAAGGCTCATGCATTCTCCGAAGTCAGAAACGAACGGCTGTTTTCTTCGTTTCGGGAGAAGCCATGGTATCAGAAAATAGATCGGAGTAGGATAGAAGGAAGGTAGAAGCGAGGTTTTGAGAGTGGAAACTTTAAATTGGAAAAGGAGGTGTGTAGGAGCATCGAGAGCGGAATTGTTTAGAGCATTGAGAGAGTGAGTTGTGGTTGAGCCGTGAGAGAGAAGTAGCTATGTTTTTGAGTCGTGAAGGAAGCAGTTGTTTTCGAGACTAGAGAGAGAACAGTCGTATTGGAGCATTATGAGAAGTAGGTGTATTTTAGCCGTGTGAAACTGTGAGACATCGACTGAGAGAGAACAGAGCGAGACGGAGTCCTTGCGTGGTGCAAAATCTGGAGGATCTTCCCCCATGCACAAAATAAGAATAATAATTACCATCCTTCGATTAAATTCACGCATGAAACTTGAAAACAAATGTTAGTTTAATTTTTTATATACTTCAGTTTGTCTCACCTGTACAAAAATTTACATAGAGTTTTAAACCTCTGCTGAGAACTCACTATCGATCAAAAAAAATTCTGACGTCTTTAACCTATCATCCTAAGTTTTTCCAGAACAACATTAAAGTCATTTTAGTGAGCAATATATATTAAAAAGACTTCATAAACAAATATATTAAATAAAGATTAATTAAACACAAAGGGCACATATCCAATACAAACTCTTAACAAAACATTAAGATCTCACATTACTACGCTATTCCATCAAACTTTACACGATTCATTAACACAACTATTCATGTCCTATAATATTCGGCTTATCACAAAATCCACCAATTATTTATCCGCCATTATACAATATTTGAAAGACCATGTTTATAAGAACATAATTCATAACGTAGTTTACGAATTGAAATGCAATGGTTTTCATCCATTATTATTATTGGTTTTCATCCATCATTACGAGAGTTAGGTAACTTTAATCTTTCAAATGATTGTCATTTCCAAACACATTTTAGACACCAACAAAACTTTCAACTGGGATAATTACCTAATGTTTGATAAATAGATCAATTACAAATATAGATTAGTTTCTGAAATGCTACTCCCAATATACAGACACTGATTTCTTCATTTTTTATTTGTATTCGCATTAGCATCAGTGTTCATTAGCGTCTGATTGTTTACAATAGATTATTTACATTACATTTAACGTGCTACTGAAATTCATTTGTGCAACAATAATTTAAATTTTTTATACATTGTATTATTTCTTCTTGTTATTTTGGATCATCTGCTATCTATTTTTGTTCCAGTTTTGGAAACTAGTTCACGAAACTATGTATTAATTTCGGATAAATTAAATACAGGGAGAAACCTTGAGAAACCTGAATCGGTTAAGTCAGACTTTCGGTACTTGTCTCACGCTCTTCCGATAACTGGAGATGGCGATGCAGAGTTCTCGACTCCATACCACGAACGGGTTTGGAGGAAGCTGGCCGACTGTCCCAATAGTTATTATTTATGGATACGTTTGAAACACACGGTTTAAGTATAGTTAAACTAACGAGAGTACACATTATGGTAAAAAGGACTGTTGAGGTAGACGTTGATGAGTAGAAAAAACCAAAAACAGTCTCCAAGTTTATAACTTTATTAAATATATAGTCGGAAGCTTTCAACTCATTGTTATAATCATCCTGAATGAACATTAAAAACGTTACCACTTATATAAAAACATGTTCATTCAGGATGATTATAACAATGAGTTGAAAGCTTCCGACTATATATTTAATAAAGTTATAAACTAGGAGACTGTTTTTGTTTTTTTCTACTCATCAACTAACGAGAGTTTAACGTTATAATTTTTGAAATGGTTGTGAAAACGCTTCTATTTTTCCCACAGTATAAATTAATAGTTTGAATATTTACATCTCCGTTTTACGATTCCTGATAGTGGTATGTAATTTATATTGATACTTATCCGGTGTTAATGTCAGGCTAATTGGAATTGATCAATACTTCAATGATTTCCTAGATGTAATCATGTCATTATATGTTGACATTGATCATTTAATTGATTTATCTCTGACATGCACTTTTCAAAGTGTAAATGTTTTGGGATATATATACGCCGTGAAGTCTATACTTGGTCCGACAAAGGTGTTGACAAGTGAAAGCCTTCAAGCATTCATGTTGTTTTCGTAGTTACGCAACGCTGCAGTACAGAGCCTTGAAAAGAATGTCAAAGGCTTCATTACAGACCATTTAGATCACGAGATTCTATACCAGTCAAGGTAAGGCATATTTAAAACTGAACCTTTTTAAGCAAAGAATTACCGATCTGTAAATTTTATGTTCATATATGTGTTGATAAAATTAATTCGTTTGTTCTGCCTATCGTAGTGGGGTTAAATGCAACGCAAATTTTTATGTAGGCTGATATAGTTGAAGAGTGAAGTGAAATGAAATTAATGCGTAAGTAATATGTAATATGAATGATAACGGAAACAGGGCTCTGAATCATAAGATATCAAAAGACATGTACGAGACTTAGGATGAAAGCAGTGACATTTAGGTCATAATGAGCAGCAGCAAACAAAGACCGTAAAAATGTGAATGAAGAATCTATTTATTGAAAACGCATTACAATATTGTAATGGGATATCTAAGAAAATTTTTTAGACGAAATGTGTCAAAACCTAAGATACATGCGAAACAAAAATATGTGCGCCACTCGTTAATTTTTAAGTTATTAACGAACGTGTTGATGCATTATCTGCGCCTACTCAACAGTTACGTAAAATTACATGCCTAATATTAATTTCGGTTACAAGTCTCTATTTATTGTTAGTCTGTCTTCAACATTTCACTTGTCTACGTCCTTCTGTGACTGTCTAACTTGTCCATGTGTTCTCTTGTCACGTCTAACGGACGTTGTCTACAGGAACTTTATTCAGAACACTATCAGATCTACAGCACGCGTTCTCGCAAATAAAAAGCAGCACGACAGACCTCAAGCACATTTTAGCCTCATTGTTCGAGATTCACAGACTGTCGACGACAGGTCTCGCTCGTTAGGCTCTATCTCATTAGGACCGCCTTAAACAATTACATTATTCATCAAACATTATACTTCTTGAACGCACCTTGGACAGTGTGTGTTAGGTTGCGGCACTCCATGATCAGACGAGTGAATGCGTAGTATACAGGATTGAGAGAAAGTTCTATTGTATAAGTCGCGAGAAGTAGCAAGTCGTGTAAGATGCGCAGTAGCCCACTTCTGTGTAATTGTAGTGGGTGTTGGCCGAGGCTCAGTTTAACAGGTACTTTTGTTACGACAATTTGGTAGTGTTAAGTCTATATTGAAAAAAATTATGCATAAATGTGTTCAGGTCAGGATATGTTGTACAGCAAAATTCTCACCAGTAAATCTTAAGAGGTCATAAATAAATGGTGTGGTTAACACCTTTCTGCTTTCTGTATATCCCGTTCGTAAGAATATAATATTTTGTAGGATTGTGATTGCGTAGTTACAGCTTCTCCGCGAGGGAGAATTCCCAACTGACGACAATGCTACCCTCCACCTTCTTCCTTCTATTACAGCGCATCTGACACGACTTACTTTATCTCTTGACATATACTTTTGTTGTGTTTCCTAGTAGATGATATTTACAAAACTTTCTTATAAACTGCTAGAACGTTAGGAGGTTTTTCGTTACGAAGGATTATCGGACACATGATTATATGATAATTTTCGACCTTTATTTTCTTTATTTTGTATAATAGTTTATAAAGCTATTATCAGTTTACATAGTATGTTTGTGTGTTATTTTATAAATCTTACTCTATCAATTAAATATAAGCAAAATTCCTACAATAATTTTTATAGTTTTCTAAAACATCTTTTAGATACATAAATAACATATTGAAACTTACACCCAATACTGTGCGATTTTATAAGTAGAAGTTAATAAGATTTATGTTTCAATAATACTAAAAAGCGATTTATTTATCTACATTCATACAAACTCTCCTACGCTCGCTTGTATCTCCCCGTAAAAGTGCTTTAGTCAAACACACAAGTACGGATTTGCGGATCAACAATAGGGCCAGTGTCGCCATGTTTAAATTTTCGGAGGCGCTAACCTCCTTCTTCAGGAGATAGTACACAACTTAAAGGACCTTGAAAAACTTCCAAGTGTTTTTAATATCCTACTGGAATAATATAGATAGTATCAGACCTTTAAATTAATTTTTTGTTGACCTTAATCGACAAAGCAAAGTGTACCAGAGGTTTCATAATCAACATACAACTTTCGATATTTCCTCACATTTTCAAAAAAGGGGACAATCAAATTGTACAGTGCTGGTTGGGCTACGCAGTCCAGCGTGTATGTGCGTGTTATATGTTGGAGGTCGCGGACGCTATGTAGGCTGCGGGTAGGTCAGCGACCTTCCACAATGCATCATCCCACCTATGCCATTCACTTATACTTTGAGGATATTACAAAATAAATTATGGTGGTTTCTTCTAGCTACCAACGTGAAATGTTCGCCAAAATGACACTTTATATGTATCTTCACAAATAGTTTAAATTATCAACATCAGCAATCCCAATATGCAAATGGTTACGGAATGAATTACTGGTTAAATTCTCTATAAAATATATCTTATAAAAAATATATCTGCAAAATTTACGAATCTCAAATAGGTTATAATTGATAAATGTAAATTGTAAAATGGACACAGCCTTCTGTTGAACATACAGCCGTAAGTAAAACCGTAAAGTTATATATCTATTTACACGGTCATTCGCCATAATTCTGGTGTTAAAAATTAAATTTATAAGTATGATATACATATGTAGGACATAATTTGAAATGTATACATACGTTATAAGATGACCTAGTGGGGCTATATTCTTAAAGGTTTTTTATGTGAATGTTGATTGATTGTACGATTTTCTTATATGAAACCAATTTGTTTCATTTATTTCATTAATAGTCCTCGTGTTTTAACCGTGAACAGTCGTTGGTTAAATGCAGATTTGCCTTGATAACTCTTCGTCATTATGTTTGTAGTGACCATTTTGTCTAATTAAACGATGTTTCTTTTTTCCTCACCAGCAATTTCCGGCTTTGAAATCCGTCATCTGTTTATTCAACATATTCTCCGGGAGAGTCTTCATTGTCTTAAGATTTTATTTTTCTATTGAAATATGTAAGAAGTCTTAAGAGAAATCCGATTATTAGTTGCAAGCCCTCCATTGATGCATAAACTTTCAAAATTACAAATAATACTTGCTGGTTTTAAATTGATTATCGTATGTATTAGTTTGCTAGTTATTCATGAGGTTATATTATGTATGCTTCAAAAGTAGAAATAAAAAAATAACCGACGTGACTCGCATCATTTAGCCAAGCCATTTCTTCAAGTATACAGTTCTTTCAACACGTTAATCTGCCATATTGCTCTCCTTGCGACTCACTGCGTCTTAGTCACTTATGTACACTCCTCTTGACACACACACACACAGGTGAGCACTCCTTCCTCAATGCAAGATTCAAACAACATTTCGTACGAGTGTTTATTCGACCTGTAGCTTACCTTCTAGTGTCTTGAAGCAGCTTTTGTAACTACTGATTCATCAAAGGATAAATTATGAGAATTTAGTATGCATATCTTCCAAATAAGAACAAGGGATAAACTAAACGACAATTGCACAGTCAAGAACATACCGTGTTTAGAGTGTTGCGTTCGAGAAGGAGTGCTGAAGTTTTTTGAAAAGGTGTTTAGTTGTACAGGTCTCTTATTCGTATATCAATACAGGGAAATATAGGTCGCGAGAAATAGCAAGTGGTGTCAAGATAAGATCCTCAGATGCCCTGTAATTATAGTGTGAGTAGCTCATAGCTCAGTTAAACACAAACCTTTGTTACGGCAACTTGGTAGTGAGCATTCTAGATTAGATTGGAAATATATTGTATTCAGTTCAAGATATTTGGTAAACCAAAGACCTCACCCGTAAAAGTAAAGAGATGATAAGTGCAGGTTTTGTATAAAGACCTTTCCACTGTCTGTATACTCCGTTCGTAATACAATTAATGTTTCCGATAATGATAGTGGCGTAGTCCCCTCCACCTTCTCCCTCCTACTGCGCATATGACAAGACTTGCTACACCTCACGAGCTAGAACTGGCCAGTTTCCAGCTTCTAAATACTCTTTTAGCGCGTTCGATTTGAATATAATCGTAATCGAATCTGATTGTTTTGTAGACCTCTGATATGTGATTGATTTTTTTAGTGTAACAGACTAAGGATAATTCCCGTGGTGGCTACTCCCCTATAATAACATAGGAAGGGATTTGAAAGGGGAGATGCGGAAGGGTAGAGGAAGGTAGCCAAAGGTTAACTGTTCACCCCCGCCCTTCACTATTTTCTGATTTTTTACGCCCGCATTGTTGTAATAAAATTTTACATTGATTTACACATTCATCGAGGCTCGTATTGTGTTTAGAATTTTTATTTTATCCTTCTGAGAAGAATAATTTTAGAAAATCCTTCATACATTTTTGTGAAAAGACTTCGATTTGCTTCAGCTAACGTATTTATAAAATTGCTCAGATAAGTAGTAATTATTACATAATCGTAGGATGTGGACACGAGACTTCAATATCGAAGGGTTACTGGCTAACGAACAAAGTCTTTATAAACACACATTTATGCGATTATGTAAATGTATGTCTTATGAAATAAATGTAAAAGTTAAGAAAATGTAAATTATACGTAAGTATGATATACAGAATAATACTGGTAAAGAATCAATAACCAGATTGGAGGGGGGGGGGGGGTAAAATATAGTTTAAGGGGGTTATAAAAATAAGGCTGATGTCTAACTGGAGATTGAGGAAGTATTGGGAAACAGTCCTTTCTCCATCAGTAAGGTCCAACGTATGTGCCTTTAATAGGTAGTGTTTCTGGTCAACGTCAGACAGATTGCAGAACTTGACTAGATGATGATCTCCAACGGCAAGCAATTGTATCAAACGAACTTTACAGCCAACGAAGATGATTCTCGTGCACGTGCCACGGCAACACTATTTTATGAGTCGGAGAACCGTTTCGTAGCACGTGGCGGAAACACTAACAGCAGATGCAGCTGGTGAGGAAAGTGGTCCGCTGTGTCCTGAATCTAGTTGTCACACGCAAGGTGATGACAATAAAACGAGCAACGTCTGGTCGACAAGTGACGGCCGTCTGTAATTGTATTCATTGTTGTGGCAGTGCGTGCGAGAGCTGACGTCAATAGCGCACATGTGTGTGGATTCAGGTGTGGTGGCAGCTTTGTATGGGGCAGTTGGGACAAAGAAGGCCGTAATTGTTGTAGGTGTCGCCACATGTCGTATGTGTGTGTGGCATCCTGTTTGTTGGTTGTCACTGCATTCTCTCGTCTTTGTGGACATTCTGGGAACCTGTTTCTCAGGCTGGTTAACTATTGTCGCATCAGCGGGCTCGCGGAACACGTACTCTGCAATATGCATTAGCATGTAGCCTACACCAAACCGCAACTATAAGACCTTCCAGATTCCTCCACTCCAGACAACCGTCAACGGCTCAGAACTGTCTGTCTTAGTTAAGATTACAAACAGTATAACGAACAGTTGTAATAAAATATATATTCAAATTTATATTCCTCAACATCAAACTGAAACGTGTTTCTGCGGATTCGTTATTACGTTAATATATAGATCTGCCTGATGGTAAAATAACTGTTCAAGAACAGGAAAATAAGTAAAGAAATTTTTAGCAAAACAAATAATTATGATAAATTAAGGAAATAATATAATTACTAAAATTAATTATTAATGGGAACGAGATGAGATTATCAGGTGAATTACGAGTCGTGTAATTATAAATATTTTGGATACCGATCTTTGAAACGAAAATAATTTACAAAAATTGCTCGTGACGTTCTCACACTACAACATACTAATGAAGACTACAATAATTTCATTGAAACGAAAAATACTAAAGACTCTACAAAAGAATATAAAAAGATTTAAAGATAGGTTTTCAAAGTAAGATAAATTGCTTCAAAAAAGTGGAATAGGAATTAGAAGTAGGATAAGTATCTTGGCTTTTTGTGTTTATTTATGATACGAAATACTGAAATGTTGTGGAATGAAATAAAGGTTTAGATTCATTCTAAATCAAATATTATGAAAGGAATATATTACTTCAGATAAGTGACTTAAATAATAAAAATGTGATACAAATTAAAATATTGGCTGATACCATACATGGGAAACTTTTATTTATTTTGGGAAACATCAGTCAGGGTAAAATATTTTTGTTTTCTATGCCATGTTTCAATTTAAATTTAGATGTAATTTTATCTCTGATATCTCTTACCAAGTTGTAGTCAATAAATTCATTCATTCATTCAATAACCCCTAAATAAATTAATTTTTAAACACAGAACATCAGCTCGTATTATAGAAAAACTATTTACACATAATAACAAATTATTCTATCAAATCAAATATTTTCAACCTAAAGAGGTCAATTGACTAGTTGAACATTCGTCGTCATAAAAATTGAGCGACACTCGAAGAATGCAACAAGCAATACACCTATTGTGCGGGTAGTATTGGACAAGGGGAGCTCACGTCCACTGATAATTATATGTGCTGCGCTGCATAATAAAGTATCGGATTCAGTGTACTCATAATTCTGACCGGATGGAAGTCTCTGGGTCAGGTTTTTCTGCGCAACCGTTTGTGTATCGAAGCGAATGCAGATAACAGTTGTGTGCATGCGAGGGTAGCGCGTACGTCGTGTTAGCTTGCAAGATCGTGAAGCCATATTGGTTTGTAGTCTCTGAGGTAACTGTCGACCATAACTCTGCAACCGCCGCGGACTCAGCCTCTTCTCTTACGTAAGTTCGTGCCCCACGGTCGTGCTCTGCTCAAGGCATTCCACGAACAGTATCGTCACTCCATCCGCAGAATAAGCAAACAAATATACTCAAGAGTGCACTTGTTTCCCATCTGGTACGAGGGTCAGAAACAACGTGTTCCATCTGTATCAATTTCACGCTTCGTTCCGTTCTTCCCATAACTCCGACCTATTTTCTGTTGTTCGGTCGTGAGTCCTGATACTAGAATAATTATAATTTATGGTCTATGCAGTAATTTGTTAGTTTAATGCGACTCAACCAATTCCCGCCAAATTTGTTCCATACTTTTGATTTTGGGAGAAGTATTATTCCCGTTTGAACGCGATCAGTAACAACTGGTACATTTCAGAGATGAGATTTTTCCACTGTTGGAAAATAAGTCACATAAGTTGAATAAGAAGGTTAATTCTGAATAGGAACATATCGTCCAAGGAAACCTGTGAGAGGATTCTAGTAACCCTTGGCTACCTTCCTACACCCTTCCGCATCCCCCATTTAAAATCCCTTTCCTATACTGCAAGAGGGGAGTTGCCACTGTGTGGATTACCCTATACAGAGCCTGCCTACACCTAAAAAAAGGGGAATATATAGAGTGCAAATATAGTTGACACGGATACACAATCACAGAAAGTCAAAATCTTTATGATCCGAATTAGCGAAATAATGTTAACTGATAGTTCGTAATAAGGAGAACTGGTGTTCATCATTCAGGCGAATAGTGTCGTGAAGCGCCGTCCCATCCTGGACAATTTCTAATATTAACGAAAGACTCAGATATATATTTTTAAAATTTGCTGCTAATTTACAATCTGTTCACTTGGAAAATTAGTTAATGATTTACAAGATATGAGTGACAATTAAGAGAATCTAAAGTGTAACTCTAGAATATGGTGTCGCTTTAGGCTATACACATGTTCTCTATTGTCCAGCATGTTCACTGATTGTTTATTCGGATGGTTGCTCAATCACTTCTGGTGCCTCTTATTTCGTTGGGTGATAACTTCTGTTATAGTTTAGATTTCTAAATCTTTGTATAGATTTTTGTCTGATACGAACCACGGCGCATTGTATATGTACCAATATTTTTGTTTCAAATCTTCTGAGAATCTCCAGGTTGGCTTTGCTGGCTGTGCCCCATAGTTCTATTTCGTATGTCCGTGTTCGCTTGATTATTGCCTTTTACAGTAGTATTTTGTTGTATGAGTTTAGACCTTTTATTATGCAGCCATGAATATTTGATTAATTTCGGTTGTGATTCTTTCCTCTTGTTTTCGTTATTGGATTTCCAGGTTAGACGGCAATTTAGTGTAGGCTAAGATCGCATTAGTGTTGTTTCTGGGAGTTCTGTCGAGTTTAGATATACTCATTTTAGTAATAAAAAGTAATATGTTGAGACTTTGCCGTGTTTATACACACTCTTCATTGTTCTGCCCAATCTTCTAACTTGACCAGGTGCACTTGCAAGTATTGCGAAGTTTGAGTTAGGTCTTCGTCGGCAGCTACAATGGCTGCTGTATCGTCAAGCCGTAGACAATGTAGAGTGAATCGTTGCAAAAGTCAAGAGTTTCTACAAACCAAAATTAATACATGTAAGATGTTAGTCTGGTGGTCGACTTGATACCAAATAATCTTGCATAGAACACAGTCATTCAATTGTTAATAGAAACTGGTTATTTTTCAATGAGCAGTGTTTCTGTATTTTTTAACACATTGTTCAGGAAAGTTCCAATGTTGTTCCAATTTGGACAGTAATTTTATGAGATTCTCCTCTAGAAAGTTTCATTTTAACTTACTCAAGACAGAGACGCAATAAAGTCCGATACGTCAGAACGTGTTTTGCTAGAACCGAAAGTTAAAGATTTGAGGGAGATAATTTTATTTTAACGCCAGAAGATTTTTTTACATAAGTGTTGGCGTCCGTATTTGAGGGGAATGCTGCGTCCCCACAGAAAACGCCTCTCCCGCCAACGGAAGGGCGTGCGACAAGAACCAAATGCCCGACCTACCTGATGCAGGATTTCTAGGGTTTGTTCTGCATCACTTTTAGGCGAATGTCGGGTAGGATCCTTAAACAATATCCCGGGGGCCCTAGTTAACCATTGGCTACCTTGCTCTACCCTGCCGCATCACCCATTTCAAATCCCTTCCTATGCTATTAAATGGGAGTTGTCACCATGTGCATTACCCTCGTGTAGCCTGTTCGTCTTAAAAAAAAATATACTAGCGAGCAAATACAACCTGTGGGATTTTAGCTGTCTGGTTTTCGAACTAATGTTTTCAAAAGATGAAGCACCTCGCTCAGTTTTGAGAGGTGTTTGTTCCGGTGTCGCAGACCTTGGGCATACGGTAAGAGTAATCTGATATTCCTATTGGAATAGTCGGCTAGCTGCCTCCTAAAACAGTTGAGGCACGAAGAAGGGAAAGGGACCCCACAACAAAACCCTCCCCTGCCATCGGAAGGGCATGGGGCAAGTACCAAATGCCCGATCTACATTATACAAGCTTTTCTAGAGTTTCCCCTGTATCACTTTTAGGCAAATTACCGGGTAGGGTCCTTAAAACTACAGCCCGGGGCCTCATAGTTATGCCTTGGCTACCTTGCTCTATCTTTTCGTATCCCCCCTATCAGTCCGTGGCCACTATGTGAATTACCCTATATATAGCCAATCGACACCTACTTCTTCTTTCAATAAGCTCTAATTTCTCAACTATTCCGATATTGCTCACTTCAACACGAGAACAAACGTAATCGTTGTAAACATGTTGCCCATTATTGAGGAATTTCTATGTGTAACAAACTGATACATAACAATTAAACAGTAAAAACTGAGTTAATTCATTTTTCAGAGCCACTCCTGTTCTGAAAAAGAATTGGTGGAATAATTATGAATAGGAGATATAGAATTAAGACTCTAAAGTAAATTGCCAACATGAACTAAACAACTAAGTTCATAACCTCCATGAATTATAGCATATTATAAGCCGAAAAGCAAATGATTGTAAATATGTAGCATGTTATTAATAACATTAATAAATGATCACAATGCGTTTGCATTAAATTATTTACACATTAATCTAAAATAAACAAAAGATGTACACCCTGACATATTCCACATAATTGAAGCTTTTGTTCTATACAGGATCTACGGAATATGACATATTACCATTATTATTATGAACAAGCAAATTATGTTGTGGTCAGCTCCGTGAGATTGCCTCCGTATGACGAATTAGATACTTCCCTAGATTTATGGCTTACTGCTAGAGGCGATTGCTATAAAACAGAAGCTATTCCAGTGGAAACTAAAGAAGCATTCTCAGAGCGAACGCACAACTTGCCGGTCACCATTTCATTTTGATGCTGTTGAACTCTGTGCATAAAACGTTCCTGTCATTATTTATGAGTGTATTGCGTTTGACCGCGTGACTAATTCAAAAACAATAAACTTGAGTTATTTCACGAAACTTAAACTTTGCTCTCGCAAGCATATTAATTACATGTCCTTGACGAAAAAACAAGTGAGCTGCAAAATGAAAAATTCAAGTCGACAAACATTGCACATTTTTGCAAATATTTGCGTTACTTACAAAATCGCCGTTATTACTTACGTAAGAAATTTATTTATTCAGAATAAATCAGTAAAAGTTTTGCGACTCTGAATTTTAAGCGTAATGAAATCCTTGAAGAAGGTGATTCAGAACGCCATTAATGTCAAATGTTTTATATTATTATTTACAATTATACAACTTTTGGCGTTCTTTACAAAAAAAATTATTTCAGATTTGCAATGAAAATGAAACAATTCTTTTTCAATTCGTTAATTACTAAATTTTATCCTTTTTTTAGGTAACAGGCTACATGAGGGTAATCCACACGGTGGCAACTCCCCTTTAATAGCATAGGAAGGTATTTGAAAGGGGGGATGTGGAAGGGTAGAGGAAGGTAGCCAAGGGTTAACTAGGGCCCCTAGGCAATATTTTAAGGATCCTACCCGGCATTCGCCTAAAGAAATGCAGGACAAATCCTAGAAAAACCTGCATCAGGTAGGTCGGGCATTGGGTACTTGTCCCACGCCCTTCCGATAGCGAGAGAGGAGTTTGCTGTGGGGACGCAGCATTCCCTTCTCCGTGCCTCGACCAGTTTAGGAGGCGGGTGGCCGACTATTCCAATGAGAATAGAGAACAACTCTTACCGTATGCCCAAGGTCTGTGACCCCGGAACATACACCTCTCAGAACATTTTTATTTATTCCATAAATAATTTTTGACCGAAAGTATTTTATGGATTCTTTAAAATTAAAGTTTACTTCGATAGTTGTTAATTAGTTCTATTACAAGTTTGGCACAATGGAAGTAAAAAGATTCAATGCTTTATTTTAAGGTAAGTTTACTAGCTGTCGTATATATTTGTTTCATAATTATAATTTAACATATTTTCCGGAAGAAAGTTACGGGAATTATCCAATACACAGCCTGTCTACACATTCACTCCAAACTAAAACATCCAAGAACAATAACGCATTTTATTATCATACAAATTTGTGTATGACATTAAAGTAACAGTATTTTAGGTGTTTATTATTTAGAATTTCAGAGTTTCTCAGATCATTTAAACAAATATAATTATGGAAACGTTTAATATGATTTATGTTGTGAAAACTCCCGCCAAAAAGTTTCGAGAAGTATTGTCTACAGAAAGATAGAATGAAATATCACGAATGTTTATCTCTGTGCTGACATCCTGTGGAAAATCACAATAATATTCAAGAGTGAATAATATTGGACATCGGAATTACTACAAGTAATATATTTATTTCATAGCACTTTTAACTACGGGGAAAAATTGAGAAATAGATGTTAAAGATAAAAATGTGCGGCATAATTATCCGTGTTTCGACATACCTCGGGTTGTACGCATTCATCGGATGCCTGGCAAAATGAAACGTTTTTGTTGAAACGCAATGCCACCGGTATTGGATAATTGTGACAAAGGAAAATGAACTAAAGCTTTACTTTTTCCTCAGTCTTCGAGTTCCTTAGTTACTTTTTCTCTTTAACTTATGTTATAGTAACGAATTGGTTGTGTTTTCGAGATTTTGTGAAGTTCCATGCTCTACTATTGTTTTACTATATTTTTATTATTACTTTTCTATCAGACGTAAAAATTTTTCATCTCTATTATTCATATACAAATAGATCAAAAAGTTATGGCCATCTTATTTTAATAAGTATGTAAGTTAAAGGATGAAGGAAACCCACTGTATCACACTGAAGAAACAATGGAATCCGGCCCCGGTCATCGGAGTTGTAAACCTAAGGTGGGACATGAAGTGCTGGTTTGAAGGAGAACCCACCAGGTGGCGTTCGTATCAACAGCGAACGATAAACTTGCTGTTACACTTAAAACCCTTATTTGAAGCACCCTTCTCCATCCCTGTATGTGAGAGATCGGATTTACTGATAGAGCTATCGCAGATTGAAAGTACAGAACTTGAGGCCTTTACCAGTCTTTCGCTTGTGCATCCGACAAACTAGTCAGATTCGCTGTAATTTTTCAATGGCAGAGCTGTCAACGCAGATCCACTTGGGTCATAGCTGAAGTATACACACTATTTCCTAGGATCCAACTCCGATACCACGAAACCAAGTCACAAAATCCAACACCGTATATAACAGAATCACTGCAAATGCTCGAAGTCCAACATTCAACTGATCCGATGCAACGAATGCAATGATGTGATATAAACAAGACCAAAGAAATAACATCTGATGGCCCATGCAGAAAACTGAATACTTAAACACGGCTGAACGGTGATGATGATATTATCGTTATTCGGACGAAGTCCTTGCCGTTATAAGGCCCGTAGTCCTCTTCAGCTGAACTGTGAATAATTTATATCAGGATTCATCTGACAACGCAGATAAAACGCGAGTTCCGAGTCATAGCTCGCGGAAGACTGCCAGAATCAAATCACAAGTTTGGTGCTGTAACAAACACCCATACGACGTTAGAAGTAAGCTACAGCTGGACAATTGGGAAATTTATCTACAGTTTATTTACATACTTAAGGTAATAGAAGTAAACCGTATACAGTTTCTAAGTTTAATGTATATTTATTGTTCCGGAAGCTTTCGTTACTTTTTAATATTCATCGTAAAAAATTATTACAATCTTCCTTACAAGTATGATATTAATAATTGAAGACAGTTTACGGTTTTGTTCTAGTACCTTCATTGCTTAAAGAACACTCCTATTTATAGCAAAATTTATTTAGATAATTCATTTCAAATGGTTAAAAATTGTATTCATTGTTAATAAACAGCTTTCTTGCTAAATAAATTATTGTTATCAATATTATTAAACAATACATCAAATCTCAAAGTATTTAATGTTGGTATATTAAAAACATTCCATTGTTATACAAAAACGAGAAACATTAAATCCCAGTAGAAATGCAAAATAATATATATCAATCTGACGTTGTGAGTGACAAAAATAAATATTTTATATTTGAGATATTATTAATTTTCAAATAAATCAAAATAAGTCTGAGTCTATTCCTTGAAATACGATTATATGCATTAACACGCTACAATTTTTTTTAATGTTGGTCATATTGTAGTATAAGTGCAGAGAAGTGTTGTGAATTAGTATTCGTAAAATAATATTCGATAAGTGTAATATTTGGCAGTGAGGAGTTTCTCGGGTATGTGTATTCTCATTTTATTATTTAGTCGTAGTTTCATTCATATTACAACCCCAGTTAATCCATAAGTGAGGAGTGATCTTACCCTAGAGTTAGATTATTTAAATAATTACATACTTTGTTTATTCGTTCCTTCATAACTCCTCAACGGTTACCGTTTGCATACTGTATTAAAACCACCACATTTTCAATACTTCGTCCGCTTGATGTAGAATTCTAATATATAATTAAGCGTACGAAAACTCAATTAAAATATAAAGCAATCGATATCCATTGAATAGTTAATGAGAAAAAATAAATTTTAAAATTTATTGACTCACCTTTATCCAGAGATGAACTATAAAGAATGATTTTCTGCTAACTGGGGCCAAAAATAAAATCGAGTACCTAACCTATATATTTAATACCCTATTCATATCATATCATAAAAACCAAAGAACAAAATTCTAAATTTCATATTAGCCGTCTTAAAAAATGAAAATATTTTTAAAATTTATTTGTAAATGATTGGATAGGTGTTAAGAATAGTCAAAATTCAGCGAATAATTAAACTTAAAAGATATAGAAATAATATCTTCCAAATATTGAATATAATAGCTTTTTAAAACAGGTTTACTAATTTTTAATAAGATTATTAGTGTTATCCTGTCTGGAAAAAAATTTTCATTCTTTTTAGTTCAACTATAAGTAAAATTCTTGTTGTATTATCCTATTCATATTAATTACAGCTAAAATTAATAGTTGTAACTGTCTCATACTTCTTCGAATGGTTAGGTGTAGTAAGTAAATAAACAGAAAAACAGCACATTTGTCAGAAAAAATTAATTATTCAACTAAAACTGAATATAAATTTATATTTTTTTGGTTTTAGTTGAATAATATTTTTTCTGACAAAATGGCAGTATTTCTTTAATTAGAATATTGGGATTAATTTCATATTAGATGTATTTATATTTCAGATAACATGTTCTCGTTTGAATTTCTAATATTTTTATGTATGCGACAGGTAACAGTTGCTCTGATTGAATTTTGTGACAATATAATTGAGGGAATTTGGATAAACTAGCCAATTTTCTGCCTCGTAGCAAAATAGTTGGAGGGACGTAGTTGTTCTGGCGGTACTTGTGACGAACAATGGCGATCTGGAAGCCGTCGCGTTAGCACACGTACACCTTCGACACATCAATTCGGTTTGACTGGATCTTGTGATACGAGAAGACAGAACTGCTACCGGAGCCAAACAGAATGAATTGTCCAAAATAGGTGCAGGAAGGCGGCGTGTTCTGCGGGGCAGGTCGATGTCCAGCTGGCTGACTGTAATCTAGGCTGCCATTGTCCGCTGATTGCGAGTCAATCAGCTCTGAACGACAAGTGCCAGATAAGCGCCTAACAAACCAATTGAAAGACTGCGGCTGACCGCGAAAGGCCCCGGCCCCGGCTAGGTGCCGCGTTCCACGAACTAATGTCAGTGTCACGTCCTGACGTGCTCGTTGCCAACGATTCCGCATTACCAGCGACACGCTTTCCAAAGCTCAAATTCTTCCTCAACCGTTGCACGTGCCTGCTCTACGAGTGACCGGGAATCTAAGTGAGAAACCTTAGACCGCAATTCGTCTGGTTCCTACGGGACAAGATCCTTCCCGAAACGTTGTTTCAGTTTCCAACACGTAATAACATCACTGATTAATCCAAATATATTGATCCTACTGTAAATATTCAGCATGAAGTATTAATTAAAAGGTATATACGGTTATCGAATTGGAGCTGCGATCAATCGCAAGTATCGTATTAAAATCCAAAAGTGGCGTCCCGGATTTTTCCCAAATATTTTAGAGAAAACTTCGATAGACTCTCAGTATTAGGTCAGGTCAAATCCTTCCCTAGTGAAATGGTTGAGGAAATCAAGGAAGTGCCAAACAAAATACATGTCAAACTAAATACGAGTGTGTCCGAAAGTCGCTGCCTTATGATTTCTCTAAGAATAAAATAGTTTCACGTATTTCACTATGTTTTATCCTGGCTTCATCACTGAATCTATGGCATATGTGAGAGGTTGTTGAAAGATAAACTGTGCCGAAATGAAAATCAACTAACAATAGGAAAATTTGATAAATCCTTTAAAACTAGTCTAAGCAAATATATAAGACCTGGAATAGAATATAATTATCGTAATGTTTACATCTGAAAGAATTTACACTTTATGTAGGGAATGCTGCGACCCCACAGAAAATCCCTCTCCCGCTATCGGAAGGGCGTGGGACAAGTACCCAATGCCCGGCCTACCTGATGCAGGCTTTTTCGAGGGTTTGTCCTGCATTTCTTTAAGCGAATGCCGGGTAGGATCCTTAAAATATTGCCCGGGGGCCCTAGTTAACTCTTGGCTACCTTCCTCTACCCTTCCGCATCCCCCCTTTCAAATCCCTTTCTATGCTATTAAAGGGGAGTTTCCCAACGTGGATTACCCTCATGTAGCCTGTTGCCAAAAGAAAGCATAAATTTACAAAGTTATTAATGAAGTACTAAGTATAGTCGTAAATTTAAACAATGGAAAAGTAATTTATTCGGAATCGCTTCTTAAACAAGTTTTTATCCTCGTAAAATTTTGTTAAGAAAATTTAATATGTGCTACAGAATGGTATTAAAGCATAAATGAATCCAATAGGCAATTACAAATATGTTTGCGTGTTGTGCTTGCATTTGTTAATCCAATTAATTAATGTAAATGTCATCTACCCTTCCGCACCTCAGCATGTTTCTGGATCGCAGACCTTGGCCATATGGTAATAGTTGTCCGCTATTCCCATAGGAATAGTCGGCCAGCTGCCTCCTAAAATGGTCAAGGCACGGAGAGGGGAATACTGTGCCCCCACAAAAACTCCTCTCCCGCCATCGTAATGACGTGGGCCAAGTACCAAATGCCCGACCTACCTGATGCAGGTCTTACTGCATCACTTTTAGGCGAATTGCCGGGTTGGATAGTTAAACTACAGCCCGGGGTTCCAAGTTAACCTTTGGCTACCTACCTTTCCGCATCCTTCCATTCACATCACTTCCCGGGCTATTAAAGGGGAGTTGCCACCACGTGAATTACCCTCATGTAGCCTGTTAATCTAAAAATTGTATATAAAAAAACATGTAAATCGCCACACGTGGCCACATTTTGTATTAACGAGAAGTTATATGGGTTTTACTTTGAAACGTATTCTTTGTACATGAATAGAATAATAATAAGTTTGTTAATGTGCAAAAAAAATGTAATTCAATGCTTGAGAGTTTACTTTTAACACAGAAACGTTTAATATGAATATGTTGAAGTGTAAGATAAGGGACGCCATTCAGACAATATTTTTCTTCCTTCAGCTCTGTCTAAGAAAATTTTGCCAGATAAATCACTTGTCCTTGAACAATGCAGATTGACACAACAACCTAAGAACACCTGCTCTGCAAGTCTGGTTAAACCTACCAGCTATTATTAGCAGTTATGAAACACATTGCCGATTTTTATACGTCGAGCAGTTGTATAAAAAAGCAAAATGAAAATTACATCAGATAAATGTTAAAAATATGAGAATAGGAAACAAAATAATCGTATGATAACCTCGGCAAGTATATATATATATCAGTAAAAAAAGTAATAAATATACTAATAGCACAGTGCGTTGTGAGAGAATTAAAGATTCTTACTATGTGAAATACAGCATCTACAGAGATGTCTGTCTCAGAACTCAATACAGAAATAGGCAAAAAATCGAGTTCTGAGAAGAAAAATTCCAGTTAGACGTAATGTGCCCTAAATTAAAATATATACATTAACTTCATCCTAAATAAAAGTGTACACAGTAATTAAATGTTGAAATGAAATAAATTTTCTATTAAAATCCCAACATGGTATGTAATTGAAATTGATTTCTAAATAAGAGGAAGTTGATAGAGACCTCAGATAATAGTTTTATGGTAATATTTACACCAAAAAAATGAAATTGGTCAAATAAACGCACGCATATAATTTTAAGAATCCTTTGAAGAGAGACAGTTTTTCATTTAATGTTAAAGTATGTCTCGTGTTACTGCGGCTTTGATAATATTTTATGACTCATTAATTATTTAAATTATCTGAAAAAATTAAATAATCACGTTTATGTATAAAGTTGTACCAATGACGTATTAAATCGTATGTTGTTTTTAATTAATTGGACGATTACTATTATTTAATTTTCGTATTCATATTTTAAATTATTTATTTACAACATTTTTAAGTACATATTTATTTAAATTTTAAAAATTTTCGATGGAGATTCATTTATTTTATTTTATTAATTGTCTAATTTACTCAATATATATTATTTGGCATAAACGAAACTAATAAATAAAATTAGACTAAAGTGTAAAATATTTTGATTTATTTATTATTATTTTTTTAGGGCAAAAGGCTACATGAGGGTAATCCACGTTGGGCAACTCCTCTTTAATAGCATAGGAAGGGATTTGAAAGGGGGGATGTGGAAGGGTAGAGGAAGGTAGCCAAGGGTTACTTGGGCCCCAGGGCTATATGTTAAGGATCCTACCCGGCATTCGCCTAAAGAAATGCATTGGGTACTTGTCCCACGCCCTTCCGAAAGCGGGAGACGAGTTTGATATGGGGACGCAGCATTACCTTCTCCGTGCCTCGACCAGTTTAGGAGGCAGCTGGCCGACTATTCCAATGGGAATAGGGGACAACTCTTACCGTATGCCCAAGGTCTGTGACCCCGGAACATACACCTCTCAGAACAGGCCGAGGTGCCTCGGCTTGTGGGAACCTTAGTTCAAAAACGGAGAGGAAAAGGCATACCCAAAGGTAGCCCCTTCGTATCTCTCCTACAAGGTTCTGCCTGCTGTGGCATACCTTCGATTTATTTATTGTTTCTTATAATTTTATTTATTAGAAATAATATTTTTATTACATTTAATTTAATTAAAATTACCTGATGAAACGGCTGCAGAAACATGACTCCAAATTATGTGTTCAGGTATGTATTGGAAGATTGTTCACATAAAAGTCAAAATCGATATTATTGGTCTTAAAAATGTGTCTATTTATAATATGATTGGATTGGAAATTTCCTAATGATCAAACAACGGAATACAAAGTTTAGAGAAGGATTTTTCTTCACGTTGACTTCTATGTATAATTAATACATTATTTTTATTAGACACTATTGTGTGAGAAACTGACCATCTTCTTGTATTGGATTTACGGAAATAAATAATTTATTGGTTTCATCAATACATGAAATTCATATTATTCACTGCACAATATAGAAATTTATGGAAGGTGAAGAGGCAATCAAAAGGTTTTAATAATACTGAAAAATACTCTTGTAATGTTCAGAAACAAAATGTCAGAAGGTGAAGCAAATATTGGTCGCTTTCTACAAGATCTCATAGCGAGATGAATCTCTTTTTTTTTCTATCGTAGCAGCTGTTTTGCAACCCTATTGGAAATTCTGAGGTTATAAAATGTGTCCCGTTGCAGAAACAATTGCGAACTTTATCCGAGACGATATTGCTTACGAACTGCCACGATATTTGCATAACCGGTTCTGATATCGTATTGTTTGTAAAGCCAAATGCTCGACGGACAGTCTTAAATTGCGTTCCCTTCAGTAATTACCGAGCTCAACTCAATAAAAATAGAAGTAAGCGACTCGCAGGAACGTTTACTTGATTGAGAAAGATGATACTCCAACCGTTTGCCCATGACCGAGGCACCGCGCATCAAATTTCAATGGAAATTGGGAGCCACTGCGGCCATTACATTGTGTGCCTAGAGAAACACTTTGCATTCTTCATTTGTCTTGTCAGCACCAAATAGGTAGAAACGAATAACAAAGTAAATTACAGGAAGAGCAGGAACCACATTGTTTGCCGAGTGCCACTGGGCTCGAGTGCAACAAAGATCAAAGTCATGCTTCGTTCGGACAATTTCCACGCTAGTCCTCCTGCAATTTTATGCATAATACTGATAGGGAAAACGTGACTCAGGTACAAATGGACCATAACAACAACATAACGTCTGTATTAAACATTTTACAGGGCTAATATAAATACTGTAACAAAATACAGTTCAAATTTAAAGCAAAAAAATTGAAACTAGAATTATATTTAATTAAACTAGATAATCAAAGCTATGTCGTATAAATTCAATGTATTCCGGACTATTCTGTCTTGATTCCTAAAATTCTTAAGGGAATTGTACATACACGTATTCTTACCTTCAGTTTCTCGCAACTCCACAAGATTCACAAAATAAAAAGTCCATATCCCCATTTGAAGTCAATATTTTGCAAGGCAAATTTTTCACTAAGAATATATTCTGTTCAGTTGGTATCAGCTATGACAGACAAATAGGTACATTTGAATATAGTTGTATAACAGGATTTATATAGCAATATCCATTTCATACATGATCATACATAATGATACGTATTCTATAAGTTTGTGATTTGCAAGACCGGTTTTTAGTAGTCTGATATATCAATAAGGAAAGCGATTTACTTGTTTTCTGTAATGACATTGATACAAAAGGAATCCCCGTTACTCATTAATACCGAATCACAGTCAATACTTGGCCATCTTTCATTCCTAAATTTGGTTTAATCAGAAAATTGGAAATATATTATTTAATTTTACTTATACTGATAGTTTTATTATGATATAAATTTCACAAATAAATTTATTTTTCATAATTAAATACGAAGCTAAAGAACAGAAAAAGTAAGTGATACATAAATACCATACAACGCTTCTGAAATTCTAAGGTGTTTCAAGAAACGTTGGGTGGTATTTATTTGATCATTTTTAATGTCTCTCATTTGGCTACTTGTTTAATTCTTACGCTTTCAACGGAAACGTTTTATATTTTTGATTTATGTTTCCATCGTAATTATGATTAATAATATAAAATCCGGCAAATAAATCACACAGATTAGTGAATGTTCTTCAGCTCATCATAAACAGCTTAATAGTGGTGATATTTTACAACTGATTTGATCTTTCATGACAATTATCATTCGTGAGTCAAACTGTCACAAGTAATCACGAGTATTTTTTTATTTGTTTACAGTCGCATCAACAGCTTGGTTATTAGCGACTAATTAATGGAACTCAATTTTCTTATTCGGGGACCTGATCTGGACGAGAGTTTCTCTCACGCTCACAAATATCCATGTCCTCGCCGGGATTCGAACCCGGGACCCCTCTGAAGCAAGTCAGTCACGCTGACCACTACACCACAGGAGGTCGGCATTTACGAGTATTGTGTGTTATGAAAACGCTGTTTTTACGCAAAAGTGATTTTCTTTGGGTTTCAGAGATTTAACAGAAGTAGGAAAAATCTGTAAATTGAGCTAAATTCTTTGCAAATTCGCACTGCAAATATAAATCCTGCAAAGATTAACAATTACATTGCTTCATTTATCTACCAAATACGCGTTTCTTGGATTTGGTGGTTAGACCTATTAACTGAATTATTCAATTATAATGACTTATAGCATTCCAGAAAACAAACGCATCTGGAGTTAAACACACTTTTATAACAGAAATTGATGTTCTGATGCGATAGAATCATTTTAGAGGTTTAAATCGGTTACCTATAAACTGTATTGGAAACTGTGTTTTAATTAAAGGAACTGCCCATTTAAAGCACAACTTTTTCTATAATGGAGAAATATTTTGTTGCCGTTTATTTGTTTGTATTGTATGAGCCGAACTCCATGATTTGAGCCAATTTTTCTCTCTCTAAAGTAGTGACAGGCTACATGAGAATAATCCACGTGGTGCCAACTCCCCTTTAATACTATAGGAAGGGATTTTAAAGGGGGGATGTGGAAGGGTAGAAGAAGGTAGCCAAGGGTTAACGAGGACTCCTGGGCTTTAGGTTAAAGACCCTACTCTGCATTCGCCTAAAAGTGATACAGGACAAAGCCTAGAAAACCTGCAACAGGTAGGTCGGGCATTGGGTACTTGACCCACACCCTTCTGATAGCAGGAGAAAGGTTTGCTGTGGGGTCTCGACCTGTTTAGGGGGCAGCTGGCCGACTATTCCAATGGGAACAGAGAACAGCTCTTACCGTATGCCAAAACTTAGAGATGAAAAGGCAAACAGCTCTCGCGGGCTTGAACTCGCTATCAAGGAAAAGGTAAAAAGAAACAATAAGAAGGAGTAATCCACATAGTGGCCACTCCATTCATGTAGCATAGGAAAGGGACTGAATGGCGGGATACGGAAAGGTAGAGCAAGGTAGTCTATGCACTTTATAATACTGCTTGTGCCTTAAATAACTGCATTTTCTATCACGCACTTCTAAGAATTGCCTGTCAACGTAGGAAAAAAACTATCTTCATAAGTATGAGAACTCGAAGATTATTAATATATATACTGTTAAATTAAGACAATTAAATCACAACGTCAATATGTCAATTTTTAGTAATTTAAATATTAAAATGATAGGATGTTTTAATAATAATCAACATTTGAAAATAGACAAACAAATTAATTTATTAACAGACAAACAATTAAATTTACAAAAGCTATCAAATGAATTTACAACAGTTATTAAGAAATTAACTTTCAATTTACATTATTAATTAATCTTTTACAATAAAATGAATATATCTCAGGGCCGTTTACTGGGCCTTTAATAAAGAACTACTTGTTTATAATTAAATTTTATCAAGCTATCACGGACTTACTTCATCAATAGATTATTACAATCTTATAAATAAAAAAGAGTGTATGTATGTTTGTTTGTATGTTTGTATGTTTGTATGTTTGTATGTTTGTTTGTTTGTTTGTATATTTGTATGTTCGTTATACAAATCTACACCGGTAGAGTAAATTTCACCAAATTTCGTACACGTGTTCTTTACGACCAGGAAACAAACACTGTCGGGGTGAGACGCGCCTACCATCCCCTGAAGCGGGGGTGGACGGGGGTGGAAATATTTGAACATGCTAAAACAGTCGATATTTTAGTCGGATAATAATTTTTAGGGGTCCAAGATATTTATGGTGTTTCTACCGATGTTTTCTGAATATAATTTTCATCCCCTACACCCTGGGAAAAGGGCACCCTTAGGGTTTGGGGTGGAGAATACAAATCTATACCGGTGGATCAAATTTCACCAAATCTCGTACACGTGTTTTTTGCGACCAGGAAAAAACACTGTCGGGATGAGACGCGCCTACCACCCCCTGAAGCGGGGGTGGACGGGGGTGGAAATATTTGAACATGCTAAAACAGTCGATATTTCAGTCGGAGAAATATTTTTAGGGGTCAAAGATATTTATAGTCTTTTCACTGATGATATCTGAATATAATTTTCAACCTCTACACCCTGGGGAAAGAGCACCCCTAGCGTTTGGGGTGGAGAGTACAAATCTACACCGCTGGAGCAAATTTCACGAAATTTCGTACACAGGTTCTTTGCGACCAGGAAAACAACACTGTCGGGGTGAGACGCGTCTACCAACCCCAGAAGCGGGGGTGGACGGGGGTTGAAATACTTAAACATACTGAAACAGCAGGTATTAGATTTGGATAAATATTTTTGGGGTCAAAGATATTGATAGTGTTTCTACCGATGTTATCTGAATATAATATTCATCTCCTACGCCCTGGGAAAAGGGCACCCTTAGGGTTTGGGGTGGAGTTGCTTTACAGAAAAATAACGCGAATACAACCGAGTTTGGAGTCAAATCGAAGGTTATGTATGTCAGTGAGTATACTTCGGATAAATATTTTTAATTGCCCATTTAACCCGAAAGGGTGGGGGTTGGAAGGGGAGATAAATAGTCAGTTCTTGCGCGTTCTTGGAGGAGAATTACGTGAATACTATTTCAACGGATGTTGTTGAAAATATAAATCCCTTTAGACATTAGGGGTGAGCTTGCTTAGGGCTGGGGGTGAGAATTGTCTATTATTCTAAAACTGCCAAAATGTTATGTGTTTATGGGTATAGTGTTTCTACCGATGTGATATGAGTAAAAATTCAACCCTTTCCACCACGGGAAGGTAGCAGATTTAGGGGTGGTGTTGTTCATACTATTTTAACCGATGTTGTTTTCATTAATAACGACGTTTAATCTAAAATAAAAGTGTTTCAGAACCATTGCTTTTTATACTCTTTTAAAAAGTTTTTATATTATAAATTGTTATAAACATAATTTTACATTTATTCCGTAATTGAAGTTGTATTATTGAGAAGAAACAAAGCAACAAATAATCACGCACAAATACATGTAACAAAAACTCTACATGCTAACATAGTTTATAATTTAGTTTACTACAACTTCAATGAAAATATTATCCACGTAATCTACTTGATTAGAACAATTTTTCTCAAAATCACGTGTTCTTTGCGACCAGGAAACAAACACTGTCGGGTGAGACGCGTCTACCACCCCCAGAAGCGGGGGTGGACGGGGGTTGAAATATTTAAACATGCTAAAACAGTCGATATTTCAGTCGGATAAATATTTTTAGGGGTCACAGATATTGATACTGTTTCTACCGACTGTTGGGGTGAGACGCGTCTACCACCCCCAGAAGCGGGTCGGGCTTATCAGTAGAGCACTTTTAGGTGTTGGGTGGAGGAACTCTGCAATAAAATAACGCGAATAAATCCAAGGTTATGGATGTCGTCCAGTTCAATTATAGCATCAAATTGGCCATTTAGCCCCGAGGGGCTGGAGTGGATGGGATGGAAATTTTCTAACATGTTAAATAATTGATATTAGCGTGGAATAAATGAATGCCGGGACCATTGACGTTGATAGTATTTCTACCGATGTTGTTTGTAGGCATGATAGGGGTGGGGCTGGTGGGATTTCCTTGAAAATAACGGGAAAACAACCGAGATTCGAGTCAAATCGAAGGTAATGGATGTCGCTGAATTTATTTATGACAATCTGGACAACGCGCGGGTATCGGCTGGGTTGGGATGAGTTGACCGGCTGTTTTTTGCGTCAATTAAATATATATCGGGATGAATTACAGTAATAAAATTTCCCTACATGTTCTCTGTGTATGATTTCAACCCCTTTCGGACTCATAAGTGTGGGCGTGAAGTAGCATTACATAAAAAGAAACCAGAATCTATCGGGATTGTCACTGAGTTTAATTAATTTCCTTGAAAATAACGGGAAAACAACCGAGATTCGAGTCAAATCGAAGGTAATGGATGTTGCTGAATTTATTTATGACAATCTGGACAACGCGCGGGTATCGGCTGGGTTGGGATGAGTTGACCGGCTTTTTTTTCGTCAATTAAATATATTTCGGGATGAATTAGATTAATAAAATTTCCCTACATGTTCTCTGTGTGTAATTTCAACCCCTTTCGGACTCGGAAGGGTGCACCCTTAAGGGTTGGCGTGGAAGTAGCATTACATAAAAAGAAACCAGAAACTATCAGGATTGTCACTGAGTTTAATTATGACATTAAACTTGACCGTTTAAGTCCCCGAAGCGGGAGTGGTCGGGGGTGAAAAATTTCAAACATGTTAAACGGTCGATATTTGCGATAATTATTTACTGGGATTAATTACTTTGATAGTATTTATACCGATGTTGTTTGTGTATAATTTAACCCCTGTGAGGGGAGCAAGCTTAGGGGTGGGGTGGAGGTACGTTAAATAAAATCCCGCAAAAACAACCGAGAATCGAATCAATTCCGAGACTATGAATGTCGCTGAATCTAATTGTGACAACCTGGGTAACGCGACGGGTTTGGGAGGTGTTGGGCGGGGGAATAAATTTTCAGACAATGTAATCGGCCGATTTTTGCGTGGAATACATTATTTTTCATTATCGCATATTTGTGGGGGTGGTCATCTTCTAACATGTAAAAACGGCCGATATATTTAGTCAATGACTTCATCCCCCTTCGGCATGGAAGGTGGGGCACATTTAGGGATAGGGTTCGAGGAGCTTTACATAAAAATAGCGCAAAAGTAACCAAAAATGGTTATAGATAAATGACATCTCGGGCAACGCCGGGCACCCAGCTATCTTATAAATAAAAAAGAGTGTATGTATGTTTGTATGTTTGTATATTTGTATGTTCGTTATACAAATCTACACCGGTAGAGCAAATTTCACCAAATTTCGAACACGTGTTCTTTACGACCAGGAAACAAACACTGTCGGGGTGAGACATGTCTACCACCCCCAGAAGCGGGGGTGCACAGGGGTTGAAATATTTAAACATGCTAAAACAGCCGATATTTTAGTCGGATAATAATATTTAGGGGTCCAAGATATTTATGGTGTTTCTACCGATGTTTTCTGAATATAATTTTCATCCCCTACACCCTGGGAAAAGGGCACCTTTAGGGTTTGGGGTGGAGAATACAAATCTATACCGGTGGGTCAAATTTCACCAAATTTCGTACACGTGTTCTTTGCGGCCAACGAAAACAACACTGTCGGGGTGAGACGAACCTACCACCCCCAGAAGCGGGGGTGGACGGGGTTGGAAATATTTGAACATGCTAAAACAGTCGATGTTTCAGTCGGATAAATATTTTTAGGGGTCAAAGATATTTATAGTCTTTCCACTGATGATATCTGAATATAATTTTCAACCTCTACAGCCTGGGGAAAGAGCACCCCTACCGTTTGGGGTAGAGAATACAAATCTACACCGCTGGAGCAAATATCACCAAATTTCGTACACGGGTTCTTTGCGACTAGGAAAACAACACTGTCGGGGCGAGACGCGTCTACCAACCCCAGAAGCGGGGGTGGACGGGGGTTGAAATACTTAAACATGCTAAAACAGCAGGTATTAGATTTGGATAAATATTTTCGGGGTCAAAGATATTGATTGTGTTTCTACCGATGTTATCTGAATATAATATTCATCTCCTACGCCCTGGAAAAAGGGCACCGTTAGGGTTTGGGGTGGAGATGCTTTACAGAAAAATAACGCGAATACAACCGAGATTGGAGTCAAATCCAAGGTTATGGATGTCGTCCAGTTCAATTATAGCATCAAATTGGCCATTAAGCCCCAAGGGGCGGGAGTGAATGGGCTTGGAAATTTTCTAACATGTTAAATCATCGATATTAGCGTGGAATAAATAAATGCCGGGACCATTGACGTTGATAGTATTTCTACCGATGTTGTTAATAGGCAAGATAGGGGTGGGGCTGGAGAGGATTTCCTTGAAAATAACGGGAAAACAACCGAGATTCGAGTCAAATCGAAGGTAATGGATGTCCCTGAATTTATTTATGACAATCTGGACAACACGCGGGTATCGGCTGGGTTGGGATGAGTTGACCGGCTGTTTTTTTGTCAATTAAATATATTTCGGGATGAATTAGATTAATAAAATTTCCCTAAATGTTCTCTGTGTATAATTTCAACCCCTTTCGGACTCAAAAGGGTGCACCCTTAATGGTTGTCGTGGATGTAGTATTACATAAAAAGAAACCAGAAACTATCGGGATTGTCACTGAGTTTAATTATGACATTAAACTTGACCGTTTAAGTTCCCGAAGCGGGAGTGGTCGGGGGTGAAAATTTTCAAACATGTTAAACGGTCGATATTTGCGATTATTATTTCCTGGAGTTAATTACTTTGATGGTACTTATACCGATGTTGTTTGTGTATAATTTAACCCCTGTGAGGGGAGCAAGCTTAGGGGTGGCGTGGAGGTACGTTAAATAAAATCCCAGAAAAACAACCGAGATTCGAATCAATTCCGAGACTATGAATGTCTCTGAATCTAAATGTGACAACCTGGGTAACGCGACGGGTTTTGGAGGTTTTGGGCGGGGGAATAAATTTTCAGACAATGTAATCGGCCGATTTTTGCGTGGAATACATTCTTTTTCATTATCGCATATTTGTGGGGGTGGTCATCTTCTAACATGTAAAAACGGCCGATATATTTAGTCAATGACTTCATCCCCCTTCGGCATGGGAGGTGAGCACATTTAGGGATAGGGTTCGAGGGCTTTACATAAAAATAGCGCAAAAGTAACGAAAATTGTAGTCTTATGGATGGTTATAGATAAATGACATCTCGGGCAACGCCGGGCACCCAGCTAGTGTAAAATAAAACATAAAATATTAACTTTAAATTCTGAACGAAATTCGAATCTGAAGATAATACCTTTACTTATGAGTTTACAAATAGTAATTTTGTGAAATTTTAACTTATTGTCTCTGGTCCTCGAGGAAATTTGGCTCGTTCGTACACACACACTTATCGCACTTTATATACAGGCCATTTTTAACACTGATTCTAATAAACACTTTTAGTTTGTAAAACGGTTCACTGTTCGTTTAGGAAATACGCTCGTTCCGAAGTTTATTATGAACTGCTGGATGCAGTTGCCTGGGATCCCAAAATCGAAGACAATGGTCTAAATCAAAATATAAAAATTTACACTCTGCGCTCTAAATATTTAGCGTTGAGTATTACGTGGTTATTTCACGGACTTGGAAAACGTTCTAACTGTTCTAGCTGTTCTTACGTGTATCCAGACACTTTCTGGTTATTATACTTTTCGTCAGACCACTGCTAAATTTCCAAGACGACTTTCCTGGAGCTCGTCTCCCCACAGAATCTGCTATGCGCGACTAGCCTACAATTACCCACAAACATGGCATTATTGCCACATTATTGTGTAAAACCTGTGTGTTTTATGCCGCTAACAATGCGAGTCCAAATTTATGTTTATTAGGTAATTATTTCATTTTAATTACCACAATATATATGCATAAAAGATTTCAAACTGACTTTCTTAATGCGTAGAATTGTCCTGATGGCAAATGTATTTTAGTACAGAAGAAAATCATAGTTTGGACAGTCATATCTTTTAAGAAGTTAAAACTGCTGTTACTAAGGAAGCTGGACGTAAATCCGTGACAAAGGGCCCAGTTTTGAACATTGTTCTGTACTGATCATAGACACCATCTCTGAGAAAGGAAATACAATACCAGAAAGCTTAGAAATTTGTTATTTCAGATGGATGTAAGAAACAAAGTAGACAGAATTGGTAACAAATTAAAAGGTGTTAAGAAGAGTGGATGAAAACAGATTTATCATATCAGTGATTCGGATGAAACCAAACTGGATCGAAAAGAACTTCAATGTCTTCATTGAATGACAAATAAATATGAATACCAGATTGAATGCATACGGGTAATTTGACGTAAAAATTAAAGTTATGTTGTTTGTCAAAACAATTAAAACTATCCTCAGAATTTGGAATCTAAAAAAATTGACGTCTGTTGTGATCTACTCCTCGTTCTCATCGTTTCTCTCATGGAACACTCAACCTATTGATACATGATTTAGTTCGCTGTTACTCGCGAAATTTTAAGCCGTGTAATATTGTACATTTCGTAAGGAGCCCATTTTCCGGATTATGCCTTGAACGGTTTTAACAAATATGTTAATTGATTACTGGGTGGTTATTGTGCACCTGCCGGGCGACGCGTGGGCAGCGCGATTGTGCGGCCACGGGGTCGACGAGCTCATGAATATTGAGAATTCCAGGGAACGAAGCCTGGACAATGGCGGACACCACGCCCCGGCACCTATCACCGCAGCATCTGTCACGGGACAGTTCGCTAAGGCTAAAAACAACCATTGTCGCACTCCAAATGTGCGCACGGGGAGAACGCTCACATTACTTTCTCAGATTATGTGAATTATTCACGATTATTATGTGTCCATTACTTTTCAGTTGGAACTCTAATAATCCTAGTCAAACACATTACCCAATATAATCGCTAAGTGAATAATGTAGGGCAAATTATTTCAGAAAAACCCGAAAGTGCTTTCATTATTATGAGAAATATTTTCCTAAAAACATCATTGTTATAATACAAAACAGAAACAGTATTGTAGTTTACTTCCGACCTGAAATTAATGATTTATTTCAAATAAAATTTAAAGTGGCAATAAATATACTGGCCATAACATCCTAAAAGGTTTATTAATTGACACAAGATACAACCGTATGATAGAAAACCTTCGAAGGGTAAACAATCAAATTTATCAGAATACTCAACATTATTGAGGAGTTTAGATTATAGTACTAAATAACCATTAATATAATTACATCATTTTGTCTGTTATTTGGCTATTTTATTTAATCAGAATACTATTAAAATCTTATTCTTCCTTTTTCACAACTATTGTTTATCTGATGATATATATATATATATATATATATAATATTATATATATTGTATTAATCAAATGAAAGCCTTTATTTAGTTTAATTTATTTAATGAATTTACCTCACGTAAATTGCGCCAAAAGTAATGATTAAATGGGAGGCCTTTTTTAAAATGAAAAGATCTAAATTAACAAACAAAATATTTATTTATTTTGTGGCAATAACTCAGAAACAATTACACTTCAAAATATTAAATCTCAGGGTCTCTACTGGGTTTGATAATGGACACAACAAGTTCTTTTATAAAAGAACTAATTAACACACAGTTTATAATTCACCCAGACAATATGTCGATAGGAAGAAATTAAAAGAAAAGCAATTTACTCTGATTGACAATTAAAGTAGAACGGAACGAAATCTCACTTCTATTCTTTAATTACGTTTACATAAATTATTATTTTTGTTTATTTTGTTACTTACATCTGTCCAGCTGGTTCCAGCATTCCTTTTTGTTTTCGGGAGTACACTATTGCAAAATTTTTACACTGATTCTAATATCGGCTCACAGATTTTGCAATCTTTAAGTCAACTTGATAGGCTCCCAGGAACTCAGATGATCCTCCTTTTTGTCAGCTATCTGGTGACCGCTTGCCTTGTATGAATCCTGTGATTCATTTGATTTGCTAGTCTTTTTACCGCTTGGGACTTAAACTGCAACTTTACTATTCCTGGCTGGCTACAGACGTAAAAACTGCACTCCTTTCCTGGCTGCTGATAGACGTAAAAACTGCTAACTTACGATATTTACGGGATTTACGGGATAATACTTCCGTGAATGTTTTTACTGTGTCTTAAATTCACAACTTTGTTTAATAATACATTAAACAACGGCTAGTCTCTGCTCTAGAATCATTTGTTCCGTCCTCCGAAATGTTCCGTCACCAACTGAACTATCGCAGTCTCGAGTTTTAGCGCGCTTACGCCATTTTTGACTTTCCGACAAAGTAACAGAGCCTGGTTCCATTGTCGCTTTGGAAACTCCTGCCACTACAATTAAATTTTATTAAAACCAATTCATGTCCTAATTTATTGGCATTACAATATAAAATATTATATATATTATAATTTGGAACGAAATGTAGCGATCGGTGCATTGTTCTAATTGCTTTGTCAATTAATAATTTTTTCTGACTGACCATCACATTAGTTAATTATATTATGTTATTATGTCAGATAAATATTAAATTACTTTTCTTGCAATCCGTCTGCTGTGCACAGATTAGTCACACAGAAAACCAATGCTGCTGCTGCTGCTGCTGAAACGGAAAATTTTGTTTTATTTCGTTCCGGTGTGTACCATAAAATTAATAATTCAGGACATTATTTGTTGGTATCTAGAAATATTGTTTGGGGGAAGAATGTCGACAGAGCGAAACAGATTTGCTGTCATTATTTCTGAATTTGAAAAACTTCACTCAACAATTCACTTGAAAGTACGATTACCTAACAACGTATTTAAATAATTTATTTTGTTTTTATGATAATCATATATGCAAACTGATTAAGAATACATATTTAAAACTTTTTTTATCGATTCAGGATATTTGTAAATCATATTGAAAATAATTATTAAGTGCATATTACCTTGATACAGTGAATTAATTAATTCGCGTGATACTTATAATTTTTCCACTCCTCTTTCTGTCATATTTTAAATCGTATGTTCTTTATTTATAATACCTGCTCTATCCTTCCGTATCCCCCCTTTCAAATCCTTTCCTATGTTATTATAGAGGAGTTGCCACCACGTGCACTACCGTCATGTATCATGTTATTCTACAAAAATTGGAAACATAAAATAAGGTTATTTAACAAAGTTACTATTACGAGAGTCGGTCAGCAGAGCTTTTTAAAAATTAAAAATTAATTTTTCCCCAGGCCACTCGTCCCTTGTATAAACACATCGACTCAAAACTTTTTTGTTCTTTTATGTAACACACACACACACACACACACACACATATATATATATATATATATAGTTGTCTGAGATATTATTATATGTTTCCCCGGAATCGGAAACCGGTTTCTTATTTTGTTACGGAAATACGTTGCGATTCAGCACGCAGTACTTAATTACAATATCGTATCTTTCTTTGAAACAAAATTACTAGCCAAGTGAATATCAGGAAACAACGTTGATTCGAAAAGTTCGCGAGCCAGTAATGGGAAATTAATTTGATGAGAGTCCCGACGTTATTGGAATACAATTTCAGCCTTAAAGTATTTGAGGAAGGAGGGAATAGGAGTTAATAATAAAATGTCCAAAATAACCGAGAATGGTGTCAAATCGCTAAGCTGATTACTGACAGTCCTGATTAGATTTAAGTCCAAGTTTGGTTAAATAGAACAACTGTAGAAGCTTCTCTAAGTCTGTACTTAGATGCAAGGGACAAAAACTGTACCGGCTATCTTACAGAAAATTCAGAGGATTTTATAGAGATTTCTTATACCTAGGTAAACCACTGAGTCCAGATGATCTTCCTTTTAATTTAAGAGTTGAAATTTTTATTGAGACGTTATGGATGACGGTCTACAAGTTTCATTGGAAGTCAGATTGGATTTGAGATTGCCTCGTATCATGATAAGGTTTAGTTCATCGAAGAAGTAATATATTATTGCTATTAGAGTTTTAATTATATATAGGTTATATTCAAATTTAATGGTTACTTAATTAATTATGGTCACTCTCACAGTCCTAAAGATTTTTATTTCACATTGATATCAAAACCTGAGCTTTCGGCCGCCCTTTTCACCCGTACCTGTTCAGTTGAAACACATTTAAAATAGTTAACATATTATAAAGTTCATAACGTAATATTACTATGCCAATTTATATAATTGAATTATCTTAAATATATATTTAAGGAAGTTTTAATAACATTTATTTATAGTTTTTATAATAAATAATATTTAATAATAGTCAATTATACTGTTAATGATAAGATAAAATAGCCAAATACAGGCAAAAAAAGTGGTGATATACACACCACACAACGTTTCTGGAAACTTTGTTCCTTTCTTCACTTCTTTTGTCGATATTTGGTTATTTTATCTTATTGTTAATTTTCAAAACAGACGTAATCCATTTTTTCATTTATATACTATTAATGGTTAATTAATATTATTCAGATAATTTATAAAGCATTTTTTATATAATTTATACTTATACTTTTAAATATCTGTAAATAAAGTTTTATTTTATCTTAACTTTGTTCTTTCTCATCTGATTTAACCAATATTTAATTTCTGATGAACAAAAGAAAAAATCTGTTTTTAATGAAATTTATATATGACATATTAATACAACTGAGTTAGAATAAAACAATGTATGAAAAATGGCATCTTAAAAATAGAAATGTAATATTTGATGCAATTTTTTGAGGTCAAGCATCAAAACTTCACTATTATCTGACATTTTTATTTTCAATAAATAAATAATTTTGTCATAAGTCACAAATAATAATAAAAATAAGCAGAAATATAATTTCACCGCGTTTCGTTCTTAATTGACGTCTTGATCAGGTGCACGTTGGAGTAATTTATTTATTAATATTTTTTTTAGGGCAACAGGCTACATGAGGGTAATCCACGTTGGGCAACTCCCCTTTAATAGCATAGGAAGGGATATGAAAGGGGTAATGCGGAAGGGTAGAGGAAGGTAGCCAAAGGTTAACTAGGGCCCCCGGCCTATATTTTAAGGATCCTACCCGGCATTCGTCTAAAGAAATGCAGGGAAAACCCAAGAAAAACCTGCATCAGGTAGGTCGGGCATTGCGTACTTGTCCCACGTCCTTCCGATAGCGGGAGAGGAGTTTCCTGTAGGACTTTGAGTATTACAATTAATTTGTATTAACAAAAATAACCGAAAGTGAGCAAGATATAATTTAGAAAAGACGTAATGTATTATATAATAAAGGTATGTCAAGGAGAACAGACAAAAAATTAAAAACAACCTCACAACGTTTCTCCTACGAATCGGTGGACCTTATCAAGTGAACAAATATGCAACTGTTACATCAGTATCTGTTCAGTTGAAACGTCTTTAAAATAGTTGAAATATTATAAAGTTCATAACATAATATTACAATGTATATATTAACTATTACTTTTTTGTTCACTTGATAAGGTCCACCGATTGGTGAAGGAAACGTGGTGCGGTAGTTTTGACTATACATTTATTATAATAATATAATTTTTTCAGAAAGTTTAATTTATGTGACATAATGTAAACGTTAAAATTAAATTACCTAATGATACGGCTAGAAGTATATTTATTTTAATCTTTAAAACCGACATTTTTCAAAACAGTCGAATATTTTTTTTATCATAAATAATTTGTACCTACTTTTGCCAAGTTCTTCCCTTAATATCTGCCATTATCTTATATATATTAGATGTACCCTGCTCGGGTATGAGATAGCTTAATATGTGAATCTATTTATTAAGGATGAAACGATGTGAAGTTATATATTTATTCATTGCTTTATTAATTTATTTCTGAATTATGCCAATTTATTTCTGTATCATGAAATTAAAATATGTCTGAATTAGTGAGTTAAATTTGTAAAAAGAAGTAACAGGTCTTAATATCTGGTGAATTGATCGTATTGCCCAAGTGTAATAGCAGAAGTTACCATTTCACCAAAATATGTTCAGCGTTTGGGCATTTTTATGTGCTCATCGTCTCATAGCGTCCGATATCGTACGTCATTATGCGCGACGGCTAACAATGGCTAGGGCAACACTCGCCAGTCCAGAGGCGTCGCTGTCGAAAGCCACAATTAGCTGCTCATTGGTAGACAGAGAGGGACAAACAATGGCGAGCTGTTCCTCCGCGTTACGGTATGCTAATACCAGGGCGTGGGTCACGGGCATTCCTGCCTGGCCGCTCGCATTCTGGCTAAAAGCAAATCCCGGCCCGGCACTGGGCTTCTGTGTGCCTCCGACGGGACGGGCCGGGGCGAGGCGGGCCAAGCCTGCGCCGCTACTCCTTCCGCTATAAGTAACATCATAACTACTTTATCTTGTATCCTTTAGAATCTACAATTAGCAGTCGCCTGCTTGGTTCGGACGTTAGTCGCGTGATGATGCGTTGCGTCCCCAGTCAGTTTTTAGCAATATAGCAAATAATTCTCTCACTTTATTACATTAAATATTAATATTTATTATTAATAACCCTTTTTTCATGTTACGTATCGTGTTTATTATCTCACTAGATGGGTTCCCGGCGTTGCCCGTGTAGTTTATTTTCATAAACCCGAAAACGTATATAATATCTTTTGTCAAGAAGTGATTTAACCTAAATCTAACTATTCCTAGTTCCGTTCATACTTTCCACCGAGATTGCATTTATTGAACAGTTACAAAATACATTTAATTTTATTGCATCAATCCCAACAAACATACCTCCGAATTTCTTCTTAAATAAACTCATTACGTACTGCAGGATATAATTGTCCCTCAGTCTTCAGAAATTACGAAAGATTAAATTTATGAAATTGTCAGCTAGATTCACAATGTAAACAAATGGTCGCCATATTGGAGTCACTTAATATTTCACGAAAATTAACTTAGATTTTCCGCAAAGATCGTAAAGTATTCGTATTCTTCTTTTATTGGCACTATAACCCAATGTGAGTTTTGGCCTTATTAACAATTTTCTTCCATTCCGCCCTTTCCTGTGTCAGTCTCCGCCATCCTCTTACTTTCATGGTTTGTATATCCTTCTCGATGTCGTCTACCCATCTTGTACCGGGTCTCCCCCTTTTCCTCCATAATCCGTCTAGGTGTTCTGCTTTCATCCGTCCTAAGTACGATCCCATCCAGGCCAACCTTCTGCTCTTGACAAACCTAGCAATGTCCTCGTTATTCATGAGCTGCTCTAGTTCTCTCTTTGTTCTAATTCTCCATTCGTACATACAGGTCCGTATATCCTTCTCAGTATCTTGCGTTCAAATATTCTGAGTAAGTGCTTATCATTATTATTTAGGGTCCACCTTTCACAATCGTATATCACTACAGGTCTTATAAGTGTTTTGTAAATTTTTAACTTAAAGTATTCGTATTGGTGTTTTTTATTATCATTCTATGGAAAATTACTGGATAAAATTATACTTTTCTCCAATGGAAATATTTCTGCTTTATTGCATTACGGAAAAAGGAACTATTTCATTTGTTCGTCGTGTATTAACGTCTCTTTGTCCAGTGACGTCATAGTCTCTTGACGCGCATTAATTTAACACAAAACTATCACGTTTTTCAATTTTAATTCTTTCCACCTTTATTCTACGGGTTTCTCACCCCCACAGTACCGTTTCTCGTGTTTTGAAGAATATGTTGTTGAAATCTGTCCGCAAGTTTAAATATGTACAGAGATTAACGTAAATGCATACATACAAATATACATCCTTTTTTATTATATAGATAGATTTCGTCTCTTTACCTTGAAATAATTTCTGAAATAGTGTCTATTTAAATGGTTGTACTTGTTTTAACATATCTTATAATATTATTTAGATACGAGAAGAAAAATAGGTGGATTTCACACCAGGTTCTAGACTGAGAAATTTACTTGTCTTGTCCAAAAATATTATGGAGAAGTTATTTTTGTTCTTCTGTGTTTGGATCCATTCCAATGTTAAAGTCACTGCGCATTACATTCAATGTCAGAAATTTCACAATCTCCATCACTGTTTCACTCCAATTATCGTGAAATGTTGGGTCACAATTATCACCTTCATCAGAATCTGACTCATCAATATTTGTTCCGTCGTCGCAGATTTTTCCTATAAGTCACATCAGATTCATAGTTACACACACGAACAATTTGTTTTTACCAGAAAACATTTACAGAAAACACGTCTGACACAGTACACCACAAGAATAAGAGTGGAAATAAACGTAAGATATCGCGCGGGTATGCTGGTTGTCCCGAAACTATTTCAGTAACGCCTAGCGGTATTTCAGATTTAATTTTCCGAGAAGTCAGGTGATTGTAGGAGTGAAAGTTCGACAGGGTCTCATGTGTATGAGAATAATATATTTCGATTTACACGGCTTAGATAACTTTACGTTTGGGATACTGTACACCACGCGACTACTTAAGAGTGGAACTCGAGATGGCTGAAAACTATGATGCGTAAAAATCTGATTAGTCCTACGACCTATATATTTCTAAATCTTCCCGGTTATTTAGAAAGAAACAATCATATCAACATATGAATATATTCACCTAAACCAGTCAGAATAACTCGGATTTAAATATTTGGCTGATACAGCACTGAGAAAGATTTTTTAGTTAGATTTTCAGTTAGGTGACTTTTGTCGTCACTTAGGGCCTAGAAAGAAATATTACTAAATGATGAGAAATAAAACTAAAGGAATGGAAGGGCGGTGACGGAATGAAGTATTGAATTAAATCTGTCACCCTGGATTAGTTTAAGTTTTAATTCCTTCAAAATAGAGCAGAGTTGCAAGAGGGTTATTAATAATATATTATAAATAACAAGGGATTGTATTTTATTATTTTTACCGTCTTAAAGAAACCCAGCATGTTTCTCAATCTTTTAATGTACCAGGAAAGTTTCGGGCTCTCTCAACGTATCAGGAATAATTTTGACTTCCTTATGGAACCGTAAATATTTTTTACTTCCTTAAGGCACAGGGAGTATTTTTGGACTCTCTTTTGGTACCGGGAATTTTTTTTTGAGTCTTTTAGTTACTAAAATTCTTGACTCCTTAAGGTTCCGGAACTATTTTTCAGCCTCTTAATGCTCCGGATGTGTTTTAGATTCTCTTGATGTTGTGTGCATATGTAAAATATAAAACAATTGCCGTAAGTCAAATAAAACAAAAGCCCATCTATGCTCACTCAATAATTTACTGCGATCTTTTTAAAAATTGCACGGTGTGAGGAAAGAATGTATATCTGTTCTGTAAGACGGTAATTGCGAGTAAAATATTATTGTTAACAGTAAGTATTCTATAGTTCTCGTAATGTATAAATTATGTTTTAGGTTAGATATTATAAGCCATATGACGTCTGAAATAAGCGTGACCTTACTTGTTCTATTATATCTAATGTTACGATATTTCTGTCGTCCTTCCAGAAAAATATTTTCAAAGTCCGAGTTTCAACGTTTAAACTGCGAAACCCAGTTTACAAACGGTGTAAAGGTTCTCGTAAACTTCTACGACCTTCAAATATATTTCCTGCTCTTCATTGCTTGTACAAATAAAGTTTAGGCTTTTACAAATAAAGTTTAGGCTCGTATTAACTATTTCAATATGTAGGAAAACATTTCAAGTATTTTGCAACTTTGATAATTTTTATACGTAATGAGAGAAGTCAATGAAAACAGAAAAGGTTTCTTGTTCTCAAAGAAATGTTCAAAAGGAGTAAAGTTCACTAATGATCTGATCTTCGAATATTTGAAAGATTTATCACAGGATTCCAATTTGAGTACACCATTAAAAACTAAGAATCACTTTCCGGGGTTTCTACATTTAGAGAATAACGTGAAGAGAACAAATAGGACGGAAAGATAACGGACTTTTCAATAAGTGTACTATTGAATTTAGTTTGCAACTAAACTAAAAAATTCTATTCTTCTCCGCTTAATCATAGTCATATCAGCCCAACGACCACGAGTACTTCTGAAGCGCTAGAGTGAAGATCATCCTAGTTGACCTAAAGTGTAGCCCTTTCCCTGGGATTTTTTTCTTCCCTGTGTGCCTGACAGCTCTGTAATATTCCGCTTAATCATAAAAAGTAGTAAATTAAGTAGAGAATTATTAATTTATCTTTGTTTAATGGCAAAAATAAGACGCTAAACGCGAAGAATGGGTCACAAATATACGACACGTAAGACTTTTTTAAGAATATACAAAACTTTAAAGTAAATTAGACGCATTCACGTTTTTGGTGCAAGATCTTGTTTACAGTTCTATTTTATGCCATTTTTGTAAATAAGGAAAATTATAATTTATTCATGCAGATATTAGTAGTTTATACACTATATCATGTTTAACGAAATCAAAATGTAACACTATTTATAACATGTCAAACTATTCTCTACACATTTACTTAGCACAGTTTTGTTTAATTTCACCTTTCGGGAAATTAATTAAGTCGTAGCCAACTTACCTCTACAGTATTAAAGATGAAAAATAAATGACATTTATAAAAATATAAATCAATCAAATATAAGGCCTAGAGTCAGGCAATTATAATATTTATTAACAAAAATTAATTTTACGACGTTTTGTCCTGTTTTAGGACCTCTTCGGGTAAGACAGTTTTTATCTGTGTAGGACTAAAATGTAATGGATGCGATATTTCTGACAAAGCTTCATAAGCTTGATGTTTATTACAATTTTCTCAATGCCGCATATTCATTTTGATAAATATTATTCACACACCGTGCGTCGTAAAGAAAACAATAACTGGGTATCACGTCAACGAGGCAGAGATCGTAGCCTAATTGCCGTAGCTCTCAGTTGTTAATTATGATTTAAGTATCAGTGATATTTCGGTTCCAACCATAGCCACATCAGCCCAACGACCACGAGTACTCCTGAAGCGCTAGCGTGAAGTTCATCCTGGTTGACCTAAAGTGTAGCCTTTTCCCCGGGATTTTTTTCTTCCCACTGGGTGCCTGACAGCTACGTAATAATTCAGCCATTACCGTGGGCACATTATGTCTCGGGGAATATATTCCCAAGGTAGGACGGACCCGTGTGTTGGGCAAGTCCAACCCGCCTCGTCGTCGTATAAGCAGCAATTTATTAACAAAGTGATTTCTCAGTTTGGACTGAACGCCCAAACGATAATTCGCGGCGACCTGTAATATCAATTAGGAATGATTAACCTATTAGAGTGCAAATAAGGTAGAGAGTGGGCTCGCTTGTCCAGGGCTGCCCAAGGCAAGGGCGAACAGCTGCCGAGGTGCCAGGTAATTATTTCCTCCTACGTGAAATTTTACCCATTTTCACATCGTTAACATATCAGTATCCCCGCCCTGAGGAATTGCTAGTAGGAGGCGGAAAAATCACCCCTATACAGAATATAATGAAGTGCCTCATTTGCTAGCTGAAATTATTACCTTCGAACCGTGGGTTTCCATAAGGAAAATAATCCCGAAAAGTTCAAGATACTAACCCATTACGTAATAAAGTGTTGGGAGAATTTCTTGTTACTCTTTTCATTCGTGCGTCATTACTGTACACGAATTATATATACCCTAAAAGCATTGTTTCTAGTACAGTACTTATCAGAAGGACGAAAAAATGTAGGTACTTGGGATGTAAAATGGTGACTTGGGCAATAGAGTTTCCTGTAGAAAGCAACAGTGATTAAACGGTGACGTTTTGACGACCATCAGCTCTGTCGTTATCTTCCATCTTCGCCTGGAAGATGACAACGGAACTGTTGGTCGTAGAAACGTCACGGTTTAATCACTGTTACGCCCGTGTGGAAACCTGAGAACCCCTTCTACAGTAACTACACCGCGAAAGCCTCCGATCTTTTTTTTTTAACTGACTGAGCTGACCTGTACTGGAACTGCATTTATACAAAGTGCGTACGGTGATTGGCGGAAATGCAAACGTTCATGTAACTAATTTATAATTCCAACTAATTCCGTGACCCTACATGAAGAAACATCAAAATAGCAGTTGCGATTGAGCGTTGAATACAATTGAATATGACAGTTTTCGCGAATTTTTTTATCTGCTTTAATTATTTCTGTTACAAATGGGGTTATGTTGTATAAATAATTAGGATTTTTTATTTGTACTTGATTTATTGTATACATAATCTTTGTATTTTATTTAGAAACTTAGTTATTATCTATGCACTTAATCATATAAAATTTGTGACGAATCCCATTATCTCATACGAGGGCTGTTAGATAATAAATCTATGTATCTATCATGTTATATATATAAAGGTAATATTTCCTGTCGTAGACCGCAGAGCTGAAGCTACTAAATCTAAAAACCTGAAAAATTAAATGTATTTGTTAACTATTACGATGTATGTAATCAAGATTTTTTCTACTCCAAAAGCGGTAACCCGGGGTGATGGCAATAAAAAACGACTCACCTTAAGTGCCTTCGTGTGGGGAGATTTGGAAATAATATAATTTGTTATACATGTGCTGTTCTCCAAAGGAAAAACTCTTTCGCTCATTAAGTGGCTCCAAGTATCACTTCCGGCTCAGAAGTGACCTAACAATTAAGCTTGTCAATCTGTCATCAACTTACCAGATAAATGGCAAAACACATAGCGTACATTATAAAATTGAATTTAGTAATTGTTCATTGCGTTATCATGTATAAAACGTGCTTTAAACCATAAAAAATAACATACTGTCAAAAGTAAAACTTTATGTTGGATACTAAACATCGTTTTAATTATTAATATAAATAATAATATTTTTTATAATATACTTTATAATTAATACGAATTTTTTATTATTTAATTGGTGATTTATATTGTGTAAATAGATTAAGAGATTTTGATATATCAACTTGATAGAGACCTAAAATTAAGATCGAAATAGTGTACTAATTTTCTGAGAATTTGTGGAAAATTTAAGAATGGCCGAATAATGATTTACTTCTTCATTCTCTGTACTTAACAGACACGACTAATATTTTATGCTTCTTTTCTTTTGCGAAACACGTTGCGAATCACGTGGCTTATAAATACATACATATTTATAAACTTTGTAGTTCTAAATTTAACATGCAGGTTGTTTGGGTAGACGTTTAAAGAGAGGCCAAAGAAAATTGACGTGAACATCGCTAAATGGATATAAAATAGCAAGTCGAAATTTTAATAACACAGGCGCTGGACGGCAGCAAATCAGTAGACGCAATTACGCGTCCGTACAGAATACGTTAAAGCACAAACACAGTCTGAAAGAATGCTCATGTTGGGTAAATATGTAAAGAATGTTAGTGCCAGAATTACAGGGAAAGGGAAGTTCTAAATTACGAGACGACGTGATTACTGTTATAGAGTCGGCGTGAACATTCAATTAACCACAGCGCGTGGCTGGCGCCGAGATTTACGCCAAATGCTGGCCGCTGCAGCCGATGAAACTCGATAACGGGGAATTAACGACTCTTAGAGTCACCGTGAAAAACTGCCACCTCAAATATACTGACTTTCACAACATCTCAGACACTACTGTCAAATACATCAGCCCTTCTTTACTTGTTTTTATGGGAGCGTTGGCGTACTTATTTTCCATTCCATCGTTCTCAAATTTAATAGTCGTTCTTCATGATCTATTGTATTCTATCTATATTCTTATTTTCAATTTTTGCAATGAAAATTAAGAGGAACATATCCTAAATCGTATTTTGTTTCGTTCAGAATAAAACTATTAAGAAAGATAGTTCAATATAATTCACATAAAAAATATTATCTAAAGAAGATAAATCTACGAGAATTAATTTTATTTTATAAGGATTTATGGTATTTCAAAAGTTTACTTCACATTCTTCTTACAATTTATAATTGTAAATTAAAAGTATGTATATTTCAATAATACAAGTGAAATTATTTGAATTTTCATATCTACTATTATTCATACGAAATTATTTTTCGTCGTTTTTCTCGTATTTATAATCTCTCTCTGTATATAACGATTACAATAATACTGATGGCTAAGGATGGCAAGGATGTGAGTATTTATCTCAGGGTATTGTGGGGGTATCAAAATGCTTAGAATTGCCAATGAAATTTTTTAAGAAAAAGTAAGAATCAATTTGGGGATCCCTGAATTAATGGTGTTTTTTTTAAAAAATAAAACTGAATACATCCAGCTTACAATGGCACACTGGTGGCGTCCCTGGTGATCCTCTTTGTGTCGTCCTGGGATCTCTGTCAGGTCCTCTGTTTTTGTACAAAAAAACTTCGGAAATTCAAATTTTATAACTTAATTTATTTTTGCCAAATATCATAATTAAAAAATAAAACAATTTCAAGAAAAACGATCGTTCGGCAACAATCAAGCGAAGAAGACTCCTTTAATAACAATCTCTTCTCCCCCAGCGATAACATTTTCGCCAGTGATAATTAAGTATCTCAAAGAAAGGCACTATTTCAAAGATGTTTCATTACAGTATATTTATAATATTCTGCAGTTCTTGTTTATATTCCCACGTTTTATAACAATTTAGTCAGCATTTCTTATTACCGTTTCAGTTATTAGTCAATTACACCAGATTATGCGATATACTTGTAAATTTATCTTTTACATTATATAATATTTTTAAACTACAATTATTATATATTTTGAAATTTCTTTATTTGTGCCATAAGTTTGAAAAAATAGTTAACCATAACATGAATTGGAATTAATTACTTATTTTTAGTTTCTCAAATACACCCTGAACCTATTCTCAACTCTGACACGTGCTTAATCAGTTGACGCATTAGTAAATTGTTTTTGAGGTTGAACGTATGCTTAAATTTACTAGAATTATAGCGAAAACGGAATGAGTCATGACTTTAGCAAAAGAAAATTCCCTGTAATCGTTTATTCTACCGTGTAAAATAAGTAATATTTTAAATTATTTGCGATATTATTATTTAGAGAAGCCTCATTTTCATATACAAATAACTCCGAGAATTCTTTAATTAAATGCAAGCCGTGATTAAGCAAAAAATATTTATTATATCTTCTTTGAATTAGACTTTATTGTATTTTAACAGTTAGTGTAGTCTTGAAGTTTATTAAATATAGTTTCAATGCTGCAACGACTCATTTTCTGATAAATTTATTGTGTTTTTACCATGTATGTTTTTTTTTATTTCTTAAGATATTTCTCATCTGTATCGGTTATGAATAAAAGTATATGAACTGACATATAAGAATAAGAAAAATCATTTTTCAAAGCTCCCAGCGAATTGTTCTTAGAGAAGAATGACAAGTTTATCCAAAAAAAATCGCTTTTTTGTTTTCAGAATAAAAATGGGTTGTTCTTTTAATTATTACCTCAGAGAATTATACCAAACGTCACTTGATGGTCTACACCATGACATCAACATGTAGATAATTTAACATTGGTTTTATAGTTTTCAAAATTGTTTAAGTGACATTACGTGAAGAGGTATTAATTTTTGAACGAAGCGTCGTTTATATAATAATTTTTTTATATAAAGAATTTGCAATGTTTCGGTAAACGTTATTTTTATGGCATTTGGTTATGAATATTTATATTAAAATAATGAATGGATGGCATATTCGATGTTAGTAGAGAAAGAAGAAGAAGGAAAACGCCAACGGAAGAATTTGGTACTTGAAGAGTAATTTGACAAAACTGACTCATATTTTGACTTGCATATCCAGGTATATTGATGAGGGTGCCCAAGTTTTAGAGAAAGTAGGGTGTGAGCACAACTCAGTGTCGTTCTACTTAGGAACCAGCCTAGAGAAGCTGAAGTATTAGCTAGTTGTTTAGTAAAATTCTGGTGTTATTATATTGGATCAAGCAAAAAAAACACTGAAATAGTTGCAGTTTCCCTACCACGGTCAGCAGAAAATACTCCTAATTTCTTCATAAGCCCTTGACGTTTTATAGTTCTCCGTAAGACAATGCAACCAATCGCGTCGCTGGCACAAGTTGTTGTATTGTCGTTAGTTTCTTTGTATTTCGCCGTGTTACGCCTTGCAGAGGCTTTCTCAGACACTAAGATGAGGCAATCGCTCCGTCGCCAGGGAGGGTCCCTGGAATGTGTCCGATCAGAGGTCACAGAGGTTTCCTCAGCACAAATGCAACAACACAGGATCTGATTAGAATTTCATAGTCCCGGATCCTAGCTCTGGGCGCAGCTATGACCTCACGGGGGACGTGTCCTCGCTCGGCTCCTGTTGTTGCCACATCCCCGCGACTTCAAAGATCACTAGATCGAGCCATCAGTTGATAGATTATGGCATCATCGAAATGATATTTAAATTGCAAGCACTAATTTATAATTATATATATTGCTCATATAACTTTTAAATTACGAATCTTCCGCCACTACGATTCAGAGTTCAGTGTGTTAGGAGTAGTTTTAATAGTAATATTTATTTTGATTTAATAAAAGCTAGTTAACTAATACTTTTATTTATAGCAATAGCAAAGATTATAATGATTTAAATACGCCAGTTTCATTATATTGAGCAATTGTCCGTCCGGTAGTAGAATATGCTAGTGTATTTTTGAATTCCTATTGTAAGAATTCTGTTTATCTTATTGAACATATATATAATAAGCTCCTCAGGTTGATAGATAGTAAATTAGGAATTCCACATACGCTACGAGAAAATAGTGCTACAATTCCCTTGTTTGTATGATCTTACTTAAGTTCAAAGTTCAGCCCGACTTATGTCGGTTTACCCTACGTTTAATGTTACTTATAATAGATATAATTATGTATACTATACAGTTACTATGACTACAGCTAACAGAACTACTAAATACAGTAGGCATTATCCTGTGAATAAACAAATAATTACTTTCCAGATATGTATTTAACATTTAACAAATCGTAATTGATGTTATAACAAAAAAAACGAATATTCAAGTTTATTGACACGTGGTGTAAACCGCTAAATAAATATAAATGAAAATTGACATATAATTAGTGTAAACTGGCCAACAGTCACAACAATTAGAAAATAAAAATTAGATATATTACTACATGGTAACGTTTCTTCCCTGTTTATTCAGACATGGTAATAAAGATAAATTAAAATATATAGTAAATTTGAATGAAACCATTATAATTGGAAAAATGTTCACTTACTTATCCCACATTCATGATACAAAATTTACTATGTAGCTTTTAGTGTGTAATAATAATTTTTTGTGACTGTTGGCCAGTTTCCACTATTTATATTTCATAAGTCAGGTACAGTTTGAATTTTTAATGAATATTGACATAATTTACTCATGAAATATAATAACATATTTCTGATTATTGAAAAAACTTTTATAAGAATAGAATATTAAATAGGAGTTTGAGCTTCAATTGGAAACATTTCTACTGTTTTTTAAAATAAAAAATAGTTAACACCTCAATTTTGGGTACCAATTTACTACCCTCTTCAGGTTGTGGTCGGAATGAAACGTTTTTCATGAATTTATAAATGTTTCCTCTGTGTAGCTATGGAGGTGATAGACTGAGGGTACGTGTTTAACTTCAAGATAAAGCTTTCAGACGGACCACAACCTAAAAAGGTACAAATAAGTAGCGAAACGTAGCGATATTAATTAATAGTCAGTACATCTCCTGCGTGGGCTATTCGCTCGCATCTTCCGACAGATGTTCCCTCGCAGGTAGAACCTAGTAGGAGAGATACGAAGGGGGCTACCTTTCTGTTCCTCGTAAACTGGTCGAGGGACAGAGAAGGGAATGCTGCGTCCCCACAGAAAACTCCTCTCCCGCTATCGGAAGGGTGTGGGTCAAGTACCCAATGCCCGACCTACCCGATGCAGGTTTTCCTAGGGTTTTCCCTGCATTTCTTTAGGCGAATGCCGGGTAGGATCCTAGTTAACCCTTGGCTACCTTCCTCTACCCTTCCGCATCCTCCCTTTCAAATCCCTTCCCATACTATTAAAGGGAAGTTGCCCAACGTGGATTACCCTCATGTAGCCTTTTGCCCTAAAAAAAATAAAAATAAGCGATATTATTTAAAATATTTTTAATATTAAAAAGTTAATAAATAAAAGTCTGTTAATCTGTCGTTGAATATAGCTTATTATAATTAAAAACAGACGATAAAGTAAAAAAAAATTGTTAAATAATGTTGCAGTTATAAAAGGAAATATCTAATTTTTCTGGATGATTTTTTCTGTTCTACTCAAAATATCATAGGAATAATCATTATGGATTCCGTAGTTTACAGCAGCGCAGTTGCCAAATTTCAGTTGCAAGATAACTTTTATTAATTAAACGTTTCAACTAAAAGACTAATATTTTACTTGCGAAATTTAGTGCTACTTGTGTACCGAAGTTTATGCTACAAATAATAATTATTATCTACCAAGTCCCTAATAAATAGCTCCATCAACTATCCAAATCCCACCACTGTGCTATTCTACAGTAACCCACCCCCTCCTTCACAAAATCGCAGACTAAAATGTAAACTCCCAATTGACATCATCCTCCCCTTAAATCACTCCGGAATTACCTAACTCTAGCCCCTCCTACCAACTGGCACTACATACTCCCTAAATATCCGTTCTTCCCATCTTCCCCAAAAACCTCCTTAACGCTTTTCGATCTTCCCCCATAACCTCCTTAACGCTTTATAACATGAAGTTTCCCCAATGACCAGATCGATCGCTAACATCTTGCCGGCTAATATGTTAATATGTGTTAAACAACTTAATCGGTTTCTCTCGTCTCTAACTTGGAATGACAAGGGTCACATTCAAGACCACAAGTTTACATGTGAAATATTTGCAAATTATAAATAGCTTATGTTTTATTTGTTTAATTTTTACAATTGTAAATACTGTTATTATATTATTATCACAACTGTAAAGTCTCTGAATTAAAAGTTAATTTTTTATAAATCAAAAATCCGACTCTCTTATATAGAATTGGTCATATTTAATCTATTTTTAAATATGAAATTCTTCATATTTACTATTTACGTATAGTCCTAAGTATGTAATGTATTTATTTATAACTTATTGTATCCATATTTGTAATCAGCATGACTTATCCTATTTCCTCAGAAGAGACCTAATGTAACTAATAAATTTAATCTAATTTAATATAATACGTTTATCGAATGCCCAAAATATCACAGTACTTCAATTTAATTAAATCTATTAAATTGGACTTTACGCACGATGTTCCCCATTAAAGCTGCGTTGAACAACTTAAAAAAAAACAGCAGTAGTAACATCGTTATCTCATTTTCCGTGTTTTCACTATTCATGTTGTAACATACTCCAGCATTACTCCGATTAAAATGTGTTACGGCACGTTTTTCTCGGGTTTGATAACGCTTGAGCCCGCGAAGTCGCAGAAGGTCATTGCCGTGAAACAAATTAATAAAGTGTTCATCGTCCTCGTAATTTTTGTTTTGAATTTTCTGCAATTTTCTTATTGGGGTGACATTTTAATCTAGTTGTAGATGAGACGATTTGGTTTTTTAGATTTTCCATATTCATTCAAGGCTTATTGAGACAGTGGCAGAAGTACACTTAACTTATAGTAGAATTCATCCTGAGGTAAATTGCATTCTTAATATATGCTTTAGTTTAAGTTGTTGATATCACGAGTGTTAGTTATAAATTTTCATCGATTTGTCGTTTTCCCCTCATTTCACAGCAGTTATCAAGTCTTTGAACGAAATAATCCACTAATATACACATTACAGAGTACTTTTATATTCTGTGTCGTATACTTTTGCTTTCCTTCCTCATTGTTTCTCATTTTGTGGAACTGCCAGCATGGGTAAACAAGTTCTCCGTAGTTTAAATGTCATATTATTCTGGAAGACAATAGAAGCTTTAATGGTACCTACAGCCGGTTGCTGGGCGAGAAATTTATAGCATACATTGTCACAGTGAATCCTTATTAACTGGGCTCACTTGCTCCTCACGTCCGTTTGTCCACTTTGAATAATATGTTCCTCGGGTAAATGAGAGCCTATCGTTTTGCGAGCCCGGTGTATCAGGGAGTGGACCTTTTCCATTAATCACCAGGACAGTATTGCCACATCCGCGCTGGGCGTTTTATCGAGAACTCTCTCGCCGGTCCGAGAACTAGTATTCTTATTGTACTCGTAGTTCTGGCGTAATTAGCCTGGAGATGGCGTCAGTGCGCTAGGTGTGTCGCGTAATTGTCACTCAGAACACGGTGGAAAGCGGCACGTGGGAGGAAGAGTCCACTGCGAAGAGCTTTCTCAAATATGGATGCACTTGCCTCGCACTTCATTATGACGGTCCAAAACTGACCAAGACGAGTTTTCGGCTGGCGCTAATGCGTCACTCTTTGTTCACTGAGCAAATATCGACAAGAACGATGAATCATCCAGGCCGTACAGAATCTGTGAAAGTCAAAGAAACTGATCTTCGCGTGACGACCTGAATGACGAGGACAGGAGAAATATTCTGGGAAAATAACGACGTAGTCTCTCTTAATGTTATTTATTTATACATCTTAAATTATAAAATTTAAACTTTACTAATGATGGCATATTCTTCAGATTCTTTTGTATAACATTTGATGAATGTGGTTGGCGTAGTTTCTTTACTATTACTGACACGGTTGGAGTTAATTATAAATAGGAATTAAAATAAAAGACCTACGATTTTGTCTTATTATATCTCGCAAAACTGTTTTGCCGCAATGCGCTAAATCAAAAATTTAAATTACAACGTGTTAAATATGAATTTAGTAACTATTGAATTAAAATTTAAGATTTATTTACAGATTAATTAATTAATTTTTTCTCTATCCAAAGTGCAAAACACAGTTTTAATGCAAAAATGCAGGATTTTTAATAACAATCGCGATTTTTTTAAAAATTAAAGAAAACATTAATTTAATTCCAGTTTTATAGCACGTTCCCCCAACTTGCAAACGTAATCTCCTTAACCTCTGTGAGATAGACAATAGTTTTTTTTTACCAATCATCGAATTTCCTAGGTCGTAACGGCTTTGATTACTAATAAAAAGCAATCTCTTGAAAATCCTGGATGATTTAGTATGCCGGTAAAATGATTTACACTACTGTTCTTTTTTAAACAAGGCGCAAGATGAAGTAGATAAATTGAATGGAAAATTTTGAACGCAAAATTACAAAGGAGGTACCCGATCGTACCACAATAGACGTAATAGATCCCAAAATAGTCAAGTTAGCATTCTTGTATTTAAAATGTATGTGTATGATTATGTTCTTATTTTCTCTATTTAGAGAGCATAACTTCACGTTAAAAATTAACTATAATTGTTTACCTATTACTAATATTGAATAAATATTTAATTTTTTACAGTCTTTTTGTACCTTATCTGACAATTATTCGTCCACTAATTTACTCATTCACTCATTGAAAAAATGTCAACTTATTCATGCCCATGTCATAACTTTATTTATACGTATAGCATAAGCGTAATTAAACTTCAAATAAATTAATATACACAAATAACCGTGCTGTAATCCAACATTTTAAAAATATAACGTTTCAAAAATATTTATATGTTCGCAAACTTTTTTTCCTCTAATCTATTAAAGACGGAAAATTTTTAATTTTTAAGAATTGAAAGCTTCAGTACAAACTAGTTTGCAGAAAAACGGGAAATTTGAAAATAATTACCACAAATGAAGGAACCTTATAAAATTTTGTTTGATGCTGAAAATATGTTCTAGAAGACGTGAAAATTCACTAGACATCACTTCTTAAAAGAATAGGTCAGTTAAGTGCTGTAAATTCCTGAATATACTTTCAATAAATTAATTCTGATGTTTACTATAGCAAGGATGTTTGCGATATTTTCTAAGAATACAATCTGTGTCTTGAGCTGGGGACAAAGTTCTGTAACATACGCCGCCAATTAAAATAGTAAATTGTAAGACCCTTGAGGATTGAATATCATCTACTTATTCTTACAATTATATCATCAATTGTTTCGCTTCTATTTTTTCTATCCCCGCTGATTTTTCAGAATCGTGTTATAGCTATGTTCGTTTTCTCACTCTAGTCCAGCTATTAAATAAGCAACTATATGTATAAGGTTTCACATTCTCTAAACTTCTACCTCATCCATCGAGGAAATGAATGTGTCAATAACGAACAAATTAGAGTCTTGTGGCAATTATTCGAGTTGCGTAAATGGTGCTTCGCTTTATGAGGCCACTCCTTTGGTAAGCTAAGATGCTCTCCTTTACGGAGAAGTTTCAGCGCAACTCATGAATGAGGTTTCAAGGAACGGAAATAAATTTGTGCGGCTGCAGAATAGTGGCACGCGTAGGTCGTTCAGGTGTTCGCGGAAGTCGGTTATTACGCCCAGCCCTGTCCCTGTCCCTGTGCCTGCGCTTGTCTCTACCCGAGCTGCGGGCCTGTCCAGGTGTTTCGTTTCATAGGGGTCTCCCAGCACACGACACGACACGTATATTAATGGTGGTTAGCCTTCCTGTAGCTCTCTGTGACCCGCGAGGTGAGGTTCCGCAAGTAGGCCACCCGCAAAGTCACACGCACACCCGATCCCGTACGCATGCTCAAGGTACTTATTCTTGTTTGCCTCAAGGCTGTCGACTCATCGCTTCTTAACTGATTACATTAACGTTTCTCCTTTTTTTGAGGCACGCGGTCTCTTGTGTACGGTCAGACGCTTTAAAGACAACGTTTGATGCCTATAATTTTGTCATCATCCTGGGGCGGTTCCTAAATTTACTCTTGTCTACATCCCACATGAGTTTGGTATAGCAAAAAAAAAAGGTTTTGTCTCAAGTGATACTACGCAAACTGCGAAACACAATTCGCATTTGAGGCGCGTAGTCTGCTCAATGCTGGTGTAAGTTGACCAGCAATGTACAGTTCTCCCTGTCACAGTATTCCGTATTCTGCATGGGGCAGGAAACGGTGTTGTTTTTACATTGCTTCGTTATACCTCTGTGAACAAAAAGTAAGGTGAATTTATTTATAAAATATAAATTCTTTATTTATTCTTCCAAATCAATTTCATCCCCTTCAAAGTAATCCCCGTCCGATAAAACGCACTTTTTCAAACGCTTTTTCCAGTCCTCGAAACAGACAGAATAGTCTTTTTCCGGTACAGTCCTTCTTCAAATCGGTTTTTATCTCCTCAATCGTGTCAAAACGGCGTCCCCGCATTGGCCTTTTGAGTTTATTGAATAGCCAAAAGTCGCACGGAGCCAAATCAGGCGAGTACGGTGGTTGCGGAACGAGATGAGTCGAGTTTTTGGCAAAAAAAGTCGCAGTATGACATGGTGCATTATCGTGATGAAGGAACCAAGAGTTGTTCGCCCATAATTCCGGCCGTTTCAGACGAATTCCTTCACGCAAACGACGCATAACGCTCAAATAATATTCTTTGTTGACAGTTTGGCCCGGCGGAAGGAATTCATAGTGCACCACACCACGATAATCAAAGAAAACTGTCAACATGACCTTGATTTTCGATCGACTTTGTCGATGGTCTTTTCGGTCTTGCCTCACCTTTTGCACGATATTCGCTGGATTGGTCGGTGATTTCAGGGTCGTATGCGTAAATCCAAGTCTCGTCTCCAGTAATGATGCATTTAAAGTGGTCCTGATAGCAAAGTTTCACACACATCAACGCGACGCTTTTTTTTCCCAAAAAATTGAGCGATTTTGACACCAATCGAGACTTGACGCGACTGAGACACAAAACTTTCTTCAAAATGGTTTGGGCTGAGCCAAATTATATTCCAACACTATCAGCGAGATCTCTAATTACCCATCGACGATTTTCAAGCACCAAATCTTTGATTTTTTGGACGTGGCCCTCGTCGGTAGACGTTGATGGTCGTCCAGAGCGCGGTTCGTCTTCAACGCGTTCTCGGCCCTCTTTGAAGTCGTTGTACCACTTATAAACGTTTTTATGTGCCATAGTTTGATCACCAAAGGCCTTCCGCAACATTTTCAACGTGTCCGCACAAGAATATTCGTTCCGCAAACAAACTTGATGCAATTTCTTTGCTCAACAAAATCACCCATTGCAAAAATCGAAAAATTCACTTTTGGCTGTTTACAAAAACACGTGTAACTCGGAAATAATTAAACCTTTTAACAAACAGACGCTTGGCAAATATTATAGACAGTCCTACCAACCTAGGGAAAAAAATTACCTGCCTTCCTAATACCCTGGGAGTTTTAAATGACAATTTCACCTTACTTTTTGATCACAATGGTAGTTAGTCAGATGAATGTTATGTTTCGAGTTGATCACATCGTTTCTGTTGGACACACTGTCTACTAACGCAGAGCGTTCACGTCATCGACTTTGGTCGCTTACTAGTGTATGAAGGTAAATGCGTAGGATCCTACGCAATTGTGTGCTTCAACAAGGATCCAACTTGCACGTTTCTGCAGGGCTTCTTATTTATTACAGAAAATCCGACTATTTTGACGGATAGACAGGCCAAAGACTGGTAAAGGTCTCAAGTACTGCACTTGAGAAATGCGTTCTATCTAAGATAGCTCTGCTAGTAAATCCGATCTCTCACATCCAGTTGGTGGCCCTGGGCAAAGCAGCTGTAGCAGAGAGAGAAGGGTGATTAATTTAAGTGTGATCGGTCCTCCAAAGCTTGACAGAAAGTTTACTATTGATACGAACGCCAGCTGTGTGATCTTCCGTTGAACTAGTATTTGCATTTCCCACCTTCCCACCTTCGTGAAACATTTTCTAGTATTCGTTTTGGACTGCATTTTCCATCAGTGAGCTGCAATTTGTGATCATTTCCCAGAGCCTAATCCCAACTTCGTTATCAACGTCTCCATTAAGGGTTGGTCACATTCACACAGTGGTTTGAAATACAGTTAAAATTTTACTTTTTTATGTAAAACTTCCTAAGGTCCGTTGCCTACTTGGAAATTAAGCTACATAATGCATTACGAGTAACGCTGCTAGGCGCTTATGAATTGTTCTTAAAGTTAATCTTCAGTGCATTTTTCCGTGAGTAATAAAATCATGGTTTGGAGAGATAAGGAGGCTGAATATGATTTTAACAATCCAGAATCCTCATTCGAAACGAAGATATTACATGTGATGCATAATTTTCAAATTAAAAGCATGTTCAGATTCATACGGTTCACTATACTGACAATGAATCTCAAGCTTAGTCGGCGTTGGCGTAAAATTGCTGTCGTCTAAGTATCCACTATTTTTTTCTCTATTCCGTCGTTCTATTTCAGTCGAACGCTTCTGTTACTCACCAATATGATACTTTTCGTTTCCAGTTTGTGTTTTCTATCCTGTCTTATCGCATTCTCTATCTCTTTCTCTCTCTCTCTCTCTCTCTCTCTCTCTCTCTCTCTCTCTCTCTCTCTCTCTCTCTCTCTCTCTCTCTCTCTCTCTCTCTCTCTCTCTCTCTCTACCGCCCTTTCATATTTTCCCGTCATATTACTGTAATTTACAGTGTTCAAAGTTTTTAATGACACTACAATTACTGTTTTTATCGTCATAATTATAATAATAATAAAATACAATTTTTTATAAATATTGAATAAATGTATAATATGAAATTATATCAATTTTAAATGCTCGCAGTCCCACACCATTGAGGATCAAAATAATCAAACTAAAATCAAACGAAAGTTGATGATGGAAGTCTCGATGCAGATAGTATACAAAGACGAGACCATTAGTGACATGAGGTAAATTGATTCATATATTATTTATATACTAATCATTAAAGAATCATACTTCTGGTGAGTGATCCACTAAACACTACTTTTTTTTCAATTCTACACATTTATAATCAGATAGTGCGCTAGGCGTGATTTATTTTCCGGTGACACTCGAGGGTTATTGACCAAGTAATATTATTACAATAAAATATTGCTTACCTATACCTATAGTTCCTACAGTGGTCAAAATGTAATACTGGATCCAATTTCAGAGGCATTAAAAATTAGTTTCTGTAATAATTAATATATTTTACCGTATTTGTTTCCAGAAGAATCCTAAATACTTATAAATGTGTAATGGTTACTTCTAATCTATTAGTATAAACTCAAGAATAAAATATTTGAACGATGCTAAGTCGCAGTAATACAACTCTACGGTATATAGGAACATGGAAGTATGACCCGGATGACGTTATAGAATCATACTAAACTATTGTAAAAGTAATGTGGAACGAAAAAACTCGTTGAAATTAGTGAACTGGGTATATTTTCAGAATTTAATTACTAATCGAGGGAACAATATGTCTGTAATTTTGTAGAAAAAAAGGAAGGTTTCGTGGTAAGTGGAGTAAAATCAGCGTGCGGTAGAGTTTATATAACGGGAAGCAATAATGTGAAGCTGAAATATTTGTAAGCACAACCGTTATTGTTTATTTAGGTGATTATGTAAGAATATAACTACTTTGACGGTAGTTATCGCCTTCTAATGGCAATGGAATGATGTGTGAGGAGGAGGTTGATGGTCACCGTCGCTGGACCTGAGGAGTTGAGTCCGGATTTACATTCGCGACCTCCTCCCTCAGCTCAGGACCATTAACGTGACGTAAGCGTGACCCCGGGCAGGTCAACGAGTTGAAGAGCGGCACGCCTGGCGTTAATGGCCCGTCCGTGTACTTGCGAATTTAAATCGCTATACTTGTGAACACGGGTCACCGCTGTTTTCAGCAAAATCAATTCAGTGTATGCCGCAACGTTTTACTTCAAAGCTGAGTGAGGCGTTTCACTGGTCGGTCAAATCTGTTACAAGGAATTACTTGCGTACAATTTAACAAACTGCGAGTTCAATGTAATGTGTCGGTTGTAATATAAATCTCAATCATTTGGTTCTACTTCAAAAACATTGATATTGCAATTTTGTTACTCACGTTACTTGTAATATGACAGGCCCTCCTGCAACCTTGTCTGTAATAGGAAATTTTGCTGTTCGAATTTAGATTGGATTCAGTCGATTTTCCAGAAAAATAATAGTTGAAACTTCAACCTAAATATTTTATACTCTATGATACTTTTATTTCAATGGATTTTTTCTTCATATTCTTGTGTCCTTGCGAGATGCTAGTTCTCACTTCGCAGTAGTGCGTTCTAGGAAGATTGATTAAAAACAGATTTCATTATCATCTTTCAGTAAGTGAACTTTTTCAGTGAGTCTGATGAGAAATTTACCGAAAGATCAGGATATAATCGAATGCACGTTTGCCAAACATCAGTAAAATTAAAGTTCTTATGTTATGTATCTGCCAATTTTCACCAATCGCTTAACAATGGTGTGACTGTTTTTAAAGGAGGGTAAAATACTGTAAATCAGAAAATGACCGTCGATACGGCTCACTTACAAGAATTTCCTTAATTCTCAGAATTTCCTACCAATTTACGATTGTTATATCAAATATATTCATGTTCCTATGCTTCACGTTTCCTTTAAACTAATTTGTTTTCTTTGTATTTCAAATAAAAAGAATTTTCATCACCTTAAATATTAAAAAAATATATTTTAAATTAGTAACTCTGCGCATTAATTCAATTCAATACTTTAGTCATACGTTTATCGTTTACATGCTTGAATTACATACGATTTACCTATAAGAATTGATAATGCCATAAATAAATAATTTCGTGGTTTACAACGAGAAAAATCTCTCTCTCTCTCTCTCTCTCTCACACGCACACACACACATACTCACACACACACACGAATTACATATATATGATGTTTTCGAAGGTAATGAGAGCTATTCTCTCGCATGTGAACCTTCCCAGAGACTTTGGGGATGCCTCCTCCTCTCTCTGGTTTTTTGAATTGTTTCCGACAAACCAAGGCACCTCGGTCAGTTTTGAGAGGTGTATGTTCCGGGGTCGCAGACCTTGGACATACTCTAAGAGTTTTCCAATATTCCTTTGAAACAGTCGACCAACTACCTCCTAAACCGATCGAGGCGAGAAGGGAAAGCTGCGTCTCAACAGCAAACCCCTCTTCCGCCATCGGAAGAGCGTTGGACAAGTACCAAAATTCCCGCCCAAGCTACTGCAGGTTTTTCAAAGGTTTAACCTGTATCACCTTTAGGCGAATTTCCTGGTAGGATCCTTAAAACTACAGCCCGAGAGCCCTTGTTAATCCTTTATAACCTTCCTCTACTCTTCCGCATTCCACCTTTAAAATCCCTTCCTATGCTACTAAAGGGGGGTTTCCACCACGTGGATTACCCTCATGTAGCCCGTTACTCTAAAGAAAAGGAGATTATGTAGTTTACTACGTTGTGGGTTGGTACAGTTTCAAACAGTAAATTATAATCTTAATTTTCGTTGGAAAATGCTTCATCATTTTAATCTGTTCGGAGAATTTTCTGATTTGCAATAATTCAACCCCAAAACGTAATTTTGTATATCTTTACGATATTTTTCAACGATTTATTTAGGTTTTCGTTTCTATTAAATTTTTAAATCCTTTATTCATGCTTAACTTCCGGGCATATTCTCTATTCTAGTTTTGTAAAGTATATGCGTGAATAATAAAGTTATTATTTCGCTTCCATAGATGTTGTGGCGCTGATTTTATGAGTTCATTGTTGTTCCAAAAATTTCAATTACATAGCCTGTTGTTTATTTTTCCATAAAAAATATTCCACTGCCATAAATAAATGTTAAATAAGGTTCATTATCCCAAAGAATAAAATCATCAGCTTGACATTTACCGCCAGCACTGAGTGGCAAGTAACGGAGAATCTTTTGACCCTACACACTCATCAATGCAGTGAAATCGGACGGACCGCGAAAAGCTTTCTGTGCGAGCAAGATTTGTGACAATCAAAGCGACACATAAAATTCGGTAGGGCGCAGGTCAGCCAAGCCCACGAGTCCCACAGGAGGTCGCGACCAGGAACCAGCTCTATCCTCACAGCCATCGCGGCGAGGACCTCCTTATTTATGCATCGGGCCTGTCCTGACACCTTACCTCCTTCCTCAAACTACAAGTTTTCCCCGACGCTGTTAATAAACAACGCCGTCTGATAATCAGCTAAAGTTGTGGCTTCAAGATTCCAAATTCAACCAAAGCTGCGATGATTAACTACTGCACCTCATAACGTAGATGTATCAGTATATTTGTTATTCCACTTTTCATTAAATCATCAGTATATAACGTACCTGTAAGATATTACTTCTCTTGTACCATAAATTTAAATTGAAAGTAACACCTGGTCAATTTCTTTTCGCGTGACTCAAGAAGTTCCGATTGATATTAATGTACAAATAATGCATATTAAAACTATAAATGTAGGTCTTTAACATTTTAGGGCTGTAGAGATAGCAATCATCCCCTTAAACCTGTGCGTGAATTTTATTGAATTGAAATGCTTACTAAGAAAAGTGTTCGAAACTTTTCCACATTCTTTAATTTTCATTCACAAAGCATATACTTCTTATGCCTGATACACATTTCATTTCATATGTAAAACTCAAGAACTTCATGTATTTTCGTTCTCAAGTATCTGTTCCAGTAGGATACTGGAAATCCTAAATAATACAACCTTCTCAATTACGTAAATTATTTACTTCGTAAAAAATGATCCTTATTACTAAATGTTTATTATTTTTTGCTCCTCATTTCTTCCCACATCTCGAAATATTGTTTGTTTCTTAAATAGTTGCTGTCTGTCGATAATTAAAATTGTCTTCTGTCAGTCTCTGGTTACTAAAGCAAACCATTATTTTGAGATTTTTGGAACATTTACGGTGGTGGACACTTTGCATCTGATTTTAAGTTTACTTTGTACTACCCGTTGGAGAAATAATAAAGGAGGTACTCGATCAAACAGATAAAATGTATAATTGTTACATGAATTGGCTAAGTGAAAAAGTGATAAGGTAATTAAAAACCTGAAAAAATCGTATTCGTCAAAAACATTCACATTTACATAAATAAAAAGAGGAGCTACGTTTGCGAAGGACACCCTGCAACAGCCAGGTTGGTAAACTGAGTGATTAAAGTTACTGAGGAGGGAAATAAAGATAATATATATATATATATATATATATATATATACAATTGCCCGGGTATTTATTTAAATTAACACGGAATAGGAATTTATTCGACAGTAACCTCTTCCTAAGCATTTAATTTAACCAGCATTAATAGCGCCAGTGTTCGGAACATTTACCTATTTACATTCCCCTTCCCGACCTAACCCTTAGGCATCTAACTTAAAATAAACCAGGATTATAATTGACGGGATTCGTAAATTCTCGTCCTACATTAAATAAAAGTGTCTAAAAAATCACAATTAAGACAGAAAAAAATACTCGCGAACTTCATAAAGTCTAAAAATGCACGCAGTATCTTAAAGGAGTAAAGTAATGCAACCTTTAACTAAATAGAGACCAAAATATAGCTGGTACCCTAAGAAAATAATGAAATTACCCGGTAATTTAAGAGGGTCAAAAATATTCCGGTTAACCTTTTGTCAATCACGACCACCTCCACGTGGAGGAACATAAAATTTTCAGTAACCACCATGGTTAATGCGAGAATTAAAGTCAGAGATTTCTGTAACTCCGGATTTGACATTAATATCGGCCTTTTTTCATTACTATTTTTTATGTAAACCCCGTTCACTAACACCCTACGATAAGAGTGCTTCCATTCCTTGCTTTTTAGAGTTGAAATTCGACACTTAAAATTTTTTGAATGACTATGAGATGAAGCATCATCGAAATCGTTTTATTCGACGATAATACGAATATTTATCAATTCCATCCTTCCTCCCGCAACCCCTAGTGGCGGTTGGTGTGTCTTACCCCCTCAGATTTTTTTTCCCATATGTATAAAGTTTGGTATAAATTGGTTGATGGATTTAAGATTGTAAACGGAAATTTGTATCGCCCTGTTCCAACCCCACTCCTAAGGTCAGAACTACATTTTAACCAGTATGGTAATTGTGAAAATTAAATTCATTGACATCTATAACCCTGGATTTGACACAAATCTCGGTTGTTTCGCGTTATTTTTATGTAACGCCCCTCCATCTCCTCCCTTATTTGTGCTTTAAGGGGTTAACTTATACATTAAATAAATCTGGATAGAAACTGTTAATCACATAGACCCAGAAAATTAGTCAATGATAATATCGGCCGTTTTAGGATGTTTTTAAATTTCACCGCTGTTCACCCCTTGGGAGTTGTCTAACGCTTCGAAAGGACGAAACAGAAACCTTCGCGAGGGTGCGCTGAACAACTCACCAAAGTTTCATCGCAATCGGATGAAGACTTTAGGAGCGCATAGGGGATTATCCGACTCTAATATCGGCCGTCTTAGCATGTTTTAACATTTCATAGAGGACAAACAGACAGACATTCATTTGTATATATTGTAATGCTAATTAATTAGGACATTAATTGTTTCAACATAAATATCTAAATTGTTTGAGAAATCCTTTGTAGCGGCAGTTGCTTTGTAACAACAATAGAAAATACGGCTCTGTTTCTTTGTCGGAAGGTCCGTCAAAATGGCGTATGCGCGCTCAAAATTCCGAGACAAGAGTACAGTTCGCAGGGAGATATGGTGAGATACAGTTCACGGAAAGACCTCGTCGAGGTATAACAGTTTTTGGAAGGAGAATTAAACAGGGTTGGCAATTAGCAGGACAAAGTAAAACATTCATAAAAGTATAACGTCGAAACCTGCTAAGAAAAAGCAGTTTTTGTATCCATAGCCGGCCAGAAATAGCAAAAGTTTCGGTTTAAGTCCGGAACAGTAAAGACTACCCAATCGAGAAATCACGGAATTCACCTAAGGCGAGCGGTCAACCAATAAATGACGAAAGGAGGGTCATCCGAGTTCCTGACATCATACAAAATGTTGGCTTAAAATTTGGTGTAGAATCTATGAGTTTAGAAGCAGTGTAAAACCAGCAATAGTGTTTCGAAAATTAAAGGTATGCTGGAATGCTGGGCAGACGTGAGTAACAATTAAAAAAACAATTAATTATGTAAACGTAATTGAAAGATAGCCGTCAGATTTCGTTCTCTTTTTGATTAAAATTATTAATTACCGTCAATCTTTTTACTTTTAATTTCGTTCACAACTAAATTTCGTTCTAGTTTAATTGACGAATAAACTTCTTCTCTTTTAATTGTGATTTGTTGTTGATAAGATTATAAATATTATTGATTTGTCCATTATCAAACCCAGTGAAGACCCTGAGAAATTCAATATTATAAATTTGTAATTGTTTGAGTTATTGCCACAATAAATATTTTGTTTGTAAATTTTATTAATCTTTCATTTAAAGAGCCCATCATTAGTGTTTATTACAATATATAAAGATATAATCAGGGATGTGAGATGTAGCAAAGCAAATAGTGTTATGAGAAGAGGGTGGCCCAGGATTCTCCCCCCCCCTCTCAATTAAAATAGATAGTGTGTGAGACGATTAATATCTTCTAATGGAGTTCAGCAATTATCGAGGTTGTTAGAAATTCACGTGGCCTATTCCTCTACGTTTTTAGAATTCCTCTGTAATGTGGTGCATTTTTCCAGTGATGTTCTATCTTAGTATTGTAGTGTATGTATAAGAAACTTTAAATTTTTCCATTCAACGCACTGGCATCTTGGAGCTCGTCGGTTACCTGTTGCTTTTATTACATTGTTCATACAGTCCAGCTAAGATAATTCCAGGACTCGAACAAGGGCATTGCAAAGCGCGGCTCTCCGTTATGGAAGGTTTATTGGCAAGTCTTGTTTAGTCTAGCAGCAGGTCGTGCCTTCAACTACCGGTAGCTTCGGCGAGCCATAAAACGCTAGGTCCGTTCTTACCGCGTCTGTCTAATAGATGGCGCATTAGCACGTACGGGCCGTGGGTAGAACAGGTAATACAATGTGCTTAGCTACACCGGAAAATCCCTCAGGTGGCTCGGCCGCTTTCACTCTACTCTCCTGTAGGGCTTATGTACGAATATAAAGTGCTAATTAGCCGTAGAACAACAAATTGTTCACAGGTCCTCCGAATAAGAATACTCAAACTTGTTACATATTCAACAGAGGATTCTTACTATGCTCATTCTAACAAATTTCACCCTTTCGATTACGAACGTACGTACGAGATCTCAAGCTCTACTTCCAACTTCCAGAAATTTAATTATATCTGTCCACACTTTCGCGTTGTATTAGGTGTTATTATAATTAATTGTAAATACAAAAATAATTGTTTCGAAAATTTCTCTCCAAGGACGAATCTTGTGATTATTTACAATCATAACTAATAAAATATAGAAAGCAATTGTTTACAAATAATGGCCACGACTGTTGTCACTTTTACAAATTTGATAACACTGTTCTGCAAAATTTAACTTTTTAATGTTAAAAGAAGTCTGAGGGGTTGTTATTACTGAGTTTTTTTGTGATGATTTCAAATATTTTTACAGGAATTTTTGGCACCCATAGATTGTTACTAATCACATAAATAACATTTCCGGTAATTATAAATTTGAGTAAATATAAAACCTTATGTAGAATATATTTTACCTACCTAAAAATTGCCACAACAGGAAGCCATGGGAAAACTTTCTGAAGCAAAAAAAACCAAAAACTTTTGCACCTGTTCTCAGTTTTTCGCTAGTAGCAAAATCATGAAGCATTCTATTGAAATTCTGGAAGCCATATTTTACTATGGTCTACTTTATTGCATAAATACCACTCGTCAGCTATTTTAATTCGAGGAGTCAAATTTCGCCTCCGCGCTTTTACAGTGTAAACGTATTACACATGTAACATAAACTATCACAGTAGTTAAATACATTTTACCGCGCAAAAGGTAAAGTATTTTTTTTCCAACTTCTATATGTTGTGGCGATTAGTAAAAAAGTCAAGTTTCCAATTCGAAAGGTCTTGGAAAAACTTTCTGTGGCCTAAAAACCACGATCTTTTGCTCCTCTTTTCAGTTTTTCGCTAATAGCAAAAGTATGAATCAGTCTGTTGAGAATAATGTTCGGTAATAAATTGTAGAGCATAAAATTCTGCACAGAATGAAGTATTCGAGTACGAAATTCGGTAAAACAAAGTGGTAGAAGTCTTTCGTCAAATTTACAACACTTTACGTTATTTTCGACAAGAATGCATCTTGTCAAATATCTATTGCTGGTATCTCCACAATGGTAGACACTAAAGTAATTTGTCTTAGCATGAAGGTTGCAGAGAGTTTAATTTTCTTTCCAACGGATGATCTGGTTTTAAAAATCCATTGAAAATTTTGCTAGTTTTATACCCTATATTATGGCGCTGAGGATTGGAGTGACGATTGCCTACGCGAGGGTGAAAAAAAGTCTTTTTTTGGTAATTCTCAATGGATTTTTTAAAGCGGATAATGCGTTGGAAAGAGAATTAAATTGTCTAACACATTTCTTCTATGACGAATAATTATACTGCCCAACATTTCGGAGCTATCAGCACTATAAATATGACAAACTGCATTCTTTTAGAAAATGACGTAAAATGTCGTAAATTTGACAAATGATTTCTACCACTTCTTTCGTACCACTCAATACATAATTTAATGCTCTACAACTTATTACTGAACATTATTTTCAATAGAATGCTTCATGATTTTGCTACTAGCGATAAACTGGGAACAGGTGCAAAAGTTTTTAGATTTTTGACCACAGAAAGTTTTCCCGGGGCCTTTGGAATAGGAATACTTGGTTTTTCAATAATGGACATAACATATACAAGTCGGGAAAAAAACAAATATCCGAATTTTTGCTCAGGGAGGGCTTTTTATATGTCCATATTTACAGCTGAAGTACACACATTAAATAAAGCTTCTTCTCCTCTGACACTATATTTGTAACAGATTTTAAACCTTGACCTGGGTTGGAAAGCTATTATTGGGAGGGAAAATTTATTGTTAAACATTTTTGTCATTCTTGAAGTCAAAGACATCAATCGCCTAAAACAAATAACAATTTTTAACCCAATTAAAATTAAATTATAATCTTTTAATCAGAGCGTTTATCACCCTACATTAATAAACATACAAATATTTTTCATAATATCACAAAATATTGGTGGGTGATGGAACATCTGGATTTGGCAGATGAAATTACATCAGAATCAGCTGAAATTTTTAATTGAACATTTTTATTGTTGATATTTGGAATTATAAATTCTTAGTGAAACAAAAACTCTTGAGTGTTGTCAACTGACAAGTGCAGATGACGAAAGGGAAAAGGATCCCAGAAACGTTGTTTGGTATTTATATTACCCTTTTTGTCTGAATTGGCTATCTTTCTTATTCATTAAAAACTCTTTTACACAAAAATTAGACAAATGTTAAACATTCTTATTTAGTAGTTTCTGCCTTAATAGTATCCATCAGCAATTCCAAAGACATAAAGTAAAAAGTATTGAATCATACATGTTACTATGATTAGCCGTATTACTTAATCCAATAATTGATTATCTATTGCATTTAATATACAGAATTTCTGTGAATAACTTCAACATTATGCGAACAAAATTTATAATTATGTATGATACTATGTTTATAAATGACGTATTTGTAAACTATTACCAATTATTGTTCTCAGATTGCAAAGTAAGCTATATTGGTCAAACCAAGAGATCATTTAAAACCGGGCGAAAGGAACAAATAGCTCACTTAAAATGTCAAAGTGTTTATCCTGATTCTCAATAACATCTTTGCCGATTATTTTGATAAATACAGTCACAGTATTATAAAATATATTAACTGTGGGGATGGTGTCTTTACATTGGACAAGTTTAGTGTTTACCATTGCATTGAAAGAGTTTTGTTTTTATCTCTGATCATTGTGATGTCGATATATTTTTATTATTTTTTTGAATGAAGGAAAAATGATAACAAACAAAAATATTATGTATCAGACTTAAATTTTCCATAAGAAATGGGGATTGTTAGCCAAGTTAAAAACCGCAGCTACAATCGTTACCTTCACTTCAAACACAAAGATTTTAACTCCTAATCCGGAGAACATTTCGGAGCACGCAACTTTTCTTGGTCTGTTGAATGACAATAAATTGCAATGGATTCACCACATAAATAAACTGTAGGGAAAACTTAGCAAAATTTGATTTGCATTAAGAGTGTTAGCTCGGGAAGGCAACATATCTACTTCAAAAATGATATACCATGCATATAATCATTCTGCCATGTCTCACGGCATAGCAATCTGGGATCGTTCACATCATGCGTTTCAAATTTTTATCTACAAAAGGGGGCTTATCGAATAATATCTGGTGCGGAGTAGAATGCAAGCCTTTGTTTGGGAAACTTGGGATTTTAACTTTGTTTGTGTATTCTAGAAATTTTAATGTTTGTATGCAGAAAGATCAATTTATATGCCCTAAACTGAGCAAATCATTTATACAACACTAGAAATCTCTCTCAACTACGAACTGAAAAGCATCGCCTAAGCGTTTTTGAATCAAACATACGTTATTTCGGTCTTAATCTTTGTTAATGAATGGATCATATAACTTGCTGAAAGAGTTCGTAGATAGGAGAGACGGATTAGATCCTATTTAATAAAACAATTTGCTGGTATCATATTAAGTTCTGCCATTATTTTAAGATTATAATATTGTATAATTTAATTGCCAACTTACTTTATTTTACATGTACAACTGGAATTGAATTAAAAATTTGCTGCTGGAAACTCCGTTGAATGAAAATTAAGATTAATATGGTTATCACTTCTTCAATAACTGTTATATTACTAACGTAAACGTTGCTTTAAATTAAATAATTGTTTTGTAAGGACAATTCTTTGGTCTATGAACTTTGTAATTGTAATATTTCCTTCTTTTCTTGTAATATTATATTATGATGCATCCTATTTCCTCGACCAAGGACTAAATGAATAATAATTCTAGCTTTTTCTGATAAACGGGATGATCAGAGAAATTGTTTAAGATATTTCCGGAATAAGATGTTTTACTATTCCCATTAGTGTTAGTATTAGAATTATGGATACTAACTTGTTGCCCTCCTCCATACCATGCACGGTTTTTAACATCAGTTCTAGCTTTTGGAATAAATATGGACTGGATCGGGTTTTCAGCACTTTACTTAAAATTCAGTGTTGTAGTAACAAGTTTTATAATTTATTTTTTCTTAATTCTACAAAATTATTGAAAGTCTATCTTCTCGCCTGGTCTTGTCATCAAACAATTTGATTACCCATAAATAACTTGTGCCTGATAAAGCAAAGTAAATTGGGCAGACAGACTTTTAAAATATAGATCATAATTGATTACAATGTAATACGTCCTCAAAGTTATTTACTGCTTCACGGAAAAGCCGTTCAAATATTTATCTGCACGGCCAATAAATTGCCCGCTTCGACAGTAAAATCATGATTTTGATCGATCGTCATTTATTCTCAACATAGCGTATATCGCTACGAACAATCTATATAACTATGATATGAGGCTTCATCGAAATAGGTACGTCCGTTTGTTTCTGTAAAGCGAACAAAGTCAGCGTCACAGACAGGAATTAAGATGACATTGGGCCTCAGATATCCTTAATACATGAAACGTAAAGATTTTCTGAAGATTCTAAAGAATGATCAGATAAGAATACTGTTTTATTTATATTGATGGAAACGAGTAGAAAGTTTAAACAACGATTTTCCCCGAATATGTAAATTGTAAGTAGGAATAATAAGTATAAAAAGTGATCACCACTTGCATTGAATAATACAGAAGAAATCATATAGTATAGAAATCTATAGTAACTGATTGGTTGAACATTCAGTTAAGACAAGCAAGTTTTTTTATAAGGCTCCCATTACTATTTCGGGAAACAAAGGGTGCATTGGAGATCACATTTCTTGAATTCACACTTCAAGAATTATTATAATCGAGGTTTGAGACTGAAGTGGAGAACTAGTGTTGCAAATCTCTGTATAAATATTTAAAATATAATATTCCATGATAATCTTTCAAAATTATTGGACGCCTAAAATGCGTGAAAATTAACTGGGAAAATGGATAACTGCCGCGGTTATCAATCTCATTGACGAACACCAAAGATAGTATTAATTTATTTGAATAAAAGATTTTTATAAATCATGAATTAATGATTTGTAAACATTGTAGCTTATATGTTAAAAATTACAATTACAATTGCAGATTTTACTGCGTCTTTGTTTCACTGTTACCAATGAATGTCACGTATGAATATGTCGCGGCCTCATATTAACTCTACGCTGGATTCCTCTGACAACTAAATCACATTTGTGAACAATTTATTTCCCTGACTTATCTAAGAATTCTGATGACTAAAGTTTTACGTGTTCATATTAATTTTAGTGTTGTTTTCAGGTTTGAAAAACTCGTGCATTTGTGTTCAGGCTTAAAATAATTATTAAGTGTTGCTATAATTGTGTGACTGTTTAAGTGATTTTAATGTTACCCTAATAGATAAGTCACAGTGTAATGATTGCCCAGTTAACATTCTTAAGTTAAGGCTCCTTAACAAGAGCTGCATCACGTATATGCTCCTGACTATTATAAATAAATAATTAAATTGAAGCTTAAAAGGACATTAATATTACCTCACAACTAATTCAAATTAAAAATTATCTGACACTTCAAAAATATAACAACTTTTTGCAGAGTAAAAGTTGAAATACAGTTCTAAGAGGTACATAAATATTGAAAATGAATTTATTTTTGATAATAATGAAAGTTTTGTATCTGTTTCATTTTAATATTTATTTTCAAAAGGAACGTAGCAATAATTCAGTTATTTTATGTTAAGTTTCGAGGTCTCCTAATTAATATCACCCAAAGAGTTAGAATCTTAGGGAAGGATCGAATAAAATTTTTATGACATAATTTTATTAAATTAATAACGCCTATATATTTTTCTTGACTTATCAGGGATTATTGTATGTCTTATTATATGACATCAGAGAAGTTTTTATTTATTTAATTTCGTTCTGGGGTGCAAAATAATTTATAATAAAAAGTAAGTTTAATCGTTCTAAACAGTTTAATGAAGTCGTAATATTTAAGGGTGGCTGAATTGTCTACATAAAATTAAGAGTGATCCAGATGTATGGAATCTTCAGAATAATCTAGAAATAAATGGAAAGTAGAAGTAAATGGGATGCGAAAAACACTAATAATAATTCATTACTGTAAAAATAAGACTATCGGCTTTAGAAATCATAAGTCAGGTCTAAAATATACAATGTGTGGAGAAACGGTGAATTAGGGTAAATCTGTAAATATTGAGTACGAAGAGGGTGTGAATTATTTAATTAGAATATCGTGAAGGTGTCTGCAACTTTTCACTAGAATTCTGAAACTGAAAAAGTACAAAGCCGACTCATGTCGCATTTGACATTATTGTGCTACTTAAAATGTGAAACAGCATTTTGAATTTATACAAGTAAAATAAAACTAAACTCCTTAGATATAGTCTAAAAATGAGCCACAACATGTTGTATACATTGGACTTGGACAATACTACGAAATTGTAAAGGGCCTCTAAATGGAAAAGTTTTAAAGGGACGAAACCATGACGCGTAATTCGATTTATAATGTCAGCACCGACAAATAGGCGCAAGTTACGGATCATAATTTTAAAATTAAGAACGAGCTACTGAAATATTAAATTAACACGTGTTTTTGTAAGGCTTAACAATATACCTACGTATCTGTTTGTAGAATGCCCGCAGCTGAGGAAAATTCAATTTGACCACTTTTTGCAAATAAGTTTTAGTGTAATTTTAGGATGATACAGTTACGTAAAATTGCCAAAATAATATCCAAACGCATCATTAAACAATAATTAAAAGTTTTAAATTCTGCTTCCACTTCGTATCAACTTATTTGCACATTCAGTTTCAGACTACAAGATCACGATTATTAGAGACGTTTGAATGTCAGAATTCCAATATTATTACCTTGCCATGATTTAGGTTCATTGGAAGTTACATGTAGATGGCGATAGGATCATTACATCTAGTCACATATTTTATATTTTATGGTAGCCATTACGTCCCTGTATCTGCCACTCGGATAATTGCCTATGTGTAAAGTAATAAATGTATCAATTGCTGAACTTAAGACATACATGTTTGAATCATACGACTTTTTCGAGTCACCCGAATATTTGACCATTAAAGTGGAACGACTTAGTAATGGCCAATCATTTGCTAATGAAGTAATTGTAAGTTAATATTGACGGTTATGAACTACACTGATTAATTTTGTACGTTCGTTCAACATGTCAACATTAATTACACGTATAATTTAATATTTGTGTTCTGATAATAAAAGGCATAAAAAACTTTAAACAGTTCTGAAACAAACAAGATTTGGATGTTTCTAACAGCCCGTAGATTAGTATTAATTAACTAGTTTTTTAATTAAGTAACTGAACGCTACCCGCAATATTTCATTAATCATAAACGAAAATTAAAACCGAAAGGGTTGTGAGTAACTAACTGTACGAAACATTTTCTTTACACACTTAAATATTATCACCCTCTGGAACATTTTCTATACACATTGTGATAAGACGGCGAGCTTATTATAATAAATGTATACTCAAAAATCGTTACCGTTAATTAATTTAAGGAAATATTTTTATGCATCTCAATTATATTTATATTATATATATTAATTTTTTAAACAGAAAACCGGTCCAATTAGTCAGAAAAAAAGCATATTATTCAACTAAGAACAAAAAATATCATTAGGATATTGCGAAGTTTCGTCCACAATTTTGGAACTTCAATACGCAATAAACCATTTTTAATGTATTTAAATATTTATATGTTACAATTAGATGTGCAAATATAAATTTAGAGCCATGTTCTGCGCCTTATGACTGTTGTAATCGAATTATTCCGGAATAATTATAATTATTTCGGTTATAACCGACACTAATTTTATATTTCAACATCAAATTATAACATATTCATGTATGCATTCATTAAAAACACTATATTACCTGATGAAGTCCCATAAATTGCGGACGAAACGTGCTAGTGATTATTTTTCTTGGCAATTTGGCCGTACTTCTATTTATTAATTAAGTGCTAATTGTCAGATTATATTAATATTGTTTGTTTTAATTACTTATGAAAATATTGGTGGTTTTTGTGTTATTAAAATAAATGAATTTTAAATATTTTTAGCAATTGGCTGACAGTTGAAGCGTAATCACATCACTGTCAAGTTGAATAATCTCCAAATGACACGAATGAGTGTATGCAATTTTGTCACGTCTACGCGCAGAAATTATGACATTCAATTTAGCGCAGTTTATCTTATTACGGTAGAAATGTCGTGAGAAATTAATTATATACAAACGAAACATTATTATGCATTCATAATGTATGTCTTCCCCATGGAAACAATAGGAAGGGCTAATATTAAGTAGAAAGAGCAATAGCTGCATGTCAATACTGCGTCTCTTTCATATCAGTCTGTAGGGAAACAAATAGAAAGAGAATCGCGCGCAATACATTAATCTATTCGTTTGTAGCTATTTAATCGACAATTTTAGTGTAATATTAAAGATAAACACACCAGATGTTGAGATAAGCTTGGAAAACAAAGTGGAACAATCGAATAAGTGACCTGAGCGGCATGCCATTGTGGTAAGTGGAACAGTTTGGAACTGTTCCAACATGGACAGGTTTCCGCGGAACTGCTCCACCTGTACCGACAGAAAAATGCAAAATAATCACTCTGTCAGCTATGGCAATCTGTAGGCGCTAGGGCGGAACTGCACGAGAGACGCCCAGACCCCATAAAGGTTTTGCATTCCCGGGTCACTACGGTTATATTCAAATAGCTACCTCACCGACTTCCTCATTAAAATGGTTTCGTTGGCAAACAGAAGCTATGCTCATTCGCTAGTAGCGGAACTAAAACTGCGCATCACTCTTAACGAACGAAATGAAAATTTAATTTTTTTTATAATATCTCTGAAGTTATAAAAATGCCTTAAAAATTATTCTGTAATCAGGTTTATAAAAATACGATATAATTTTCCGATGTGTCTTTGATTACATCTCTATTATTACCCGTGATAATTATATCAACTTTGAGGTCGAAGTTTTATTTTGTAACAGTTGTAACAACTACATAACATAGTAACAGTATAATGTGTAAATGTAGAACGTAATTTACTAATGTATTTCATAAAGGTAAACGAATGTAAATAATTAAAATATAATACATCTGTCTACAATTATACTAATCTTCTGAAAAATAAAGTTGCCTGCATGTGTGTATTTATATATGTGAATATGTTCCGCATACAAATCTACACCCGTGGAGCAAATTTCACCAAATTTTGTACACATGTTCTTTGTGACTAGGAAACAAACCCTGTGTAGACACGTATACCACCCTAAAATTTTCAAACGGCCGATATTTGCGTCAGATAAATATTTTTAGGGATAAATCTTATTAATAGTACTTATACCTACGTTTTCTGTGTATAATTTCAACCCCTTTCGGCAGAGAAGTGTAGTACCCTTAGGGAGGGAGGGTGTTACATAAAAATAATGCAAAAACAACCGATTTTGGAGACAGATCCGTGGTTGTGGATGTCGCTTATTTTAATTATGATATTCAACTTCCCGGTTCAGTTATGTGCGTGTGTTCCACATACAAATCTGCACCCGTTGAGCATAATTGACCAAATTTTGTACACGTGTTTCTTTAAAACCGGAAACCAACATTGTGGGAGTAGGACGCGCGTACCACTCTCAGTGGGGGAAGAAATTTTCATATTAGCTCAAACGGCCTATATTTAAGAGGTTAATGAGATTTACAGTATTTATACCGGTGTTTTCTGTATATATTTCAACCCCTTTTGGCATACCAAGGAAACATTCTTAGGGGTAGGGGTGAACGACCGTTTTAAAATAAATATCTGGAAAACAATCGGGATTGGAGTCAAATCCAGGGTTATGGATCTCGCTGAGTTTAATTATGACAACCTGGGTAGCGCCGGGCACTCAGTTAGTTATATAAATTAATAAGAATAAATAAGTGCTAAATAAATACCTCACAATGTTTGTGCGATTGTTGTTGCTTTTGTCATGTGATTAAAAGAAATGCAAGAACCGTAAGAACGGCACAGCGCACAAATCATTTGACGAACTCAAAATATCATAAATTTTCGAAGCAAATATCATTATTTATGTAGTGCGTTACTCTCACAGCTCGTTCCTTTTTTGATTCACCTGATGAAACTCTTAATAAAGTAATAAAAATTGAAGAAAGAAAATTTTATTAAACCAAATGCAAATCGGTAAACCGTAGTCAATAATTCAAATATGTTTTAATTTTCTTCCAACTAATAATTTTGACTTGACTATTAAACTCAATTGTTTTTTTTGAGTCACAAAAGTGCGAGGTCATTAACAACTAATGGTTACAGTTGTTTATTACTCATCAATTATTACAAATTATATTTCACCGATGACTACCTTGAGATATTCAGTTATTAACATTTGATATTCCCTTGAGTATATAACCTAAATAAGGTTTTTAGTGTCAAGTAGATGTTTCCTTTCTTGTTCGTATTTAAGAGATGCACTTATGATATGTTTGATGGTAACTGGGGAATTGCATAGACCACATATAGGTGGATGACTGTTATCAATTATGTGAAGGTGCGCCATCTTGGAGTGTTCTTTTCTGACTCTTGATAATAATAATAAGAAGAAGAAAGATAGCCAAATTGAGACAAAAGAAGTGATAATATAAATACCGCACAACGTTTCTGGAATCCTTGTCCTTTTACAGGTGCAGGAGTAAGCTTTTGATATTATCAACTGATTCGTAGACAGTTGTCTCTCTCTAGGCTCTTACGTTTTTTCCGCAACTGAAGAAAAGGACAAGGCTGCCAGAAACGTTGTGTGGTATTTATATTTCACTTCCTTGGTCTGTATTGGGTTATCTTTCATATTATTAATTCACAATGAGAAGTAAGTTTTGCATTTTTTCTGATATTACTATCTTGTCCGTTCGGGTGGCTTTGGGGTAGGGTTTCCATTACTTGGAATTCGTTGATTTGTTGGTAAATATTGTAAAGGCTCTTTCGTTCCCTGAGCACTCGAAAAATGATATATGAATATGTATTAAATTCTGTTAAGCGGTTTTGTTTATAGTCCGTTCGAATGGGCTGACAAACACACACGTTTTATCTGTATACATTAGTCGTATCTTATACTGTTGTGTATAAAAACCTGGATTTCCTTATTTTAGTCTACATATAAATAGAAAAGTTACTCATTTGTAAATGTAACGAGGTGATATTTTAATTTATGTGTGTGAGTGATAAATGAGAATCACTAAATGGAGTTAGATTAGATTAAACTTAATGTCTTTCCTGGATAATTTTGAAAATAGAAAAAAATGAGGATTATCAAGTGGAAGCTAAAACGTACCGACAGTGACAGTTTAGGAGACATTGGGTAAAGAAAAGAAAAGGTATAGGATGAATTTTGATTCCAAATATTCGAGTCGAAGTTATTACCTGTATATTACTTGTGGTAGTTGAACACGTTATTAGGTCATGAAATAAAAATGATGAGAGTGGTAAATCCTTCGTGTACTGTCTAGTGTTTTTACGATGAAATGATGAGACATGTGTTAGTATTGGAAAAGTTTCACGCAAAATTATACTAATACGCTTGAAGAGATTTGTGAAATTTGCCACGACGATTAAGTTTTTATTTGGTTATTTAGACAGAGTAATGTGCTTACAGGTTCCACGAATGGCGGAATCAGTACGGAAGTTGAGTTCTTTTGGAAAGCAGAACAATGGCATCGCGATTAGAGGCTATCGTGGTGACGGCTGTCAGGCGCAAAACTGCGTGCGTAGAAACGCAAGACTGCGCCTCATCTCAGCAGATCGTCACAAATGTCCGTTAGTAACAGGCTGTTTCTTCACTCTAGAACGAACGCTTTCTTGGTGACTGGGTGTTCTGCTTTCTGAACGAACAGAGCCGATTTGTAACGTTTTGATCAATTATTCAACAATTGTTTTCGTATCTACTCGATTAAACTTTACATTGGTATCGGTGGACGCAAAACTCTCTGTTTGACTGCTGTTGGCGTAATTTGTGATTCACTAATGGGAGAGGTATTAATCGTTATTAAAAATGTATTCCTAGATAAGGTTGTTAATTTCTGCACAGTCATTGCGGGGCTGCCTGAACTACAAAGATTTCCACTAAAATTTTAAATTGCATTATACGATTATATAACTGACCATAAGATCATATAATAATATTGTTAAACATTCGCTTACTTCGGGTACAACCAAGATACACTTGACGAAGATGGCAGCGCAAGCCATGGAAACGTGTTTTAATTCTTCGTTGACTTTAGCACAAATACAAGACCTATTTTTGCAATTAAACCGTGAAAGCATTCGTTCTCTAACACAAATTGTAGTTTTACAGTCGTAAACAGTAACTTAATTTTAATGTGATTTATTTACGTAAAACCTACTGCTTAAATTAAGTAGGCTATATATTTCAGACATTTCCGATATGTGATGAAACGATTTATTTAAATTGTATCTTTAATTATTGGCGGCGTAACTTTGAGGTTGAGCATTGTAAAGAACAGCATTGTTTGGCGCGAGAATGCAGAGACTATAATGGTTTCTACCAATTATTGTCGAAAAAGCGTATATAAGACGGTCAGAACTTTAGCAGAAAAAAAGTCACGAAGGGGCTACCTTTGGGGATGCCTTTTCCTCTCCGTTTTTGAACTAAGGTTCCCACAAACCGAGGCACCTCGGCCTGTTTTGAGATGTGTATGTTCCGGGGTCTCAGACCTTGGGCATACGGTAAGAGAAGTCCGCTATTCCCATTGGAATAGTCGGCCAGCTGCCTCCTAAACTGGTCGAGGCACGGAGAAAGGAATGCTACGTCCCCACAGCAAACTGCTCTCCCGCTATCGGAAGGGCGTGGGACAAGTACCCAATGCCCCACCTACCCGATGCAGGTTTTTCTAGGGTTTGTCCTGCATTTCTTTTAGGCAAATGCCGGGTATGATCCTTAAATCATAGCCCGGGGGGTCTAGTTAACCCTTGGCTACCTTCCTCCAACCTTCCGCATCCCCCCTTTCAAATCCCTTTCCTGTGCTATAAGAGGAAGTTGCCACTATGTGGATTACCCTATACATAGCCTATCTACACCCAAAAAAAAATTAGCAGAAAGACAGTCAGAGAGCAGTGAGTGTGTATTTGGGAGGCAGAGCAGTATGTTGTGAGAAACAGTTTATGGAAGCCGAATTCAGCAAAATATAAGCTAAATATGTCAGCTAATGTATTAAAGCGATTTTCCACAGCAAATCCGAGTGTGATGATACGTACGACAGAAAATGATACGTACGCCTAAAGTGTTGTAAAGTGAGACGATAATAAAATCAGTGATATGGCCTGTCACTAAAAATATTGTTCTATAAATTTTTTAAATAATTACGAGTGCACAAACGGTTACGAGACAGCTCAAAATAAAAGAGTACGTAAAAACTTTCTTTTATGAACCTTTGTACAAATATAAATTTACCGTCGGATTTCTATATATTTTGTTAGAGTTTGAACTTTTGTTTTTTCTATTTCTCGATCTGAAAAATTGGCTCATCGGAAAACAATTCACGTCGAGCGTAATAAACGCCTATTTTGCGGTCAATCAAAACATTATGTTTTGGATGGCTTGGGATAATAGTATGGAGCTGAAATGACATTATGTTGAGAAATAATAATGAATCCAACCAAAATAACCTTTTTCTATTGTATTTTAAGCAATTGTTGACCTTGTTTATGCGTAAATAATCACAATTAGTTAATCAGTTACATTTTCAGTTACATTACGAAATTTCGTTATTCCATTTGGTGTATCGGCGGCAGCACGCTCCAACCATTACAACTCTTAAATATAATATTTTTTATCGTCTTGTTGATTTTATCAAGTAGATGTCATTTGGGTACAGCCAAAAATCTCTTCCAACTAACGTAAAGAGAAATGTTTGCTATTGTATTCCCCTCCAAATGAAAATCACCGCGTCTTAAGTTCACACTTTCAATTTGATTTCAACTTTGGAAATAATTTCCGAGCGGACAGATTATTGAGCATTCTTTTTTTTTTTGTAACAGGCTACTTGAGTGTAATCCGCATGGTGGTAACTCCCCTTAACAGCATAGGAAGGAATTTGAAAGGGGGATGCGGAAGGGTAGAGGAAAGTAGCCAAGAGTTAACTAGAGCCCTCGGACTATGGTTTAAGGAACCTACCCGGCATTCGCCTAAAAGTAATGCAGGGAAAACCCTAGAAAACCCTGCATCAGGTAGGTCGGTCATTGGGTACTTGTCCCACGCCCTTCCGATAGCGGGAGAGGAGTTTGCTGTGGGGACACTGTATTCCCTTCTCCATACTTCGTCCTGTTTAGGAGGCAGTTGGTCGACTGTTCCAATGGGAACAGAGAACAACTCTTACCGTATGCCCAAGGTCTGTGACCCCGGAACATACACCTCTCAGAACAGGCCGAGGTGCCCTCGAATTTTCTCCTTTTTTAATGCGAAATTTAACAGTGAGTTTGACGATTCCTCATCGAAAGTGTGGGCGTATTGCTGTTTTTGGCGCACTACTGAGTAAGTGCTGGCATTTCATTTGTAATGGAGTTCTCAACGTCTGCGCCATCATCTTCAGGTGTGATCGCAATGTTGAATACCTTAGACCCCAGTTCACTTTTATACCGGAAAATGGATACGTTATAACCGCGGCCAGGAAATGACGTGTGTGAAAGCAAATCTATCTTGTTTCAAATATGGCACCAGTAGATACGGCCAAGGTCATCCCGCCCCGGAAATGGAAACATTCAAAGCGCGTCGCTCCGTAAATCGAGGTTTAGTTAATATTGATTGGTTGCCTGCAGCAGGCAACACCGGAAAAACTCTCTTCCTGACCGCGAATATTTTTATTGAAGTTTTATTTAATTGAAGATATTTTTTGATAGCTCTAGTTTATTGTTTTGTTTCTCGTTCAGCGACACGCATAGTTTGCGAATGCGAGTAACTGAGTTTCGATTGCGGCGGAGAATACGAGTCCGTATTCTTTCGCAATTCGCGTAGAGTGAGCGCCTGATAGGAAGACTCGTGGGTGGATGGGCAGCCTCTCGCATGCGGGCATCTCTCCTGGAACTGGCAGCTTTTGTGCGCGCTCGTCCCCGACTCTTTTTTTTGTTTTTATTGTTTTGCTTTAGAAATGAAAATAATATAAAAGCAGAGACAATGGCAGCCGGCCCCTATGCGCGCTGATAACGGTTAGCTGTGACGTCACTGCTTTGCAGATTAACTGCTGCGCTGTGGAGTCAGAGTCACAGCGGGACGAGCACGGCTTGCATGCCTTATTTCATATATTTTGTGTAAGAAATTGCAGCTTCTGTCTCTTGTTTCACATCAGCCCTTGTTGCATACGGGTCCGATTCCGACTCCTACGAGTGGGGACCTCGCCCATGGTGCAGGAATACAAAGTAGAAGATGGTATGTCTTTCCGTGATATAATGTCTACTACTGCGGCCGCACTTTTGTTTCGGGAAAATTAAATAAATGTGATCGAAATCAAACTCACGAGCTTTGATTTTAGCTCTTCCTCGCGGCAATAAGAACTTAGGTGCGGAAAGCACAGCGGAAATAGGCGTTCCGACTTTTTTAATATTTTTAGTTACAATTTAACGTCGCATTACCCTTTTGGCATTAGCGACTTACACCTGTTAAGAGCTACATTTGTATAATATTTAAATTACTTTATACAATTCAGTTTTCATCGTAAAGTCTATGAGGTTGTTTATTGCTGCTCATGAGTTGCAAATCTCCAGCATTGAATGTGCGGCTATGGTTGATCTTCTTTTCTCGCCATATTTGGGGCAGTCAAAGACAACATGAGGAATTGTTGTGGGCTCCTTGCATGAGCTGCATACCGGCTGCGGAGATCTGGAAATCAAGAATGAGTGAGTGAAACTGGAGTGCAATGTTCTTATTCTGGCTACAACAACCTGTTGCCTTCGAGATAGTTCTTTCGGGTGCGACATTTCTCTGATGCTGCTGACATTTCTGAGGATGACTCCGCATTCCTCTGGTTTCACTGGTCTACTTCACTTTTCCTCAAGTTCCTTGTAGAGTCCTACTCTGCAGTCCCTGCTGGTGCAGTCTGGAAGTTTCCTGGATTTTACTTGATGATCAATTGTCGCTCAAAATCTCTGTCAGGTGTTGAAAACATGAATTGAAATGAAAGCGATAAAAAATAAAATATTTTCAGGTTTTCCCTGCATTTCTTTAGGCGAATGCCGGGTAGGATCCCTAAACTATAGCCCGGGGGCCCTAGTTACCCTTGGCTACCTTCCTCTACCCTTCCGCATCCCCCCTTTCAAATCCCTTCCTATGCTATTAAAGGGGAGTTGCCCAAAGTGGATTACCCTCATGTAGCCTGTTGCTATAAAAAAAAATATATATATCGATATGTTGCTCTCCGCTTTTGAACTAAATGCACCCCGGCCTGTTCTGAGAGGTGTATGTTCCGGAGTCACAGACCTTGGCATACGGTAAGAGTTGTCCACTATTCCCATTGGAATAGTCGGCCAGCTACCTCCTAAACTCGTTGAGGTACGGAGAAGGGAATGCTGCGTCCCCACAGCAAACTCCTCTCCCGCTATCGGAAGGGCGTGGGACAAGTACCCATTGCCCGATCTGCCTGATGCAGGTTTTTCTAGGGTTTTCCCTGCATTACTTTTAGGCGAATGCCGGGTAGGATCCTTAAACTGTAGCCCGGGGGCCCTAGTTAACCCTTGGATACCTTCCTCTACCCTTCCTCATTCCCCTCCTTTCAGATTCCTTCCTATGCTGTTAAAGGGGATTTGCCCAATGTGGATTACCCTCATGTAGCCTGTTGCCCTAAAAAATAATAATAATAATAATAAAATATCGTTCGTCTTAATAAGAGGGGATAACATTTATTAACATTTATATCGTACTTTTCATGATTTTTTAAAAATTTAACGTACCCATGACGTTATTTGAGTTCGTCTTTTTTTTACAACTGTAATATGTAATATGTCAATAAGATAATAACCAACATTATTTAGAAAGTGTGTTTTTATTTTTGACGGAAATGTCCACGGAGATTTCCAAAGTCAATTTGGTTTTGAGAAATCAAAAGTTGGCAAACTATCGAAAAAAAAGTAATGCAAGTCCATGAGATTAAAAAGAGAAGATGCTGAGGTTCAGAAGCAATGTAGAAATGAGAGAAAGGCTAGTTGGATAGAGCAATTATACTAACAGGAAATGAAGCCGTCACCTTCAAACAACGGAGCAATGAAGAACGTTAATATCAGAACAGAAAAAATTCTGACATACTTAATGAAACTCAGTACCAGTTACACGTCTGTCTGTCCTTAAAATGGACGGCTTAAGAGAAAGTAGGAAGAAGATTCTTACAGTGGGTGAGGTTGCTCGTTATCAGCTTGCAAATACTACGACGCCATTCGCACGCTCTGGGAAAATTCTTTTTTTGTTACGGATTCGCGGTTTCCAATCATGATTCTAATCTTTATTCACATAACTATTAGTACAATCTCGAAATAATGCTATTATATCCCGATAAAAATCTCGTATGAATACGACAAAATATTGTCGGAAGCTTCGGGAATAAGTAGTAATTCATCAGGGAGACTGTTGAAAAAAAGTCCGATTAAACATTGTCAATATTATTTAAATTTTAATGGAGCATCCCAACTTTATTCGATTTTTGAAGGAAAATCTTCTATATATATAAAAATGAATTGCTGTTCGTTAGTCTCACTAAAACTCGAGAACGGCTGAACGGATTTATCTTATCTTAGTCTTGAAATGTTCGTGGAGGTCTAGGGAAGGTTTAAAAGGCGAGAAAAAATCGAATAATTTCCGGGAAAACCCTAAAAACAGCCCTTTTCTATTTCCCCATACAAACGTTTTCTAAATCAAATACAAATCTACACCCGTCGAGCAATTTTCACCAAATTTCGTACACGTGTTCTTTGCGACCAGGAAACAAACACTGTCGGGGTGAGACGCGTCTTCCACCTCTAGAAACGGGGGTGGAAATATTTAAACATACTAAAACAGCCGATATTTGAGTCTGATAAATATTTTTAGGGGTCAAAGATATTGATAGTGTTTCTACCAATGTTATCTGAATACAATTTTCATCCCCTACGCCCTGTGAAAACGACACCCTTCGGGTTAGGGGTGGAGATGCTTTACAGTAAAATAACGCGAATACAACCGAGATTGGAGTCAAATCAAAGGTTATGGAAGTCACTGTGTTTAGTTACGACATTCAAATTGGCATTTACCCCTCAGATGCAGGGGTAGCGGGGTGCAAAATTTTGGAACAAGCAAACACGGCAGATATTTGCGTTGAAGAAATATTTTTCAGAGTTAATTATACTGATTAGGGTTCGAGTAGCGTTACATAAAAATTGCGCAAAAGCATCCGAAATTGGAGTCATACCGGGGGTTATAGATAAATGACATCTCGGGCAACGCCGGTCACCCAGCTAGTTAAATGTATATAAATATGATGCACGATATCCCGAACGCAAAACAAAATACATTATTGGTTGCTTTTAAAATCCTTCGAGATTTCATCAAATACAGTTATTGTTTATTTAGCAATCCTTAAATTCAGCATTTGTCAAAAATAATTTTTTAAGCTTAATATTGTTTGAGTGTCTAGTATCAGAGGCGCCAACCTTTAATTTGGTTCGATTTTCCGAGTTATAAATACAGCAATAAATGGTAATGCGAATAGCGCTGAGGCTAATATGCAGAAGTAATTAGTGCAATTTATGGTGTTGTTTTCCAAAACGATGAAAATGAAAATTGTTTGCGTACATGGTTGCTAACGTGCAGCCCTCCGTTAAGGGACAACATAGACACGTCCAGAGAAAGAAACGCATTCCGCATCAGTCAGTGAAGAATTTGTCACGGTGAAGACCAATAAGAGTACAACCGTCGAGCTACTTGACAATTCAAAGGGATAATTCTGCCTGGGATTCGTAAACGTATACAAATATAAAGAATTATAAAATCTGTTCTTGAGTATAATCCTTGAAGTAAATGATGAACTATTTTTATTGTAAGTTTATAATAATTTAAGGTTAATTCATATTTAGAAACTTCGCGAAATATACGTTATGTGTATTAAAAGGGATTACATTAGTTAAGAGACTTCAATGCATGTTATAAAGTGACAGTAAACTTAGAATAACATTAATTGAACCACGACGATTCATCACGTAGCAATAGTAAAATAAACAAAAATAGTGTCAATGAAGTGTGAAGCAAGCTGATTCGCGACTGATGCTTTGTGAGCTCTGTGGATTACTTATATGCGCTTACAGCCGCGTTTATGGAAATGTTAATTGAGGTAACGTCCTTAATTATCGCCTTCTCCATAACCTCGTCACACTCGGCAGAATTTTGAAAAGTTTCCGACCCAACAATGATAGAAGATATTTTTTTTTGAATTTTTATTTTTCAACATAGTCTCCTTGTAATTCTACACACTTCTCCCAGCGATGCTCCCTTCTCTGTAACCCGACCAAAAAAACTCGGCGTTTTTCTCTGCAAAATAAGTGTTCACGAAGGTGATTTCCTCTTCATTTGACGAAAATCTCTGTCCTCCGCACGCAATTTTTAGATGAGGGAACAGCAAGAAGTCGCTTGGGGCTAGAACTGGTGAGTAAGGCGGATGGTCAAGCAGTTCAAACCGTAATTCGTGGATTTTCGCCATGGCATCCGCTGAGGTGTGAGACGGTGCGTTGTCTTCCTGAAACAGGATTTTCTTTTCCTGCAAATGTGGCCGTTTTTCCGCAAATTCTGCCTTCATCTTGTCAAGTAATGATGCTCCTGTAATTGTTTTTCCTTTTTGAAGATAATCGATTAAAATAACTCCATGACTATCCGAAAAAAATCGCCATCACTTTCCCAGCCGAAAAAACAGTTTTTGCTTTTTTTGGAGCCGGTTCCCCCTTTGCAGTCCACTGTTTTGGACTGTATTTTTGTTTCGGGCGTATAATGATGTATACAAGTTTCATCTACAGTAATTAATCGGCGCCAAAACTCGGATTTATTGCGCCTACACTTCGCCAACATAGCGTTGGCAATGTTCATTCGAACACGTGAGCAAACGCGGCACCCAACGCGCGGACAGCTTTCTCATGCCTAAATGTTGATTTAATATGTGACAAACACGTTCTTTTGACATGTTCATGATCTCTGCTATGTCTCTCACTTTAATTCGGCGGTCGTGTATCACCATCTGGTGAACTTTGGCGATGTTTTCATCAGTAGTTGCAGTTTTTGGACGTCCCCAACGTTCATCGTCTCCCAAGCTCTTACGGCCACGTTTAATTTCAGCTGCCCAAAATTTCACCGTGGTAAATTATGGTGCAGTGTCTCCATATACAGAATACAACTCATCTTTAATTTGTGTAGGCGTATTGCCTTTCAAAAACAAATATTTAATAACAGCTCTATACTCGATTTTCTCCATTTTCACAAAAACACTCAAATGAACTCACTCAAACGACTGTTACATAACAACTGCGCGTCCAAAATGGCTGAAGCTTTGGTGAGTAACTGTCAACAGATGAACAACGAAATTCACTAGCTTTTATTTACTAGTGCTGCCATCTTCATATTGTATTGTATTTTCGTATTGCCAAGTAGAAACAACAACTTTGGCTGCAAGGTTGTAAAACCTATTTCAGTGCATGGTGAGAAAAGCACACCAACTCAACCTCAAGCCGGGTGAATCCGACTAATTTTAGCCTTTCCGAAGATTTCCGAGTTTCAACGAGCAAACTTATGTCAATTGTTAGAAAATTTCAGTTTTCATTTGTTTTGGCCATTTATTGTAAAATATGCAATGATGAAGTTTACCCGTTAATATCTATGTCTTGTTGTTCCCTCGAGGGAAACCAGTACGAAAAGCTGGTATAATTTTGTTAAATAATATTCAACGTATTACCTCAAAGTTATTTAATTACTCCTGTTTTGACAAAAAAATATTATCGGTTATCAAGTGACAATAGTTTGGTTGTATCGGAAACTTTATGCCAATGCAGTCGATTCACTAAAAACTAATATAATATTTACTGACCGAGGAGTCAGTTAAGAATTATTTAATTGTATAAAAAATTATTACACGTAGGTAATTAACAAAATATTTGAAAAAAAAATTCTTATATAATTCGTGGAGCTCATCAGGTTAGGACTACAAATAAACTGAAACAATGGGATACGATTTCAGAGATTTTATTTATGAATTAAAATTTAGTTAGATATGTAAATACGGCAAGCTTATATTTAGGGTATTAGCTCTCTTCGGTAATAGCCAGTCATGGCCTAAGCGTACAGCATTAAACGCAGATAGTTTCTGGAACACTTTAAATGCTTTACAATTTGTGTCAGCACTTTTAAAAGTATGAAAGGCCATGAGACATGTCAATAGCTACACTTCGACATGTCAATATGTGTACCTTGTTATTCCGTAATTATTACTAATCAGCGGTTTAGTCTCATAATAAACATCTTTCGGTCGGTTAGTAATCATCCATTGTTTAAGTATCTGTAGAAGCGTATGAATATATTTAAAACACCTGAAGCCATTAGAGAACTAAATTGAGACGTCGCTTGCGATGTTCCGATGGAATGCTTCCGGCTCGCTTACCCCCTTAAATAATGAGATATTAGGACCGGGCATAATGGAGGTTCCCGTAAGTGCGAGCACCCGCGCTTGAAATCTCCGTGACCGGGCTGGTGCAATTAGAGAAGCAGTTTGTTTGGAAAGACGCGTGCAGCGGCCGGAAAATTGCTGTTGACCTGTTGGCGTCTTCCTCTGGCGGCGTGAAAGCGAGTTTTCTCGCGCTGCCATATTGTTGCACAACGTCCAGTGCAATTATCGTGATTAGGCTAGTTCCAAGAATATTTTCTCGGCGCTCCTCGGACTTACGAACATTTCGTCTCTGTAGTTACATAAACGAGGAGGGTCATGGGTCAGAAGCTCGTCGTGGTTTTCTTTCGCCTTTATTTAAGGGACAAAAAAGCAATGTCACACCTTTGTGACTTGATACTATACCACCGATTACTTTCATATTTTATTAAATGGCCTCTCTGTGAAACCACTTAATGTTCAGTTTCAAACGTCACCATAATTTAACCCTGAAGTACGTAAACTATTAGTATGAACTACAATAAATCAAGCTTTAATATCTACATGGATAACAGGAGATAAGTATGAATATGTTGTAATAATCAAATGTAAAGCGTTTATTAAATGAAATGTTTAAATAATTAACAAACAAAAATATTTATTTTGTGTGGCAATATAAAATAATTACAAACAAAATTTGAGCTCTGTCCTCTCAGGGCCTTTACTGGGTTTTATAATGAACACAAAAAAATTGATTTAAAATCTTATTAACAAGACAGTTCACAATTTACCTAAACAATATGTCGATAGAATGAAAGAAATTAAAAAGTAAAGAAATTAACTTTGATTGACAATTAAAAGAGAACGAAATCTGCCTATATCCTTTAATTTTCGTTTACAATATTATCCAAAATTAAGTTACTTACGGACCGTCGGTCTGGTACCAGAACAATCAACTTTACCTCGTTCGGACACTTTTACACTCTTTAATTATTTAATATCAGGCCTTGGTTTTCACTGATTCTACACTTTACTTTAAAATTTGGCAAGATTGGCTGTATTCAGTTGATTGCTCCGCTCCACAATAATTTACCAATGTTATTCCGCAACAATTCCTCCACGAAGATTGTACAAAGTTGTATTTTGACGAAACTGGTATTACTTTACAATATTCACGTTGCAATATCTCGGTGAATGTTTTACTCTGCTCAATTTTATAAAGACCGTTCTCTGCAACGTTTTCACCGTCGGCCGCTTCTATTCTCCAATGATTCACCAACTTTATTATACTATGCTCGACGATGTCTGACCTCTGTACAATCCAGACCACAACGACCGACCAACTAACCTAGTGATCTCGAGTTTGAGCGCGCATACGCCATTTTTCACTTTTCGACAAAGCAAGCAAGCTCGCTTCTCCATTGTTGCTTTGTTCGATCAGACCGCTATAATGGATTTATCAAACAATTCAAATTTTATGTTCAAATAATTAATGGCCTAATTAACTATTGTTACAATATATTTGGCCTTGGTGTTCATATTACTAATTGTAACAAAACCCAAATAAGTCTACACTAGATTTGATGTTTATTCATGAAACAGTCACAACTTGCAGAAAATTTCGACATGCTACTGTCATATCATCAATTTTTCCATATTACAGCTACATACATTTAAATGTATATAGCTCTAATATAGAAAAATTGTAATTAAATAGAGTTAAAGAGTAGTATTGTATACAGAATAACACGGTATGCTGATATTGTATAATATGCCTCTGTATATACTGAACAGATATTCAGGAAATGTAATATTTAATATAAATATATGTCTGTGTGTGTTTATGTATGCAGGTAAACCAAATTAATGTCACCTTATGGAGTTGGCAAAATAGGTAGATTAATTAAGGAATATGGAATATTCTATAATTAAACTTATCTAATGTTTGAGGCTTAAATAAACTTTCTGTGATTTCATTGAATTTATATAAAAATACCTATCATTAGATCCAGAACAGGCCATGAAAGATTGAGATAAAAGTACATTGTACGCGAGCCATATGTAGGTTCAGGATCCAGGGATGTCGCACCTTAGTGGACTGAGCAGCCGCCCGGTAAGCGGAAGGTCCTGTGTTCGATTCCCGGTCCGGTCGACATTTTTTCTTTCATATTCCTTAATTAAACGTATTGGGGCTTATATAAGCTTTCTGTGATTTCTTTTAAAGGGTTGATTATTAAATATGAGATAAAGGATAAAGTCGTACAACAGAAATGAGTAATTGTCAACACGATTTCATAAAATTAATTGTCTGTGAATTATACTAAACAAAATATAAGTAAAAACAGTTTCAGTTTTCCAGGTTGGCAAATAATTATTTAAAATATATGGAGAGTATCATTTAAAAATGACCATGTTCATGAAATACTAATAGATTAAGATAACTAACAAATATCAGCCAATTTTAAATCAGAAAAAAATTATTAATGTAAAATTAAAAAACTTTTCGTCGCTTATTTGGCGACCTTGTCAGGTTCAAGTTTAAAACTACAAAATGAACAAAACAATTACAATGATTAGAATAACATTTGGGAGATAACAAACAAACATTATTTTTATATTAATAATTTTTTTCTCACTTAAAATTGTCTAATATTTATTTATGAATCAGTTTTCTCAATAGTCAGAATATATATTTATATATATATATATATATATATATATATATATTATTAATAGATTAAGATGTTGTAGAATGAATAGAAAATTGTAACAAGATATTCTGTCATTGCTTAATGTAATTGGCTAAGAAGATGATAGGGAAATTTATTTACGCATAATATAGACGAGTCTTGATTATGTAATAAATAATTAATGATTATGTTTTATGGACGGGTAAATCAATTTTGCTGAGCTTCCGTTTGTGACGAAATTGATGTTTTAGGAATTTATCAATTACAGGTGAATATGAACGTAACGTTTCGATAGCTCCATTTAAGTTGTGACTTTTGTTTCTCATAAATAAAAATTAAATATACTGAGGGCTTTTTGGATTTTATTAGAGTTAACAAGTGATAATCCAATAATCGCAAATAAATCAAACATCACTAAACGAATCCATTAAATACGAAATTAATCAGATGGATCAATAAATCATAACATTGTTGAGTGTCTAATTTTTCATGAAATTGTGTAGTCTCAATTAACCCCTGCACAGTGTTTCTCTTGTGTTCTACGCACTCAGCTCTCTACATGTTAATTTGATTACAAGATAAAATAGCGAATCCTTCTTCAAAAAATGATTTCAGTTTCACAGTAAAACTTCTTTCATGTTCTTTTAGATCTACTGAAATAGCTACAAACCGTCCTTGTTACTGATAAGACATTATGTGTCAGCAAAAGCCTTTATGAATCAATTTCTTATTTAACTGTTGAGGTTAGCGTGGGTTTTTATTGTTTGTCTTTCGATAGGTGTCGCTGAAGTTCGCATCTGAATCCTAGCAAATTTTTCTCATAATTGATTTGGTTTAATCACCGCACATAAAATTGCGCAATAAGTACTATGAAACGAATGAAATTAAATTTAATAAACAAAAAAAAATCTTGGCAATGAGCCTAACATATCCTGAATTTTCTTTTATTAAATTTTACAACTCACTACTCTCGAGTACTCATTTTTTTAAATTTTTTTTTGGGTGTAGACAGGCTATGTATAGGGTAATCCACATAGTGGCAACTGCCCCCTTATAGCATAGGAAAGGGATTTGAAGGGGGGGGGGGTGTGGAAGGGTAGAGAGCCGCAATTTATCTGTGAGTAGTTTTTGGCACTTATATTCATGAATTTAAACCGTTTCACTCTGAAATTTTAAAACTTTCACGTGTTTTTTTCCGAGCTGCAAATGCAAAAAAATACCTATTCTACCTTGATGCTGATAAAGGGTGAACAGGAAAACTAATCTATATTTAATTTGTCAAAGGTAATTCAGTCTAGGTACACTACGATAAAATCTAGAAATAAAAGGGAGTTATTATTATTAAAATGTACTTTATATATCCTCGCTAATATATTTATTATGAAAATAGATGACTAGGCGTACGTTGCGCACAAATGCATAATTTTATATACGATTAAACAAACGAGCGATAAAGTCCATTTGGAAAACGCTATTTATCTGAAGACTCTTAAAGTGTATTACAAAGTAGAAATGCATCGTTTGATGAATTAGTTTGTTATAGAAATATAAGTTAAAAGCCGATATACAAAATATTCTTAAAATCGAAATCGTGTTTAGAAAATAATTATTTACTGTTCAAATATAACACATGCGTAATATTATATTTTAAATTTAGGCCATAATACTGAATTAATCAAAAATAATAGACAAAACTAGGATAAGTCAATACATAAAATTGCAATATAATAATTAGTTGCTACAATTATAAATAATTATAAGTTAACGTAAAAATACTAAAATTCGGGAACATAAATTTCCCTGTCCAACAAAAGTAAAATATATTAATAATAACAAAAATAATAATTAACTAACTATACTAAGGGTATAATATAATAAAATCTAATAAAAATATTCAATATGTAATAATAAATAATTAATGATTCGAGAACTGACTATTATAAAATATATAATTTACACATCACACAAAAATAAACACAAAACTTGACACACGCACACTACGAGGAAACACAAACACAAACGATGGACAAGTCGCTTCACGAAACAGGGAGACGAGGAATCTACAAACTCCTGGCCGTACATGCAACAAACATTTATAATGTTTATAAACCATTATAAGAATACGAAACCTATACCCACATTATCCCATATTGTTTTAATTGATTTAATTCATAATATAACATTTTAAGAAGTCACAGCATTATGTAATGTGTGATTATTCAGTCTGCTATATCTTCCGTTACTTCATAAAAACTATATTTGGCAAATACATATCGGGGCAGTATGTCGATAGAAATTGACTGCACATATTGGTATTAGCTATGATGATTATTGTAATTTTTAGCGAAATGTATACAAATAGCGTGTAGGGAAACTAATTTTTTTTCGTTTAAGTTAAGCTGTTTCTATCAAATTTTACGAAGGCCTTTGACGGAATATGGTATAAAACCACTTGCAATTTATAAAACGACGGAAAACACTTTTTAGAATTTTCCTGAATATCGTTTCAAAATATCATACTTTTTCTGTAGTTCGCCACTCAAATTTTAATAAGATAAAAAATTATATATGCAACAAAAAAAGAAATATCCTATTATTAATTTGACTATTCTTCCAGATAATGTTACAATGTTATTTTTAAAAGCAGAAAGTTTCATATTTTTACGCATAGAACATTATTTTAATAATAGGTTACAAGAAGTACAATTATCTTATATTCATCCAATCTGGCCACGTAACAAGGTTATTTAGTGTCATTAACGTAACTATTTACATATAAGTTAAGTTGTTTTGAGATAGAAACTGTTTCCAAAACAGAAAAAAAGCTTGATATCATTGGCATATATTTTTTTTATACGTTTATAGAGTAATAGACCTGTATTAAATATATAAAACAGATTGTTATATTTTTTCAAATATTAAATGTATGTGAGTGACTAGCTACATAAAAGTTTCCAACGAAATTATAGTTGAAATGAAAATCCATGTTAGTCTCAAAAATAACTTTCTTACACATTTAAGGGTCCGTGTAGCTTCCGACTCATCTTTATGTAATATATGAATTATACAATATATATTTACATGATAATACTATGGTTTGGGGAAATTAATTTTAGATGTTAGAAAGTCAGAATAACAACGTAACTACATAACTTTTAAAACATTGACATTTTTTAAAAAGAATTGAGTAAGTAAATTGCTTTTTCATGTAAATATATTATGTATAATTAATTATGAATATGACTTATTTGAGGCACAATCTGCATGAGCTCTTGAATTTATTTTAAAATGTTAGTTTTGAAACTACATTTCAACACCTTTGATTAAAGAATTTTCTCTATAAACGACGCGTAAGTGTAATATAAATATGATTACTTTGTTCATTGTGACCGTATATTATCACGTTTCATGGAAAATATGCTCCCAAATTTTTTACGTTGATAACAAGTATTTGTTGAAACATAATATGAAAAGCAAATTTAACAAATGATTCAATAATAAAATATGTTAGTATTGCAAAACGGTGATTAATTTATATTTTTCCTAACTAATACTTAAATACGTGTGTAATGTCGAACTACATGTGTGATGTCGCTTTCAAATCTAAGTCATAATTTATTTCTAGGATTACTTAGCTGGAATGTACTACAGTTAGCAAGATATTGAAAGTTAAATTTTTACGAATAAGAAAGCCAATTCAGACAAAAGAGTGATAATATAAATACCACACAACGTTTCTGGGATCCTTGTTCCTTTCCTCAGGTTCGAAGAACAGCCTAGAGCGACACAACTGCACTTGGCAGACTCAAAAAGCTTGCAGTTGTGTCGCTCTAGGCTGTTCTTCGAACCTGAGGAAATGGACAAGGATCCCAGAAACATTGCGTGGTATTTATATTATTACTTTTTTTTCTGAATTGGCTAGCTTTCTTATTCATTAATGATTTACAATAGTTATCGTAGTGTTATTGTAAAACTATCAGAATGTTTACTAAAATACGTTGTAACGGAATGTTGTAATTAAATTAATTTTATTATAAAGCTTCATGTGAGCAAGGAAAAAACTACAGTTACTGATAAATTTTGTTGTCTAAACTAGCCAAGTTTTCCGCTGTTGCACGTCCGCGGAAATCCAAACAGCTTTCCCTGACGAGGTCGTTTCATGAATCGAGCTAACGATAACGTATTCGTCTCAGTATTACGTGAAGGAAAGCCGAGGACGGACTCGGGAGCGTGTAGCTGCTGCAGGTCACCTGTCGGTCTGGAGGACAATCGCCAGTAATTAGCGAGTGTCACTAATTTCCCGTGCATTGTGGCCCCGACGACGGTCCCACGAGACAAACAACTTCAAACCAGTCTCAATTTGAATTTCAAGGACACTTACCACATGACTGACACACGCTTCTACAATTTTCGTAACGAACACAGCTTAAACCAAGAAATTAGTCAAGTCATTTCCGTGACAAAATATCTTATTATTTTGTTAAGTTTCAACTCATTTAGACTCATTTTTCTTGTAGTCCTATTTCTACCTTTCCTATTATTAAGCCTACGGTTTTTTAAAAATCAGATCCTGCACTAACTTCTGTATTTAATACTTTTGTTCAATAACAGAAGAAATGCTTTCAATCAAACCCATCTATAAAACCCTTAGTGAATTACAAGATTAGTATTGAAAAATCGCGACGGGGCCAGGAATTTAACGTAGGACCACCGATCGTTCTATCTTCGTGGACAACATTTGCGAGCTTTCTGTATCCGTTGTACAGACTGATCGCAGACTAAATTCTAATTTTCTGAATCAAATTCTTCACGGTTGAATTTAAGGAAATCATAAGAAAAAATTGTCCCCACTCGCTTTTTTTCGTTTACGTTTTTACTGGATCCTTTGATGAATGTGCGGATACACATAATATGTTAGATAAAAAGTTCTCGAATTTCACACGGGTGCCAACAGCGATTTAAACGCGACATTTCGACGACTGAAAGCTCTGTCGTCATCTTCTAGGATGACTTATATGATTATATTATATTCATTATATATATAATTAGCTGATTGCCCGGCGTTGCCCGTGTCTTATTTATATAAACCCGAAAAAGAATTTAATTCTATATTAATCTTTAGTCAAGAAGACACAACCTAAATCTAACTATTCCTAGTTCCGTACAAAATTTCGACCAATAGTGCTTTAATTGAACAGCTATAAAATACATTGAATTTTATTGCATCAATCTCAACAAACATACCTCCGAATTTCTTTACCAATACATAAATATACTGCATTAATTTAATAGCTATAAGATACATAGAATTTAATTGCATAATAGCAACAAACATACCATCGTTATTCTTTAGAAATATAATTCTCCGCGAACAAATAATTGTCAGTAAGTCTTCAGACAGTACTTCTTGAGTATTGCAGGATATAATTGTCCATCAGTATTCGCACATTACGAAGGATTGAAGTGATCAAATTGATAGCTACATTCCAAATGTAAAGAAATGGTGGCCATATTGCACTCACTAAATTAACTAACATTTTCCGCAACGATTGTAAAGTATTTTGTATTGTTTTTTTATTATCACTCGATGGAGTATTACTGGATAGAATTATACTTTTATTCAATGAAAATATTTCTGCTTCATTTCATTACGGAAAAATCCAAATATTTCCTTTGTTCGTCGCGTAGCAACGTCTCTCTCTGTCGCGTGATGTCATGATATATTGGCGCGCAGTAATTTATCACTTAATGATCACTTTTTAAAATTATAATTCTTTTCACATTTATGCTAGTGGTTTGTCACCCCCACAGTACCGGTTCTCGATTTTGGCAGAATACGTATACCAATTTTTGTTGCATTCTGTCCACGCGATAAAATTTGTATAAAGAACAACGTAAATACATACATACATACAAATATACATCCTTTTTTATTATATAGATTATATATATTATATAGGATGACATATACATCATCAATAGATGACGACAGAGTTTTCAGACGTCGAAACGTCCCGTTTTAATAGCAGTTGACACCCGATGGAAAACCGAGAACGTTTTATGTAACAATTACACTGGGAAAGTATTCAATCTTTGATCACATAATATGTGTTGCCAATAAAAAAACAAGAAATGAATAAACCAGCCAAATTTATCTGAAATATATTTTAATTAAAGAAAAAATTACAACATGTTAATAAAATAAAATTCTCACGACGGATCGATCTATTTTGAAACTCTTCAGGAGAAAATAAAAAGATTTACGAGTCTAACTACCCAAAAATTTAGATTTTTTTTTGGAAATTACTCAGGCAACAATTTATTTCTTTAAATATCAATACATAATACATAATAAAAATTTGTGGAGAAAAATTCTAAAAGTGTGTGATTTACCCACACATTTCATAGTAATAAGAAGAAATTTATGCATTTGTTTCTTCCGCAGAAAGGGAATGCCTTATAATTATTTAAAATACCCAAATTGTCCTCAGTTTTCATTTATAAATTCCTGTATTCAATACATGTAGTTTTCGGGTACAGCTAAAACATACCATAACTTATATCACAACAGAAACATTATGAAACATTTTTATATATAAAAAATTTGATACATAAATATAATTCATTATAAAACTAATACCAATTGAAGACTGTTATTTACCTAATTTACAGGCTTCCTCTTGTCAATGTAATATATTATAAAAATTAAATAGAATTTCTGATTCATTGTTATTGTAATTAATTTTTAAAATGTGGTGTAATAAATGTTTACATTGTTAAATTTAAATATCAACAATTTGCTTAACAGTATTGGGTATAGGTCATTGCGCTTCCAATGTATGGCTAGAGCACACACATATAGAAATTTTCACTTCAAATTATTGAATAAATATTATTAATAATGTCGTGAGTTTCTATTATATTTGTAAATTTTATAATATAAGGGTAGCAGTACGCAAAAGTTTGGCTTTTATGAAGAAACATATTGCTGTCTTGCTTTTGTAGAATGTTAAATCGTTTCATAAAAAAGTATATGGATGGTGGACAACAGGAAACTGAGTGTTGATAAATAACTATCCCTTTGTCCTTCGTAGAGTAAATAAGATCAACCTTAAGATTTAGTCTTGAAGATTCTCGACGATAAGCTTATATTAATGTAATTATGGAATTATATAATATACGTAGCTCTTTACAGAAACACTTTCGGAACTTAGAATACAATTATTCCGCAGAAAAAAAAACAGAATATTACTGAAACCCATAAAAAGTTTTGCTGTGTTTGTTTAATCTCCTTTCACTTCATAAGCAAAGTACTAAGCACTTTTTTACCGGTGAAACTATATAGTTACAATTTCTTAATTTTGCGTTCGCAAAACTAAGACAACGCTATAAAACTCTTTGAAAGGAACAGAGTATTTTGTATATACTCAAATAATGTATTTATTTCAACATAAATTATTATATTTAAATTTTAATTACTTGAGTAAATCTTGAAATGTACAATGTAATGAGCCTTTAAAGGCATTCTTGCAGGATTTCCTTTTTAATTTTATTGAATGTTGCAGCGCAAATACTATTTTACTTCAAAATTACAAACAACCTATTGGCCCGCAATTAACACATTACAAGTCCACTTACGTAAGACAGTAAAACGGCTCGCTCTTGAACAATTTCCGGTCAATGTTAATAAGTTAAGTCAAAAAGTGTTAATGACGAAAGCGTAGTGGCGTACGTTTGTACATATGAAACATGATTTCGATTTATTTATTGGTTCCATTAGTCCTCTACTGAGGAAATAGGACAAGTCAAAGAAATTTACATAGTCAACAAACACAGCAATAAAGTACACACCTTGAACGTACAAAATTGTGACAATGAACGAAGACATCACACACAACACATAAGAATAATGCATGTAAAAGAAATTACAAAATAACATAAGCAAATGAATATATATTAATAAACATGAATATCAGAAATTCGGAAATGAGTAAAGAGAATAAGATAGTTAAATACAACACATGTATTAATACATAAACGAGGAGGGGAAAAAATCGTTACATAAACTACAAATTGAAGTTTATAAAATTTATCGTCAATTAATTTAATTTGACACTTTACTACTCTTATTTACTTGTTTTTACAGAAACATGATCATAAATCAGAAACACTTATTTCACCACAGATCCTAATCGTATATGTACACATTTTCACAGAAACACAACACTTATTCATGAGCTTTTTCGGACGTTACAATTATATTTATGATAAGTATAACAACGTGGAATTTAAATAATTATATATTTCCGACCAAAGCATTTCCATTAAGAAATGTTTAACCTTAATTTCACCGAAGGTGACAATTGGTTGTAATGTAAACGGTACAATAATTTGAACTCATATTCAAAACTGTTGAGAAATATAGAAGATGACGATCAACATCTTTCCCGGCGGAAACTATTCATATCATACTTTCGATGTCCAAACGAAGAGCAACGTACTTATGATCTCATTCAAGGCTTTCTTGTCGAAATACGCATTGTTCTTCTGGAAACCATCACATCTCATGTCCGTTATTTCAAAATGTAGATTAAAGATCCGAATTTGGTAATTCATATACGATTAAAAATAAGTGTTTCACAATGAGTACACTTCGTCAGTGAAAAACAATTGAAATTAATTACATTTTATTCAGTCCGTTAATGTTATAATAGTACAATTGCCTTTGGAAGTATACTATTATTTCCGTTGCGAAAATGTTTCTTAGTTGCCTTAAACAACGGAGTTATAGAAACTGTTGGTTCATTGAGAGTTAAAATATTAAAGCTTCTTATGTTTTCCTGATGCAGCTTTTAGAATCGCATATTTGTTACTGGCTCCATTATTTTCAAAGTTAAATGTAACATTATTCCGATATGTAAGATGCATATATATTTTTAAAAAGTACAAAAAAGGCAAGTGAATATTGGGATTGAAAAACTGCGTGACAGTGCATACTTGTTAGATACTTTATATTTGGATGAAAAAATTACTTTCATGGTAAATAACTGTCGAATATTCTCGCCGTACTGAAGGTGTATTGCTCGATGTATTCCGGAAGGGGCACTCAATTTTTAGGAAGGGGATTGTACTCGGTCTGTTTTGTTCCGGGGTCGCAGATCTTGGGCATACGGTAAGAGTTGTCCGCTATTCCTATTGGAATAGTCGGCCTGCTGCCTCCTAAACTGGCCAAGGCATGGCGACGGGTAAGCTGCGACCCCACAGCAAGCCCTTCTCTCGCCATCGGAAGTGCGTGGGACAAGTACCAAATGTCCGACCTACCTGATGCAGGTTTTTATAGGGTTTGTCCTGCATTACTTTTAGGCGAATGCCTGGTAGGATCCTTAAACTAAAGCCCGGGGGCCCTAGTTAACCCTTGGCTACCTTCCTCCACCCTTCCGCATCCCCCCTTTCAAATCCCTTTCCTATGCTATGTGAAGGGAGTTGCCACTATGTGGATTTCCCTATACATAGCCTCTCTACATCCAAAAAAAACCTCTGCGTTTATGAACTAAGGTTCCCACAAGGCGAGGCACAGTGGCCTGTTTTGAGAGGTGAATGTTTCGAGGTCACACACCTTAGGTATATGGTAAGAGTTGTTCGCTGTTCCCATTGGAAAGGTTGGCCAGCGGCCTCTTAAACTGGTCGAGGCACTGCGTCCCCTTAGAAAACCCCTCTCCCGCCATCGAAGGGCGTGGGACAAGTACCCAATGCCCTAACCTAACTAGTGCAGATTTTCTAGGGTTTGTCCTGTATAACTTTTAGGCGAATTCTGGGTAGGATCCTCAAACTATAGTCCGGGATCCTAATTAAGCCTTGACCACCTTGCTCTATCCTTCAAATCCCCTCTTTCAAATCCCTTATGCTATTAAAGGGAAGTTGTCACCACGTGGATTACCCTCATGTAACCTGTCACTTTAAAAAATAAAAGTACCATTGTACATACTGAGTGTATAGTCTATTTCTGTTGTCCGAGACAGTAATGAATAATTTTGTCTGAAAGCAATTCGATTATCATCTCGGCCATTCTATTTATCGCCTTTTCTTTCAATCAAACTGTACCTTGCCAAGTGCCGACATACATGCAAGTAAAAATTGTTATATAATAAAATGTTTCATCGTTATGGCAGCTGCGAAGAATTATCACTGCAGTTTCAGAGAAACCGCGTTTTCTATCTGGCTGGCACTAAAGAAATTGTCCAGTTGTAAGCGCGTGGTGACGCACAGGAGCGAGTGTTTGTTCGGCCTCCGCCCCCGCACTGCGGACCGCTACCCGACCCATGGCCGTATTTCACCAACATGCTAATTGCTGTTGAGAAACGCAAATTTATATTCCTCGCCAACTATAACTCTTTCATCGGGAAATTGAATACCATGACGCCGCCGACTGGGTTGCGATCGCACTAAAGAACTACTTTTGTTGCACTTAAGGCACCGTCGCAGGTGTGAAATGCCTGAGCGGGTCAGCGACCTTGAATCGAGACCTCCCACGATGACAACCCCCAAAACCCTGTGGTCTGGTTAATTGACCAAGGGGCTCAGCCCTTCTGACAAATAGTCTCCATTGCACGGCCTAACACAGTTCCTTGTGTAGTCTATTCAATTCGCGAGGGCGAGCCATTCTCGGCAAATCTCTTCCAAATTTAAACTACAATCTCTTCCTTTCACTGGCTTGTCAAAACATAGAATAGTGAAAGAGATGGACACATAAAAAAACTTTCAGGTCATAGTTGTCACTTATAAAGAAGCTTTTCATTATTATACTAGCTGGAAATTTCCCACGTTGGAGTAAATCTTGAGCTGCTGATTCAAAATTAAAGTTTTAGTAGAACTCAAATTTACACCGAGATAGAATTGTGAACCAACACTGGGACTGAATAATTTCTGTTTCTTAATTATTTGCTATTGGACTAGTTGTTCATATCTTTTTAGGAAATTCCAAGTAGAACCCCTACCTGAATAGCCCTTTCCTGTTCTGAAGCAGGAATCAGGAGGAACTGCTTTTCAGTAGTTACTCTGTAAAACTTTGACGTGTGTAAATTATTTAGAATTCAGAAAGATTTTGAATACTAAAAGTACTCATCAGGCCTAATGTTTCTAAAACTGTCATTATTCCTCCATTCATAAATAATGAATATTTAAAATTAATAGAATTATTTAAATCGCACAATATTCATATTATATATAAATCAATCAATTATTTAGAAATTGTTATAAAAAACTACAAAGAATATATTACTAATTTAGATGAGCATAATGTAATATTCAAATTTTAATGTAAAGCATACAATGATTGTTGCATAGGGCGAACGCAAAGGGCATTAAAAACTAGCCTTTCTAATTTAAAACAATCTTGTTACAAACATTCAGTTCTCAGTAAACATGTTACCTGAAATAAGTACAGTTTTGATAGGAATAAAATAACAACATTAGATTCTTAAATAAAATGTCACGCGGAATTTCACACCACATTAAATCCAATTGTTCATTGTTAAAATAGATACAAATAATATCAGCAACATTTATGACTGCATTCGCAATTAACCTCTTTGGTTTATTTTTATGTATATCTCTGTTATACCTTTGTTTCAGTTCCTTTGTAGTGTACACCTCGTGAGTCACACGGATTGAGGAAGAAACGTAGTGTATTAGAATTTTTTTAAATGTAATAGTGTGCCAGTAACTTTTGTGTATAATTAATTATTAACTCAATTCTTGGCCACAATATAATAGGAATAATACTAAAAGTGCTAAGAAATTATTTTCATGCGAATTCATACTGAATCAGGGATGAAGTATGCTGGATAAGTTATGTGATGTTACATGGAAGAAATTAAAAAAAAAACATGGAAATAATAATTGAAGTTGGCCATACTTTCCAAATATTTTTAGAAATATGGCTTTATAACGATAAAAAAAATAGTCTGACATTAGTATAAAATAGGCTTTTTATATTGTCAACTGAACTGTGTACTTGTGTTCTTTTAGTTGCCTTAGCACCTAAAGAAAGGGATAAGGTTTCGAGAAACGTTCTGTGATATTTATACATCACATCTTTTGCTGTATTTGGATAATTTCTCTTATTATTAATTTTCGAAACAGACGTAGATTTTTCATTTTAGTCTGACTTTAGGCTGCCTATTTTCTCGAATAATACAAAATGTATTAAAAGGAATCTATTATGAACGTAGTCAGGCACCAAAATCCTTGGTCCGCAAAGATGTGGAACATATCTCAATACATGGCTGACGATGTACACTAATTGAGGTTCAAGTGAAGCTGATTATTTAGTATTTCCGAAGCTGAATCGAGTTTCAAAAAAAAACGTAAACGAGTATACCAAGTCAATTTATTTAGCTTGAAAACATTTTATTTACAATTGTATTGGTAGCTTATCTGAAAAAATAAACTTTACTGATAATGTGGTGACGAAGAGCCCTTAAATAGAACACAAGATAATTTTTTCTACAATAAACCAAATTTCACGGGAGGGAAACCACGGACAACTGTTACTTTAAAGTAAGAGTTGGAGATGCATATTAAAAATGTAATATAGAAATTAAATGAAGTTATGTTCCCTCTTTGGTTTCCATTACTTATTTCTCTTCATTCATGATACTTTTGTTGGCCTGTTTCTTTGAGTATTTTATTAAATTTCTATTGAAATACGCGTGATTAAAAAATAATTGTTTGAGTGACTAATGGGACATATTCAATTTTCTACAGACTTGCAAGTATAATATAGTGATGTGTTTCCTTTCGCATAACAAGTTATACAAATGTAACAGTCGTCACAGTTATTTGAGAATTAAATCATAGGCAGACTCCTTTATAGTAGAGTCAGTCACGAACAATTAAGGTTGGTCATTTCCTGTAATAACTTGAGAGTTTCAAATAGGCTTGCCGATGCTTCCACTGATCGCTTTCTATCCGCAATAGGCTTTAAATTAGCATTGTAGCGGTGTAAAAGCCGACAGCGCCAATAAAACAACTTGTTAGAAACTACTTGCGTGTTACTTCTGGGCATAAATCGCCAGCGCTTTTATCGCGGTCATTTTCCGGCTGTCGATGTTCTATCCCTGGCCAACGAAGAGCTTTGACATGTTCCCTCTTCTCTCTCTCTCTCTCTCTCTCTCTCTCTCTCTCTCTCTCTCTCTCTCTATCTCCTCTCTTTGGCGCGCGGAACAAATGACAGCCGCCTAACAATACAAATCTCTCCTCTTCTAATTATGACGGATGCACTGCGCTTCGATAGATGAGTACAACAAACGATTTATTACGAGAAACAAGCTACACGAGAAATTAATGAAGCTCCTTCATGCTGCATCCCCGAGGCTCGAGTACTCGTCGTCATGAACAACTTTTGTCAAGGTACGTTCTACTTGTTTCACAGGTAGATGGTTTCAATGCCAGAAACCGGTGGCATAATGCTTTGAATTCCGTCAGTCTGAAATTTATTTTATAACATAGGAGGAATTGTAAAGGAGCACAACGTTAAGTGTTAGCAGCTAATTAATTTCCAAAGCATCCAACTGAAGATTTACTTTAAATTACATTTATTTTTATGTTTTCTAACCTACCTTCGAGCCAATGAATTTTCAGATAAACATTGAGGGCTTACATTGTTCCGATTATTACTACTGTCGTTTGTATATATTTTTTAAACTTGTTTCTTCTTGTACGATCCCTCTTGATCATTAGTTCGTATTTGTTTCTTAATGTAAATCTCAACCGTCAGTAATTGGAGTGATATTTGTTTGTTATACATTCCTTTTCAGTAAACGAAGTGTTTTAATGTGAGTTTTGTCTTCATTCCATTCCAGACGATAAAAAAAATTGCGGATAGCACTAAACTTAGCCCTCTAAACGACAAAGCCATGAATCATGAAGAAGAAGAAGAAGCAAGTGTATATAGGCTATATATAGGGTAATCCACATAGTGGCCACTCTCCTCTTATAGCATAGGAAAGGAACGGAAGGAGGGTATGCGGAAGGGTAAAGGAAGGTAGTCAAGGGTTAACAAGGGCCCCCGGGCTATAGCTTAAGGATCCTACCCGGCAATTCGCCTAAAAGTGATGCAGGGAAAACCCTAGAAAAACCTGCGGTCGCAACGTTCCCCTCGCAGTGCCTTCACCAGTTTAGGAGGCAGCTGGCCGACTATTCCAATAGGAACAGCGGACAACCCTTACCGTATGCACAAGGACTCCGGGACATATACCTCTCAAAACAGGCCGAGGTGTCTCGGCTTAGTTCAAAAAACCAGAGAGAAGAGCAGGCATCCCCAAAGGTAGCCTCCTCGAGAGGCCTCTGGAAAGGTTCAATTGCGAGAGAATGCTCTCACAGGCTTCCTTTGGTCGTGAATCATTAATAAATATTATATTTAAAAAGGTCGTATTGTATGCAAAGTACGTGAAAATCGCTTCGTATGTAAGTATATTTTTGAAGTCAGTGTTGATAAAACTCAATCTTACATATTTTCTAGTGCTTACTTCAGCGACTGAATAAATAACGGCATGAATTTAATATAAGTACGGGGAAAAGGTTACTTCCTTCCTGATAGTTATAGGAATATATACGATGTCTTCTTGGGTCCTTTCTCTTCGTTTCCTAAATTTGTTTTAGTATAGTACATATAATTAATACATTATTTACGTGGCAAATGAAAGGTTTACGCCTTTGTAGGTAAGCTAGATGTTACAGAAAGTTTGTAGAGAACTTTAATTTCCTTTTCTGTGAAAATACTGCCAATCAGACTTTCATAATGTAGCCAAACCTGTAATTTCATTTGTATGGTCTCCAAAGTACCGCATTTAAAAAGTTTTCGATAAAAAATTAAACCGTTTTCTGATTTTGATGCAGTTGAAATTTCAGACAGGCGAAAAATCGTGTTCATTTAACAGTTTACGTTCCCGTCAAACGATAAATTCTGTACCTCAAAGGCTATTCTTCTTATCATTTCTGATCCCTTTATAGTATTACATCCTTCCCTCGATCATCTTCCATATTTCAGCAAAAAATTTAAAGACTAATCTTTTAACGAATAAATAACATCGTACGTTTTTTACTCATCTATCACTGTTACAAGCTGTACGACTTTTCATTTTTTTCTAAGGCGATTCGAAGCTATTGAAAAAAAAAGTTTTTCAAGTTGCCGTAAAGTGGAACGAAGGGTTGGCATTTTTACAGAATCGTATAAACATAGATTTCCATTTATTTAATTATTCCATTAGTCCTCTAATGTGAAAATAGGACAAAAGAAATAATTATTAAATATATATATATATATAAAAACAAACCATGAAGTATATAACATGAAAATACTCAAATGAGGATTAGATTACGCGCACAGAACACAAAAGTTCTATAAACACATAAAATTGAATAAAAATAATTACGCTAATTAAAATATAAACATTAAATATTACATTAGAAAATGAAAAATCAAATTAAAATAGATTAGTTCCTAAGTGAAAAGGGTTTATGCATCAACGAGAAGGAAAAAATTGTTACATGAATGTAAAAAAGTTATAAACCATTATAATCGAGTTAAGCTTTAAAATTTAGTAATCTTCTTATTCACAGAAGCAGAAGCACAAATTAACTGTTACACCAGAGTTAATTTAGGTGACAAGAAACCTCGCTCACGACAAAGTAGTGATGGGTTCACGTCGGGTGATATATGAAATAAGAGAGAGAAATATTAACAATTAAAATTTATTAATACAATTATTAAGTAAGTATTACGATCCTTTATATCTTGATAATTCCAGTATTTTTGTGGGGAATGATAGTCGACTGTTTACAGAGTGATTAAGAAATTTATTAAGTGAGTAGTACGCATCAAACAATAGAAAAAAATAGTGGCATTATCAAGATATTGGATTAGGGTAAAAATAGCTTAAAGGTGGTGTAGCAACATAGAAATTTGATAGATCCTTATTATTGAGAAACCGAGATGGATGAGAAACTGATAGAATTCGCACCTTATAAAATATTAAGACTCGACTGTTATTAAGAAACGCAATAACTTACATGTATATTGAAAAGCAACCCCATTTAAAAGATCAAACAGGAATGTTAACTGCCAGAAGTAAGGAAAGTAGTAATTGCTTAATAGATATGTAAATGATGTAACAGTTTAACTTAAATGTAATTTGAAACATCTCCAGAGAATGTCAAAGATTTGGAAGTTGACTGTTACAATGCCATTGTCCTTTCGTGGTGATTATTCTTCGCTGGTAGTACATTATTATTTCAATGCAGCATCAGTGAAGAAAAGTGTCGTTTACTTAGAAATTTTCTGCGAAATTTTGTTTTACAAACGTTTTCTTATTCTGATGCTGCCATTTATTCTTTACATTTGATCTGTAAAAAAGGTATTTTTGTAGGCGTACCTGAGCTTGCTCAACCGCTGTTATAAATACATACATTTAGTTCGGTATTATTGATAAATGTAGATTTACTGCGGCTGTTACCTGTCTTGTATGTTCCTGTTTAAAATTGTCGGAATTTTTATCAACAACATTATGATATAATAGAAATGCTCAGTGTTTCTTACGCGATATGTACAGTTTATTCATTAGCGCGGTCTTACGGTCGACTAAGGTCTTAGCTGGATTTATGAAGAAGTCATTTTACGTGCAGCTATTTCCATATCCGTGAACTAGTGGCCAGTAGAAGTAATTGCTGTGATTAGTGCTCGACTGGTCTTACGGAAGCTGTTGATAAGAGAGCGGCGAGAACAATGCTCGACGCCGCTGCTGGGCGAGCGCTGACCCGCGAAGACCGCCTTCCGCTCTCACACGCCGCGTGGGAGTCCTCAGCTCTCGCCCATTAATACGTCTCCTACAATAAATTATAGCACTCTTCGCTACATATTAAACAGTGGTTTTTACGACAGACCTAAGCTATCAATTGTAACTTGGGCTAGAAGAGAAACCGTCTAATTGTATTCGTAATAGAATTGTCGTACAACCAACAGAAGCCTCATAATAAACTTATCTTACTTACTACGTGACTTTCTTCAACAGGTCTGCAAACGTGGTAGACGTCTTCAGCGTGCATTTCTTGGTCGACATTCAGCAACAGAGGCGACAGGCTGAATATCTTACTTCACCACTCGTGCTGATGGCACTCAATCCTATCATCTGTTTTCGTGACCAATTGATTTTTATTTGTCGGTGTGTGGAGTAATCAGCAAAGACAGCGTTCCAGTACTCATATTAGACCTTCATCTCAGTTGCTCTGGGCCAAAGTTGTTTCAATGAGGATGACTGGAAAGAGATCCAAATCGTTTTTACGGGCGCCGTCACCCCTTTTACTTTAACTTGTATAAATATAATAATAGTTTCGTTTCTTCTTTATGTCTGTCACGCTTACGGGGCTGAGTTTCTTTTCCTTATACAGATAAAGGTCAATCTACTATCCGCCAATTCGGACAGAATGGCTAAACAGGGTTGGGCTTTCTTATATTGTCATTCTTCAAATGATGACGCTTCCAAATTAAGATGACGTCTCACCGAAACTCTGCCCAATTTACGGTCCATGGAAATAGTATGTTGTGGTACGGCTGGCAATAGTTTTTAGAGTTGGCATAGAACAAAAAGTGTGTCGCCTTTGACCAAAGGTAAGAGGGAAGGATGATTTTATGCCGTGGAGACTGGATTGAATTTGATCAAATAATTTTTGTCTTAACAAAAAATATAAAATTTTAATGTAAGGTGTTAGAAGGACGTTGTAATAGAGCCAAATTTAATTTATTTTTGTGTTGATTTGCTTTGGTTTTTTTTAGGGCAACAGGCTACATGAGGGTAATCCACGTTGGGCAACTCCCGTTTAATAGCATAGGAAGAGATTTGAAAGGGGGGATTCGGAAGGGTAGAGGAAGGTAGCCAAGGGTTAACTAGAGCCCCCGGGCTATACTTTAAGGATCCTACCTGGCATTCGCCTAAATAAATGCAGGGAAAACCCTAGAAAAACCTGCATCGGGTAGGTCGGGCATTTGGTACTTGTCCCACGCCGATAGCGGGAGAGGAGTTTGCTGTGGGGACGCAGCATTCCCTTCTCCGTGCCTCGACCAGTTTAGGAGGCAGCTGGCCGACTATTCCAATGGGAATAGCGAACAACAGTTACCCTATGCCCAAGGTCTGTGACCCCGGAACATACACCTCGATGGTTGAGTGAATATTATCGTTTTACGTAAAATGTTTCCTGGTGAAATAATAAATATTTCAAAAGAACGTATCTGAATTTATTAAAAAGTTGCTATCCAAGATAGCCCCTGAATAATTAATTGAGTCTGGTTGTACTGCCTGATGAAGGAGGTCGGCCTTCTGACTGGAAATGTATCAAGGGCTGAACTTAACCTTAGTTTCGCCGGAGAAAGTGAGTCAGTACGTAATCTGCCAATTGTTTCAGTCATTTCCAGCCCATTTGGACCTGACGAAAAAGAATCGCACTTTCATAGCCGCAGTGTTGAGTATTTTTATTTCATTTTCTCTAGATAAGCCACGTTATAACATCAACTACATTATTTATAAAGAAGACGCCAAAATATTAACAAATGTTTGTTTCTCTTTGCTGTAGACGAGAATATAATCTTATAAATAGAACATAGAAGTGACAAAAATGTTAAACATAATAACTTATTACTGAAACAATGAGTTACAAGAAACTAGTTAAACAAGTCGTATTCTGCCTATGCGTGTATACATTGAAGACAAATCTTTTCTCCGAAAAATAGAACTACAGCTATTTTTCTTAGGGTAACAGGCTACATGAGGTTAATCCACATGGTGGAAACTCCCCTTTAAAAGCATAGGAACGGATTTGAAAAGGGGGATTCGGAAGGGTAGAGGAAGGTAGCCAAGGGTTAACTAGTGCACCGGGGCTATAGTTTAAGGATCCTACCCGGCATTCGCCTAAAAGTAATACAGGACAAATCCTATAAAACCTGCATCAGGTAGGTCGGGCATTGGGTACTTGTCCCACACCCTAGCGGGAGAGGAGTTTGCTGTGGGGACGCAGCATTCCCTTCTCCGTGCCTCGACCAGTTTACGAGGCAGCTGACCGACTGTTCCAATGGGAGCACGAACGACTTTTACCGTATGCCCAAGGTCTGTGACCCCGGAACATACACCTCTCAGAACAGACCGAGGTGCCTCGGCTTGTGGGAACCTTAGTTCAGAAACGGAGAGAGGAAGAGGCATCCCTAAAGGTAGCACCTTCCATCTCTCCTAACTAAAGCTAAGAACCGCAGTATGTTTTCATCCCCGTATGAACGACGGGTAAACAGCAAGTGAGATCTATATAAATATGAATATTGTTTTAAATTATACGAACCCTTCTTTTTCCTTGAACTTTTTTCGAGGAAGACGTATAGTTATTTTTTTCCTACCACACATTCATCCTAAGTTGTCATTTATGTATATTTGCGACGAAAGTGAAATCTATCGTTCAGAAATACCCAAACTCGTGAAATTTTTATCTGATATATCAATACTGTCGATTTTTATCTGTTAGCACAATTGTCTTATGTTTTGAGTCGCTGTAACTTCTTTTTTTTCCAATTCGTAATAATGGAAATGTTAAAGAATCTAATATGATCCGACCGAATAAACTTAGCCGTGGCTCTGGATTGGGATGAATGCTACAGTGTGCTGAATTACTTCGGACTTCTAAATACACATTTGAGTTCCATCCAGCTATTTATATTTGATCCCAACGTTCAGGAAATGGTAGTGCCCACTCAGTGACCGTTTTAGCGGCCCTAGCTTCTAGTTTTAGTCTGCAGGACTTCCTCGGCGGACGCCTGGACGGTGCAGGCTGTTTTAACAAGCCTTTACACAACTATTGCTCAACGGAAGTCGGGTTTTATCACTTTTTCGGTGCTGTAATTGGGAGTTGACATTTATTTCAGTCAATCCATCTAGTAAATCTTTTTTCCCCTCAATTAAATTTACTGTTTATAGATTAAGCTTACTATTTCTCACTAGTTCCTTCCTTATATTTCTACATGAGTTTTCCCGTAACCCACAATAGAACACTATCTCTTCTGTTGTGAAAGAAAGTTAAAAAATGCACTATTTTTCACGGATTGCGTCTTTTATATTCACTGATTCTAAATCTCCTCAGTTGGAGATTTATTATTACTTATTATTCTTACTGCGGTTATATATAATAAGAATCTATATTAAATATGGAAAAAAAAGTTGTCCGCTATTCCCATTGAAATAGTCGGTCGGTTACCTCCTAAACTAGTCGAGGCACGGAGAAGGGAATGCTGCGTTCCCACAGCAAATTCCTCTCCCGCTATCGGAAGGGCGTGGGTCAAGTACCCAATGCCCAACCTACCTGATGCAGGTTTTTCTAGGGTTTTCCCTGCATTTCTTTAGGCGAATGCCGGGTAGGATCCTTAAAATATAGCCCGGGGGCCGTAGTAACCCTTGGCTAACTTCTTCTACCCTTCCGAACCCCCCCCCCTTTCAAATCACTTCCTATGCTATTAAAGGTGAGTTTCTTAACGTGGATTACCCTCATGTAGACTGCTGCCCTAAAAAAAAGAAACCTATTTTATAGCAAAACATACTTAGTTTAACGTTTTCTTCTCCTTGTCCACAGATTAATGTATTATTAGACTTGTACTGGGTCCTATAACTATCGACACTTAGAGGGAAGGTCTCCAGCAGTGATTATTACTAGGATATAAATCTTTGTTCTAGTATGTTGTCGGGAACACAATTTTAGTGCAAATAAATATGCTTCTATAAGACAAGGTACGGTACTTTGAATATGTGCTTAAGCATCTGGCAGAATTTGCAGTCCTGACGTCGAAGGTAATCGTGCGCTAGGGAGCTGAGGAAATATTATGCTAAGAGACTTTAGCATAGCTACCTGGTGTGTGTCGTGGTCTGCGTGACGCAAGAACGACGATGGACAGACAGCTGTTTGTATTGCCAGCGTAGAGCAGGTTCTTGAGCAAACACGCCGCCAACGGCGCGGCGATCATCCGTCATTGGGGCAGAGGTCCTCCCGAGACAACGTTCAACTTCCAACTTAATTTACGCTCATTACAGCCCCATGGGGCGACATTGCGGTGCTCACAAAGACCAAATTACCTCGCAATTCATTTCAATTAAGAGGTAACGCCACAAACGACGATAATGACGGGGCCTAATACTTTTCTGTTTGCGTATTTGGCACTGAGTGCGGCGTCCACTTGTTGGGAAACAGCGGAGCAGTTTGGAAGCCATTAACAAGTCTCTGAACCACGTGACGTATAAACTGGATGTACAGGTACAAATAACGATTACAATAAAATAAACAAATATAGAGCACGTACCTCGGCCTCATTTCATTAAGCTTGTGACAGCCTGTTGACTGTTGTTCATATGCCGGAAATATTAGCGGAGAAGGATGATATTATAAGCTTCTGATAAAAAGAGCAAACTGTAACGAATCGTCATGAAATTTTACAGAAGTTTCAATTATACAGTCCACAGAAGTCGTGAAACTCCTGCTTGAACGTACGAGAAAACTGGCCATTATGAATCCAAATCTACTATTCAAGGTTAATTTTTGGATCGTTTACATTCATCTAATAAATAAAATAAACTGTTTGTGTGTATTTATGTGCCACATACATTTGCGCGGAGAAAATTTCGTACACGTGTTACTTTCAAATCGGAAACAAACACTGTGGGGATAACGCACGGATTCAACCCGCATGGGCGAGGCTGGAAATTTTGTAACATAGATACATAACGATATTTGCGACGGATTAATATTTTTTGGGCGAAAGAGATTGATATGTATCTTCCGATGTTGTTTGTGTATACTTTATACCCCTTTCGGTATGGGTGGCACGGTGGAGGGGAGTTACGCCAAATAACATGAAACAACCGTGATTGGAATCGAATCCGCGGTTATGGATGTCGCTGAGTTTAATTATAATAAAAATGACAATTCCGGGCACCCAGCTAGTTGACTAATAAAACTTCTTGATAAACACATCCTCTGCTAATAGGTATAGTAATAAATAAATGGAAAATCAATAATCTTTAAAATATTATAAAAGAACAAATCACACTTAAAAGAGAAAGAAATTTACTCGTCAATTAAACTAGAACGAAATTTAATTGTGAACGAAATTAAAAGTTAAAAGATTGACTCTGATTAATAATTTTAATCAAAAAGAGAACGAAATCTGACGGCTATCTTTTATTTACGTTTACATAATTAATTGTTTTTTTTTTTAATTTAAATTGTTACTCACGTCTGCCCAGCATTCCAGCACACCTTTAATTTTCGAAAGACTATTGCGGGTTTTACACTGCTTCTAAACTCACAGATTCTACACCAAATTTTAAGCCAAAATTTTGCATGATGTCAGGAACTCGGATGACCCTCCTTTCGTCATCTATCGGTTGACCGCTCGCCTTAGGTGAATTCTGCGATTTGTCGATTGGGTAGTCTTTATTGTTCCGGACTTAAATCGAAACTTTTGCTATTTCTGGCCGGCTATGGACACAAACACTGCTTTTTCTTAGCAGGTTTTGACGTTATACGTTTATGAATGTTTTACTTTGTCCTGATAATTGCCAACCCTGTTGAATTCTCCTTCCAAAAACTGTTATACCTCGACAAGGTCTTTCCGTGAACTGTATCTCACCATATCTCCCTGCCAACTGTACTCCTCAATATCTTAATGCAAACGAATTAACCATTTGTTCCTGCGAACTGAACTCCTCAATATCTTAATGCAAACTGAACTGTAGTCTCGCAATTTGAGCGCGCATACGCCATTTTGACGGACCTTTCGACAAAGGAACAGAGCCGGGTTTCTATTGTTGATCCAATAGCTCGTGCCGCCATAATGAGTTTCTCAAACAATTTATATTTTTATGTTTAAACAATTAATGTCCTAATTAATTGGCATTACAGTATGTTACTACAAAACCACTACGTTACCAAATTTTCATTGCATAATAGCTGCAATATTATATTAAGAACAGTATATTAGTAAATATTAGTTGATTATTATTTTACTTTAAAAACTTGCATATATCGAGGTTATTAGACAGCAAGGGTAAAAAATTACTATACGAGTATTCATTCCTAAGGAAAAATTGATTACGTTAGTTTGACAAGTACTGCCATTTTGAATGATGTTCCATTGTCCCGTAACTAGAGTGCTGGAGAAATTTGATCTAGGGATTAAATGAAGCAGTAATAGAGAGATTGGTCGAACGGTTAACAACGCTGTTCGACCATCAGTCAGGGTCCTAGTCAGTTCAGCCCCGACTAGCGATGTGATGCTGCACATTTCTTTTCTAATTTTGTTTTATAATAGAAATATAATACCAGTATTAAATCCATCACTGCCATTAAACTTCAAATCGGCTGTCGACGGCTTTCTGATTCTGTTCACCACTCTCAGTTTATTCTACAAATATAATCCAACTGCTAAATCTATACCATCATTAAATTTCAAATCCAAGTCTCAATTTGCTATGCCAATAAACGATCAGCTCTTTTCAAATATCAAGACGTCTGCAGTATCCAAAAGTTAAATTAACTTTACTATTTACCGTTACTCCACACCAAGTTCGTTTTCATTCTCAACACTTATTTGCTGGTGTCATTTCTGTAATGAAAATTTTACTATTTGTAACTGATAATGAAATTGCAAACACTATGGTGGTAATTTCACGCTGCTTGAATACTCCACTGTAGGAAAAACTAATTAGCACTGGCGTATTTATGGCTATTATTTACGGACTTGCAATACTGCTTTTAGAAGCCTTTCGCTATATGCATATTACCCCACTCTTTTAAATTTATATTAAACAGAGTAATATTTATATTCTGATTTATTATTTTATGTTTGCTTTTAATATTGAAGGAGTGACTATCAACCACAAGATAAAATAGTGTGTTCCTACAAATCTCTGTTTACTGAATTAAAGGATCAGGATGGAAAATTCTCGACCGGAACGGGAATCTAACTTCCACTTGGTACGTGGTGCTCTCACCATCTGAGCTACTTGGATCGACTTCCCGTCAGATTCGAGATTTCTCCATCCATTAAATAGACCTGAATACTGGATCACAAAAAATTTACTAAATCACATTCTTCAGGACTGGAATGAAGAATGGATATTTATGTAAATTGATCATAGTTATTGTGGTTTCATTCAAGAACAGAATAAATGCTTCAAATTGAAGTTCAGCAGTAATTGGTATGAAAGTGAATTAAACGATCAGGATGAGAAAATCTCAACCGGGCCTGTATTTACTTTTTCTGAAGAAAGGTTTTAAATGATACAGTCTTACTTTATATTTTTTTGGGGGGGCAACAGGCTACATGAGGGTAATCCACGTTGGGCAACTCCACTTTAATAGCATAGGAAGGGATTGGAAAGAGGGGATGCGGAAGGGTAGAGGAAGGTAGCCAAGGGTTAACTAGGGCCCCCGGGCTATATTTTAAGTATCCTACCCGGCATTCGCCTAAAGAAATGCAGGGAAAACCCTAGAAAAACCTGCATCAGGTAGGTCGGGCATTGGGTACTTGTCCCACGCCCTTCCGATAGCAGGAGAGGAGTTTGCTGTGGGGACGCAGCTTTCCCTTCTCCGTGCCTCGACCGAAAACAAACAATTTAAAGGCAATATTTTAAAATACAGTTTCGCGAAATGTCGCTGATTTCGGTTTTGAGACTTATTTCCAGTGGATCACCTGATCGAGATTCATTCAAGATTTCCATTTAATATTAGGTAACAGAAAAAGTAAGGTTGCGTTTCGATGAAAAAAGAAGTGAGGAAAGCTTAAGCCGACGGTTGTCACAGTTTTTAGTCTCCAGATATAGGGTAAAGAATCGCAACATTCAAATACGTATAATCGTATTCAACGCAGTCTAACTGGAGACAGTCAGCTGAATATATTATCGCATCTTAATTAAGTGACTAATATCAATGATTGTTTAATTGCATGTATAGACATAAATTAAGACTCAGACACATACCAAATATCAAGCAAAATTTATTTATAGGGACTTTTGCGGACATAACTTTTTCTCTCCCCCTGTCTCTACATCCGTTGCCTACCGTGACGGCTGCCAGACTGTCGTATTCCATGACACATTCCGAATTTTTTTGAAGTGGCACGTAGCGAGTTTCCTTCAGCCGTAACTTCAGTTTCCATGACCACGACGAGGACAATCATCCATGCCGATGCTGGGATTCGAACCTGGGACGTCTGTGGTATGAGGTTGGAGACGCTGACTTGCGAATGACAATAGTGAATTGATTGTTTTTAAACTTAACGTGTGATATCTCTGAAATGGGAAATACTTAAATTCTTAACTAATGCCAGTCCGTTGAGGAAAACTTCATTTCTAACAGAACTCATTTTCAACCGTTGATCATTACATTTGACACTTGCACAGAATTTAATTTCTTGTACATTTCTGCGTTCATTATATTATATAGTCGCATGTAGTAAAGGTTCCCTTCGGTGCCACTCAATTACTTAACCAATTTTCACGCAAATTTGAGATTTAAGCAATTGAAATCAGTTTTTTAAGTTCTTAAATATTTACAGGCTTAAAAATGAAACGCTGTAAATGATGGCTTGTGCCATGTGTGACCCCGTCTATTGTGCACCTACAACAGGAGGGGAGAGAAAGGAACGTTGACACAACGCTAATCGATTCTTGCCATTGTTCTGGGAGGAGCAATCGCCTGGTAGCCGCCTGACAAGCTTCTATCAATCACCGACCACGAATTCTGTGACGGCGATGCACTGGTCAAGAAGTATTCCCTACAGTGCAATGGTTGCTCCTGTAATGTATCCTGTGGCATAAACAATATTCTTCTCGTTTTCTACCACTTAAGTTTTAAGAAAGACTTACGATTAACATTATAATACGGTCCTACATGCTGTCTATAGAAAGCCTTACATACAGTTATGGGGGTAACAGGCTACATGAGGGTAACCCACGTGGTCGCAACTCCCCTTTAATAACTTAGGAAGGGATTTGAAAGGGGGGATGCTGAAGGGTTAACTAGGGCCACCAGACTATGGTTTAAGGATCCTACCCGGCAATTAGCCTAAAAGTGATACAGGGAAAACCCTAGAAATACCTGAATCAGGTAGTTCGGGCATTTGGTACATATTATATCTTATTGCCGTGTATAAAGGGCGTACTACTTGCTACATGTTGCCTCCTTTTGTTCAATCGTTTGGCATCGCCTCATTTGCGCATTTTGCATGCATATTAAGTTAACTGGGTGCCCAGCGTTGTCATAATTAAATTCAGTGACGTCCATAACTCCAGATTTTCCTCCATTTGGTACTTGTCCCACGCTCTTCGGATGGCTGGGGTACTCAGCATTCCCCTCTCCATGCCTCGAGCAGTTTAGGAGGCAGCTGGCCGACTATTCCAATAGTAATAGCGTATGCCCAATGTCTGCGATCCCGGAACAAACACCTCTCAAAACAGGCCGAGGTGACCCAGCTAGTACGAACCTTAATTCAAAAAACCGGAGAGAGGAGAAGGCATCCCCAGAGCTCTCTGGGAAGTTTCACCTGCATGAGAACCTACATACAGTGTTAACATATTTAACAAAATATAGTTATGTGGTTAATCTAACGAGATAAACATTATGTTTATGATTATATAATTATAACACTACTACGTTTTATTGGATGGTATAATCGCATAAATCGTGACTGTGACTGGCGATGCGTCACGATGGTACATTTACCCGAACTTCCCACGTTATATATAAACATATTTCACTAAATTGGTAAAATTATTCAAGTAAATAATAAACTTTATTACATATAAATGACTTTGGGTATGAAGGGATTCTCTACGTAATATACTTGTCGATGGCGTATCGGAAATACTCGATGGTCGGCTCCGATTAATTGCGAACCACGACGCTGTGATTACGAGCTCCTGCTCATCGATTCCGCATACCATGCGTCATTCTGTGGGACTACACCTGGAAGTCGATAAAGCCAACGTTTTGACCATGAGGTTCTTCACAATTGACGCATCACTAATTTATGAAATACGATTCTGTCTTTCGTGGTGCATTGAGCGAGGTTGGTCTCTTGCCGTTCGGATGGTGCTACGAGATTTAACATAACTGTAACCGTCATTCTGATGCCTCTCTCCAAGCTCATTTGTGGCACGTCACATTGTGTTACCAACAACAGTCTTCGTAAGATTTATCGCTTTAATCACGAATCTGTTGATGGATTGTATACTTTATGGCCACATCCGTTTATTATTTGCCGGGTTCAGAACTATATTCATCTCTGTCGTCCTGTTCACACTATTACGATTGGTAATTACGTCGTTCAGGAGGGAAAGTAGTTGACGTGGTACAATTATCTAGAAGAAAGCCAAAAATTCGTGTATGATACATGTTTTTCAATTCTTTTACGAACAAATACACTACGGTGCGTGTTATTAATTGATAGAGCGAAGGAATGGAATTTATAATATGATGAGGTTTTATTCAGTAATTTAGGCGCGTGAGCAATCGTGAGAACTAGACGTTCGGTTTTTTCCCCCCAGGGAATTCCACAACTGGCAAAAACAAAATTTTAAGTCTTCCGGCACCAGTTCCTCGCCTAGTTACAGCTGTGGCTCTGGGCACAAATTGTAATTTTCCGGGAGCCTGTGGTTCACCTGCGCTTGAGGTAAGACGGTGGCACCTCACGATGGAAACGTCTTAATATTCGAAAACAAATTAACGCCATCTCTTCCAGGGCTTCTCAATAGCCATCCTATCTTCAAGAACAGCCAAAGAGAATCGCGAGACCTGTGTGAGGCTGGTCAAGATGCGGACGAGAAGAGTAGATAGAACGTGAGGCATCAGATGAGTAGGACAGGAGACATCAGAACAATTGCACATGTGACACAAAGTCACTTCAACTTCAGACATTACCAGCGTCCAACGAAGACTGCCGTTTGGATGTCGCAACATGACCAGAGGGTGATATCGCTACACATCTTGAGGAGGTCAAAAATCTTGGAAATCCATTCTTCTCGCTTTTTATTATTCTGCAGACAAAAATTAAGTTAATTTTCCTGGTGTTAGTTTAGTCGTAGGTTAGGATCTCGTGTTTGACTGTCCGGAAGTGCATAGGGAAATTTATATTTATATTTGAAAAGTGTGTTCCGGTAGAAATTCCATTTTAATTAACAAAATAAAGCAAATTCAAAATTACAGTGTATTATTTCTCATTAGAAAGGTGAAGATTGCTCTCAAGTTTAAGATTTTCTGTTGCTAGTGGCAACATGAGGAGATCAAATTTTCCAGGAACTCACATCAAGGACTGCGCATCGAGGAAACTGTCTTGGCGCCAAAGATTAATAGTACATCCCTCTTATTAAAATAGCTTCCCAAAACACATCAAACATTAAATTATGGAGGCAAAGAGGCTGTATATTTTGCCGTTAAACTAAATCATAGATTTATGAAAATATTTCCAATTTCGGATACAGACTTTAAACAGCAATACTGACACAAATATTGCTAGATCTCTCCCAGCTGTCATAAGAACTTGTTATTCTGACGTAGAACATAAAGCCCACGTTCTCTTGAGCTGGAAAATGTTCAAGTTTTCAGAACTAAGGAAAATAAAAAATAAATTTATATTGTTTAATTATAGTACTTTAAATGGATTAAAATTAATTTGAAGTTAAAAAAAGTAGTAATGTAAATTAATATTTATAAAAACTTAGTTTAGAATATTAATGACTTATTGAAAATATTTCGACTAAAAGTACTGATCGAATCACTTTTTTCGATATATATTTTCGTATCACCTCCTAATATCTTGATTATCATCTTATTTAGTGGGTGCATTATGAATTAGTTTCAATCAATCTTAAACTGCAATTTTTGTAGTATACCAGACAATTTTAAATATTCCTGAGCAACAAATATTATTGAAATGTATTTGAACGATTTAGATAGTATTTCTTTCATATGTTGTCAACTTCAATAACATATTATTTATTCCATAAATATGCACTTCAGTAACAGGAATGTTATTTAATTTTTTAATCATTTTTCACAGTGTGCCTAGAACGAATAGAATAGTAATTAATCACTGTATTTTGCCTTTTTTTTATGCTGAACACGATTATAACGTGGAAAGTTGGGATTCATTTGCCTCCTCTTTCAGTGAAAATGAATTCCGCGCTCTTGGAAGTTTGAGAACCTCTGATGTAGGGTTTGATACACAATTTCTCTTGGAAGTGAGAACCGTGGGAAACAATGCCGTCGCGTGACAGTTTGACATTAGTAAAACGAGATTATGTCAAAATAAACACTGTAAACAAATTTATAGCCTTCATGTACGACATTTTTTTATTTTTACAAGTAGGTTAGTTCGGTAAATTGTGTTTTGCGTGAACTTTTAACGCATGAATTTAAATGAGGGATTGTAAAATGCAGTTGATGTCCAACGAATTCAACGCTCATAGATATATTAGAACTTCTAATGGTGGGTTTGGTACAATATTTTATATATATATATATATATATATATATATATATATATAACATCTGATAATCTAAACAAAATATACTATTCAGTAGGATCTACGATATTTTATGACACTATTCTATTGGTAATTGTTTCGTAACTGTATTAAGAAATTACTAATGATATATATATATATATATTGTGGTAATTAAAAGTAAATAATTAATTAATAAACGAAAATTTGGACTCGCATTGTCGGCGGCATAAAAACACACAAGTCGTGCACAATAATGTGCCAAGAATGTGCAATGTTTATGGGTATTGTAGAGGTTGGTTTGCTAGACGCGCAGAGCAGTCTGTGGGGAGCCGTGCTCCAGTAAAGTCTTCGTTGAAATATAGCAGTGGACAGACGAAACGTATAAAATCCAGCAAACAACAGCTAAAACAGTTAGAACATTTTTACAAGTTGCAGTCTGTGAAATAACTACGTAATATTAAACGCTAAATATTTATTGTGTTGAGTCTAAATTATTGTATTCTCGATTTAGACCATTTTCGTCAATTTTGGGAGCCCAAGTAACTGCATCCCGCAGTTGAAAAACTTCGCAACGAGCTAGTAATATTTATTAAACGAACAGTGGACCAACGTTTGCAAAACTTAAAGTGTTAATTAGAGTCAGTGGATAAAAATGCCCTGTCTATGAAGTGCAATAAGTGTGTGTGTACGAACGAGACAATTTCCTTGAGTACAAGAGAGAGTAAAGTAAAATTCCACAGAATTACTATCTGTCAGATTTCGAGTTTCGTTCAGAATTTAAAGTTCATATTTTATGTTTTTTGCATTGTAATAAATCTACTGATGAATTAAGTCCATGATAGCTTGATAAAATTGAATTGTTAACAAGTATTTATTTATTAAAGGCCCAGTAAACGATCCTGAGAAATAGTCATTTTATTGTAAAATATTAATTGATGATGTGAATTGAAATGTATTTGCCTAAATAACTTTTGTAAATTATAATTGCAGTTAATAAATGTTAATTGTTTGTTTTAATTGATTTTGCATTCTTTATTGGAAGTAAAATACTATAAAATGACCTTCAACGTGAGGCATTGCTTTTAATTTAATTCTTTCATTTATGATTACTACAAATTGACACCTTAACGTGGGGTTTATGTTCCTTTGATTTTATGACTATTGAGAAATCTAATAAATAAATAAACATCTGCCAAACTTAAGTAAGAAAAAAATATTGTTGAAGTAAAATTAATTAATTAAAAACGTTTCGTGGCAGTTAGCAGATATTGACCTGTCTACCAAACCTTCTTTTTAACTTGAACCTGATGATGTCGCCAAACATGCAACGAAACGTTGTATTAAGAAATTACGTTTAAAACTATTAAAAAAAACATCATTTAGTTCTCAGAGATTCTACGTTTGGGAATATCGGTTATGATTATCTTGCGTTGCCTTCCGCAATTCCTCTTTCAAATCCCTTCCTATGCTATTAATGACAAGAGGTCACCACGTGGATGACTCTCTTGTAACCTATTACTCAATTTGAAACAACCGCAAATAGCGATAGGAGGAGCGTAGGAGAAAGCTACCTACGGGGAAATTTCCTTTTCACTCGGCTTTTGACTTAAGGAGCCCATAAGTCGAAAAATATGGGTCATTTTTCGAGATTTAGACGGGAATGCCGCAAAGAAATCCCAACTCCAAAAATCTGTAGGGCAAGCCTGTTCAACGCTTCCTTGTCTCGTTTCTTGGAACCCTTAAAATTTTTAGCCATTAAATGTATGTTTTATGGTATTGTCGTGAAGGAATGATCTTTCTTTTATTTAAACGGCACCGATTGCATATGAAAAGAAACTTAAGTTATGGATTACACATTTCAACAGAATTGTTCCTTCACAGTTTCCAAAAATGCAATCTATTCTAGAAAGCGGCGAGCGTGATCTTTCATCTTTTTCTAAGCATCTTAAAGCTCTTGTCCGAATTTGGCCATAGATTTAGCCAGTTTCCATTGATTGAACCAGTAGTGTTTTTTGTCAATCTTACATTCGCATATGGTGACGTTTGTGAACTTTGGAAAAGGGCGTTTGAAATATTCGTAATTTATAATATCTCCTTTGATGCCAAATACAGCAATATTTGGATTCCGGTAGACAGAGAAAAATATTCCATTGTGCGTAGCGTTGATCAGAAAATTTATTCTTGCTACGGTTTAACTTATCTTTGTGAAGTTGCATTTTTATCAATGGACACATCAAAAACAATTACCGATCCTGTCTGGCAGACTCCCATTTAGATGAAGCGTTAAGCAGTTTCGTCCAGATTTTTCTCAACTTACAGCGAGCTTGTAGAGTCAAATTTCACATAAATTATGTGTCTAAATTTTTTACATTTTTTTATAAGACTCAGTGAATTTTGAGTGTTTTCCTTATTATTATTATTATTGTTAATAATAGTAGCAGCTGTAGTAGTAAAAGTGGTATAGGTCTAGTGCGTCCACACTACCGCGTCCCCTAATAGTGGAAAAGTTGGTCAACGCTGATGTAGGACATGGGACAATTATAAAGGACCGACCTGCATCACGTTTAGACGAATGCTGGAAAGGATTCTTAAACTATAGCCCAGGGGCCGAAGTTAATCCTTTCTGCCTTCATCTCCCTTCCACATCCCAGTTTCTGTCTCTTCCAATGCTATTAAAATGGAGAGGCCAACACGTGGATAAACCTCCTGTGCCTGTAACCGCCAAAATTGATAATTAATTAAGTCATACTATATTACAAAAACTTATAATTAAATTCATGTAATGGTAAAATTAAATTTTTCCGCTAATGGCACAGTGTGTCGATATCTCAATAATATTAAATAAATACATGTCTGAGTCTCTCTCCAGTTATTTTAGTATGTAATTTCGTATTTACATCCATTTTATTTTTACCTGTTATTTAATTTATATATTTTCGGAATTTTTACGTTGTATATAATTGTCCATTTTCATTTATGTGATTTCATAATTTTCATTAAATTTATTGAATTACTTCACTATCACATTTTAATACTTACTGATTTACATTTGTGTTATATAGTTTAAGTATTGCATTATTGAAGTATTTTCCTATTTATGAATGCAAGTATGTGTGCATCTATTTTTACGTTCACTGTCTTGAACGTGTCATATTTCGTCGTCCTTACAATTATACAGAGACGAGATCAGATTCGAATTTAGTTCAATTTAATGTTATTATGTCTGCTTTAAATAATATTTACAGCCTACATTACAGCAATAAATATTAGTTATTCTGAATTAAAAGGTATAAGGTATGAGGATGATGTTATTATTCCTTTTCTTCGTAGCAACCCCGTACGTTTCCGTGAATCTAGGACGATTGTAACCGAACTCGCTCTTGTTTTGTTGCCCCTTTTTTGAAGAGAGTGCTATATTTCTGAGGCAAAGACAAGAAATTGAATACGTTTGAGATCCTTCCGTCTGCAGGGAGAATGAGGAGTATCCAGCCAGCATGTGCACACGGCCGGGGTCGTGGGAAGACCCACCACATGTGTCCTGTCCACAGACGCGCATGTGTGGCGCCACACGAGCACTTGTCGGCAAAAAATTGCTTACAATAGCCAGCCAACCTTGATTAAATAAAAGCTCCTTAATCCTAAATTCCTCATAATTGCTGCAATTATCAGATAGCAAAACTTCGTACGTATTAAATATTAAACGATCAAACGTCAATACAATTAAGAAATCTCATTGAGACATTTTTATAAAAAAATCAGTTACTTTCCTTATAATCATGCTTTAGATTATTATTATATATGGTGTTTCATAAGTTTATTTATTTTAATTTAATTTATTCAACTCTTTATTTATGATTTTTAATAATTTATTTAACTGAAAAAATATATATATATAATTCTTTAAGCGATTGATTAAATAACATAAATAATAAAAGAGAAATGAAAAAATAACTGTAAAAAGAATATAATTTTAATCATTGCGAATAATGAGTTATTTGTAATATACCAGGTCATTATTAGAAATTGTTAACTCTTTTCCCCCCTCAAAGTATTGTAGGCGTCTGAAGAGTAACTGACCGAACTTTTGTATAAAACTTCAATAATAATACAGATATTATTTTTACGAACTGCATCTGGGGTCTGCTGGGGTTGTGAATACTAGTTCAGATTCACGCGTTCTTGTGTGGCGAGTGTTTTGATCGGTTTTCATGTAACTCCCATAACGGTTGCTTTGTTTTTGTAGCTGTAATACGGTCCGAGGGTAAAGAAAAGTTTTCTCTCTTTTGCGAAGTAAATAAATATTTTCGTGTCTCTTGCCTTCTTAGGATATTCAACACAACCAACCCTTGGCTTGTTTTCATCATCAACTGACGACTCTTTCCCTCAATTACGAATCTATCAAATTCTCATAACTTTACAGTTCAATTCAATAACTCTTAAGGATCTCTAAAATTTACTGTTTAGTATTTCTACTTCTCCACTATCGCGTCAAACCCTGAAGTCTCAGTTTCTGTTTTTTTATTCGGAAGCAGCTTAGATCCTTATCTCCGGACATACCCAAAATCGACATCCAACCAAAATATCAACTCTCAGATAATTTATTACCTCTATTACCTATAAAACTGTTTTCGCACCTTCTAATGTTTACACCGTACGATGCATACTTTATAATACCCATAATTCCGCGGGAGTATGAAATCGACTATCGACAGCTTTTCGCCCTTATCTCTTGCATTGTATTTCGCCGGGTCTCATGATAACGTAATATTTTAAATAAATTACACCACCATCCTCACGTATTTTCTTGATATATAAAATTTATTTACATTCAATCAACTCGAATGTACAACTCTTCCATACTTTTGCAGAGTCTGAAGACTTGTCGCTTTGCTACTTTATAGATTCTAAGGTAAAACTGCAACTCTTTGCTTGTCCATATACCTTTTTCTATTTTTAAACAATTTTATTCAACATATTGGTCACATTTATCTTGGATTCTATTCACGAACGGGTATAATATTTGATGCAGTACTTTCCCATATAACTTTCTTGTTATGTAACTCATTGTTCAAATCTTTTATAAATTCCATTTACAAGCAATTTATTTGCAATGGTATGTCTTGACTTCTGTCGAATATTTTCTGCTTTAGCCTTTTCTGTTTTTCTAGTCCATCGGAAGAAGAGAAATAGAAAAAAATTCGTCTTGGTATAGATACTTATACAAAATTTACGAGGGTATAATATCACATAAATAAGTACCTCATAAAATTTCTAATGAAAAATATTTTTGTATGAAAAATAATTTTATTTAACCTTATTGGAGTAAGGGCAGCCTTCACTGTTGAGAAAGCACGGAGTTGTGCAGGACAGGTGATGACAGATATATCGGACCATTTTTCATTCGTGCAAATCTTAATGTAGACAAGAATCTGAACATTTAACAAGAAGGAATTTCTCCATCCATACTAATCGGGGTTACTAACTTCCTCGTTTCCTTTCAGCAGGTTAAAACGCCATCGCTAACTGCTATTCGTGTCCGTCAATGGATAGATCAGAAGTTTCAAGTAGCTTGGAAAGGTCGGCGTGGTCCTGTTGAGTTGCGTCCCAGTTCGTGGGTATTTCAAGACCATTTTGCATCCTAAAAATTAACTCAAGAAACGTATCACTGACGCCGTTACCAGCTTGCTCCAGCTGTGCTTCAACGCGTTCTTCAGCAGTGTAGAACATACATGAAAATATTCTTCCAGACCGTAAATAACCATTAAAATATTCTCAATGACAAATATTTTACTACTAATGAACACCGTGTATATTTACATTCTAAATTCGTTTTCTTTGCTTTAACGGTTACAAAGCTATATTTAGTAATTTTCTGCAAGTACTCGAGATGACGGACTGTTAAGTACATTAAGAAGTACGTAGGGTATTCCTAAAGAAAGTGTTATTAAGGTAACCATAATACAGTTGTCCGTGAGTAAGTGTTTTGACTCTATCCCCACTCTTGACTTGAAATTTGGAAAACCATATAGTCTATGATGATAAACTGACAATACGACTATTAAAATTAATTGAACTATCATATCAACTAATTGTTTTAGTTTAACAACTGAAACTGGCCGACAGATACGTGAGAATTATATTTGTATTAATACATCACAGAACTCCAAACATATATCAAGCTGTAATTGCAGCTCGCTTTCCAAAGATAAGAAGATCAAACCAAAATTTAGCGGTTTATGTTAAATTAATTGCATATGTTAATATAATAAAGCGCTGCATTATCGTTACTTACGGAAGAGATAAAGAAACCGTTTGGGTTATTACGGAAATACACTAATATTGATAATGAATTCATAAACTGAAAGTTTCTTCACGATTTGGGTTTATTTGATGCATGAATATTTCACATTGTGTTCCAAAGCGAAGGTGATCCGTTAATTACAAAAATCTTACAGACCATTTCAGGACCTAGAGGAAACAAATATGGAGAACCATCAATGTTCTCCAAAAATATTCGTATTTACAAAAATGTGAGTAATTAGAGGAGATAGATTGATGTTTCATGTTGGTATAGTTGGGCTACTTACAATAAACAGTCCGGACATTCTGTGAAGAAATAATATGATGAAGTTTTTTAATACTTCGTAAATAATTTTTCACGTGTAGCAGTTGACGAATCTATCCAGAAAGTGTATAGAATTGAAACTAAATTAAATAATAACTAATATATATTTTGAATTGATATTTTAAAAACTTAACAATGTTGAATTGTAGTTTAATAATAACTTGTAGTATGCTAACAGTTGGAAAATAGCTACTACGTGGAAACAGGTCAAGTTCAATTTTTTTTCAAAAAGGTCGTCGCTTTTAGTTGTTCTTAAGCAGCTGTGGTAATTGGCACGGGGAACTAGTGTGCGCAGTGAACGTATGTTTGCTAATTGTACGAACAGGTTTGCCGAGGTCATCCATTCACAGTTGTCTTCGGTCCCTGAACCTGTCGCATGGGCCTTATCTGTCAGACCCATCTCTCTGCAATTAGCGCTGACACACTGGCTGCAGTCTCAAACTACCTAGGTGACCAGCCAACCACACATCATACATCACGGAAAATATAGCAACGTTGCTGCGGAGAAGGGGCACGAACTTATTATAGATCTTTATGCGAAACTACCCTTACCAAGTTTTTAATTGATCATACAACGCACTGCTCAGAGACTATATTAGCAGAAAACCTTCACACATGTTTGCTAAATCTATCGTGTTATGTTGGTTCAATGAAAGCAACGAGATTTCTGAACACCTCCATCACTTAATTTTCAAGTAGAAGAAAAATAAGTCCCTCTCACATTTACCCTTAGTAATCTATATATATATAAAAATGAATTGCTGTTCGTTAGTCTCACTAAAACTCGAGAACGGCTGAACGGATTTATCTTATCTTAGTCTTGAAATGTTCGTGGAGGTCTAGGGAAGGTTTAAAAGGCGAGAAAAAATCAAATAATTTCCGGGAAAACCCTAAAAACAGCCCTTTTCTATTTCCCATACAAACGTTTTCTAAATAAAATACAAATCTACACCAGTCGAGCAATTTTCACCAAATTTCGTACACGTGTTCTTTGCGACCAGGAAACAAACACTGTCGGGGTGAGACGCGTCTTCCACCCCCAGAAGCGGGGGTGGAAATATTTAAACATACTAAAACAGCCGATATTTGAGTCGGGTAAATATTTTTAGGGGTCAAAGATATTGATAGTGTTTCTACCAATGTTATCTGAATACAATTTTCATCCCCTACGCCCTGTGAAAAGGACACCCTTCGGGTTTGGGGTGGAGATGCTTTACAGTAAAATATCGCCAATACAACCGAGATTGGAGTCAAATCAAAGGTTATGGAAGTCACTGTGTTTAGTTACGACATTCAAATTGGCATTTACCCCTCAGATGCAGGGGTAGCGGGGTGCAAATTTTGGAACATGCAAACACGGCAGATATTTGCGTTGAAGAAATATTTTTCAGAGTTAATTATAATGATTACATTATAGTTACATAAAAATTGCTCAAAAGCAGCCGAAATTGGAGTCATATCGGGGGTTATAGATAAATGACATCTCGGGCAACGCCGGGCACCCAGCTAGTTCTTCATAAAAGTAAGCAGGTAAAGAACTAGCCGTAAATTCTGATCTACTAGCTACAGTCACGTGAAACTTAATTCATTCCCCATGTTTTTGATTAACGACTGCTTTTTATAATGCTGAATAATTAAGTTGAAACGAAAAGAAAATTCTGAAGTCAAAGTTTATTTTAAATCAATGAAATATTTATTGTTATATTTTAGAAAACTTGGTAAATCTTGGCAGCGTTTATCCGAATAATTCCCTCAAAAATAAATTGACATAAAAGTTAGATTTACAAAACATACTTTAGTTTTTGTCCAACACTGATAAGGTATTAAAATTAATACCGAAACATATTAACTATTTGTTTATTTCTCAATTTAATCCATTTATTGGTCAGTTTCTTATGGTCCCTAATTATTAATATTTATTACAATTTAACACAAGTTCAAAACTTCAATCAACTAGATCAAATCGACCAATCTGTCGATCATTTGAAGAAACTGAATTAAAAAGCATCCTTTGGTAAATAAGAATCTATTTAAAAAATTCTACAGTTTAAAAATACACATATGTAATTAAGGAAAACTATAACATTATAAATAAATTATAATAGGAGTTCATACACCTATGCTGTCAGAAGTTAATTTTTATATGAAATAATATATATAAATATAGTTAACTAACTAAAACAATTATAACTATCTCACTTGTATTTAGATGAAATAATAAGACTATCAGTCATTTATTCAGAAAATAATTAATATTAAAATTGTACACACAACGTTTGGTCCATGATTGGGACTTCTAAAGGTTATGGATGTTGCAATTATTAAAATAAATTAAATTGTCAAAATTTCTATATTTAATTTTTTCAGACTAAAAGGCTGCTAATGTTATTATTTAATTTAAAACAACTTACGTTTGGACACAAATTGATTCTATTTTTTCACACAAACATAACTAAAGGAGTAATATAGGCACGAGAATAATTAATCTGTAAAATAAATAAACATCAAAACAAATCAACTCATTTTATTCTTTTTTAATTAGTCTACAAGTAAGACAATTTAATAATTACCATAATTATTTTGAGTATTTGTAACTTTACATTATTATGCATTAGTATAAAGTATTATTTACACTAGTTGTACGTTACAGATGATTTGGTTACTCACTTCTGAAACATATTCATTGAAATTCTTTAAATAATCAATTTTATACTACTACACCGTAATTAATTTCTCATATTGGTATTGGTCCACTTATTTAGGTGTTTATTCTAAACGCGTTTATATTACATACGTTCCACATATCCTTTTGATTTATAATATCTATGGTTATGCTACAACTATTAGAGTATAATGTTAAAATTCTTATTTAATTTAAGATGGACACTATTTCTTCACAGAAATTATTGACAGCAGTAATAGTCATCAAGCAGAGATTTGACTACAGTTGGTCCTTGATGAGAAATTGGTTTTACACACAAAACTTCTTACTATTTAAACCTTTTAATACAAGAAAAACAAATGTAGGTTCACATATGTGTGTCTGACCACGATTAATTATAGAAACAAACATTTATGAGAGTATATACGCTCTTAAACGAGAAAGAAGCCGTCGTAGAGATTATTACTTTATGTAAAATGGAAGAGTTCGTAAAGCGCCACCTGTGGGTGCCAGTATGAAGAAAAAATCATGCAAATAATCCCCACCTTCAGTGAGAATGATGGAAATATTAACCAGGGAATCGTTTCTCTTTTGAATTTTTCGATGAATTTTTTTGCCTGTTATGAAGAGAATTGTGTATGCATGAATGAGGTTTTTCGATAAATGTTTAACTTTGGAAGATTTTGAAAATAGCGATAAGGGAAAATTAATCTAATAAACGCATTATTTGGCGAAGTCATTAAGTTGACTGTCGTTCTCATAGGGGCACAATTTAGGGTTGTGCGTCAACGAAACAGCCACTGAATCGTTATTACACCTAAGAAGATTTCCGTAGCTATTAACTAAGAACAGACATAAATGTAAAATAGTCATTTCACTATGATGTAATTAACGCTAGTCAGCATGATGTTCTAGAAAGCATAAAGTCAGGAAGAATTTTTGAATTAAAGCGAGAGGGTTGCTAAATTATAATATTATCGTTCACTGCAGACGAAAAATGAGCTGAAGGTAATAAAATTACCAGAGGAACAGTTTAATAATAATTAGATTATACAATTTTACAATTCGTTCTAATACGTCTTAGCTATTCCCATTTTCAAAGGTTAAGATAAACGCGACCTACAGACCAGTTAACCTTCCCTCCGTTATTTGAAAGTCTTACAGCACCAATTATATCACAGTACATTCGTAGAGAAATGCAAGCGATTTTTAAAGGACAAACTGGGTTTAGAGAGGGTTTCAAGTGGTCGCATTATTTCAGGAATTAACCACCGAAATAGATAAAGGCGAACAGATATACGTGACACGCTTGTAAATTCTACTTATTTACCGTGGAGGAATCATAAACTCGAATTCAACGGCACGACGTTAACGTAAATATAGTCATTAAAAAAATCACTTCAAAAATAATTGCAGCATTATATCAATGAAATTTTGTACTGGCAGAATGATTCAAAGAATATGGAAATAATATCGTATTTTTTTTGTAATGGAAAAGTTTTGAAATATTGCTCCTAAAAAAGATAGAATAGTTTGGGGTCGTTAAGTTAAATTTAAAGACAGCGAATCATTTATCCTTATAAGTATTATAATTCATTGTATAAATATCCATTTATGACAAAAATTTAAGTATTGCATGAGAAATATTTGATACCAAAAATGAATAATCGTGAATGATTTTTACGAAAAGGAAGTATATTATCACTCCCTACTACTGCGGGGACGTCCTTATTCGAACACCATTTCCCGAGTAACTACAGTTGGTTTTGGAGTGTGGCGGTGAAATATTATTTTAAACACATTCCTCTGAGATGTCATAAAATTTCATCCCTGCATCTGACCTGACTCCGGATTTAACAAAGAAATTAAATTGAGTCGGTTCCCTCGACCTAGCGCGACTAACGGAGGGTTAAATATTTAAACAGTATAAATGAACAAAATTTATCAGATTCAAATAGTATATATCTATGTTATTCTGAATAATCTGTAAATAATGTTTTGTATTCTTCCGATTACGGACATATAAAGACATAAAATATTATGTGAAACGTTAAATCATAGACCATGGTTCGCCAAAAGATATTTCGCCTAAGGAAGTTTATTCACCGAGTTATTATCATACACCAGTAGTACTTCCCACCATGCTTGCGGGACATTTAAATGCATTTGTGCTTCAGATGATGCCAAACCATTGATTAAGTTCTAGGAGAAATTATTGTCTAAAATTCACCACTTGAGTCAAGTACGCGCCACAGGATAAGAATCAGTGAAGTTTCATCGCTTTATGTAGAAAGGAAACAGTAAATAACTTTAATTTCTTACATCTGTTACTCGACTATACTTTTCCTCAATAACGAAGAAAACATATTTATTACTTAATAATAAATAGTGAATCGTAAACAAGTAATTTCCATATCGAAATTAGCACAGATCTTAAAAAAATTAAATTCTTTATATTGAAAACATTCTATAATCCTTGAAAGGACACGTATTCCAATTGTTAAAAAATTACCACATTATCTGTATCATTATTTTTATCATAAAAAATCTCCTTTATTTTACATAAATTATATTAGGATCTTTCGGCTACTGCCACTTTCAACTAGAAACCTAGTCAACTCGGATATTGTGTTTTCCTCAGTTTCAATTAAAAATTACTGTTAAATTGAGTTATAAGACAACCTTTCCTAGTTTATTGATAATAGGACTTCCGGAAAATAATTTTTCCAGTTGAAAATGGTAATGGCCAAATGCTCCCAATGCAATTCGTGTAAAATACACGTGTTTTTAATATATAAAAAACAGGATGAGGACTACTGTTTAACAATTTTTATATCTTATAAAGAAATGTGATAAGCATATTCTATGAACTATTGAATGAAATATTCTGTTTAATAAGACGTGTTAATAAATACTTGAAATTTTCCGGGCCGCGCGTAATTTATACGCAAACAACACTTCAATTTTTGTAAAATACTTTCTCTGCTCTTCCACAGGTATTTGGCAATATATTTTTACGAAGTCAATACGAAAGGTTCTGACCAAACCCTTCAGTTGGAAAAATAATTCTATATGAATATCTACCAAAGAAGCATCACACTGGAATGATTGGTGTAACCTTATTGAAAACTTCTTTGTTACCTACCTCCACGGGTTTTCCACTTCAAACGAAAAAAATGTATGTTTCTTCTAAAAAACGCAGTTAGCTAGAGACTTCCGACCAGGATCTCACTTAAGACGTTCCCAGTGGGCAAGGTTGCTGACCGCTTGACTCTCCGTGGTCCCAGAGGAAGAATGGGAGCTGTATAACCTTCCCCGGTTTCACTGTTCTGCTTGAGCCGCGGTTAATGACTTTCTCAGGCCATTTTCGCAGGGTCAGTATGAAAGTATTTCCGGGTGAAGAGTCCAGGACAGGAGCGTGTGATCTGTCTGGAGGTTTGCAGATGTAAGTCCCCGTCTGAGGAGCGCTGGGGGGCCACAAGTGGCGTGGCGTGGCCTGGCCTGGCCTGGCGTGGCGTCGTGTTTTTGTCTCTTGGCACATGTGTGACAATCTCAGCCGCTCAGCACCGGAACGCATCCACAAAAAGAGCCCAGCTCACCGTCGCTTCTCTGGGGGCTGCTTATAATTATGATCACGCTAACGGGCCGACCACTTGCTCCAGAGATCTGCTGCCACAATAAGGGGCACCATCCCAATTATCTTCAGATAAAAACCTGAGGCTCAATATAGAAGAGCGCATGAAAAATACGGTACACGCACATCACATCACATCATCGTAAAAACTAAAAATAGAAATAAATAATTACATCGAACAAATTACGTACGAGAACATTTTAGCATCAGACAACTTTGAAGGCTTTCACACTGTTCATGGATGAATCTGAATTTAGCTGAAACACAGTAATAATCATGAGAGGTAGAGGATGTTTCATTAATAATCCTAACACAAAAACGATAAATAACAGTCACTTAAACATATATCCACCAGCTCCCAGAGACTTTTAGTTGTCCCAACATGTCTTATACAGGTTCCGTCTGCAGGATTTGCTTGAATATAAGAAGAAGCGTGTGTCATTCGCGTGATGGGGCTCCAGCACATTTTCGTAATGCACTGGCAGATATGCATCACGGCGGATAGCTAAGTCAGGACGAGTTCTTCCGACCTAAATCCGTTAGATCTTGAGGCCAAATACAAACAAAATTCAGTAGGCATACCTAATACCGTGACAGTTTATCAACATTTATTGGAAATCTGAGAAAAACTCTGGAAGCCGTGTGTGAGCAATTGAAAGGATGTAATAGTCCATGCTCCGACAAGCGCTGAAACAAGCAGCGGACATATAGAGGATTTTTTGAGTTGATGACTTTTACTAAGCTTGATAACAACTATTGGTTTGTCACAGGGTATTTCAATAAATACTAAAAAGCAAAGGACAATCGGACAAATGTTTTTATGAGATTTATTTCCTGTTTTCAAATGAGGAAACCGCCTTCAAAATATTACTGAAACACCTCCATAACATATTTAACCTCTCTGGTGCAGAAAGAAGAAGGCATCTGATTTCAACGATTATTGTATTTAATTTAAATAAAATAAAAAGATTACTTCACTTTGAATAACTTTATGAAAATTTAAAAATGACATTATTAGCCATGAACATATTTTCAATATGACTATAAAGTTTGGGTAAATACAATTCTCATAATGACTCAGGAAACAGTAATTGGATGCACTTAACAGCATGCCACGGATCTAAGAAAGTACACTTCGCGCTTTCGCAAATGGAGGCTCAAAATTGATTTGTACCTAACGACAATTTTTTTAAAAAAATACAGGCCTATTCACATAATAAGTGCACTCACTCGAATTAAAAATAATTTTATATCTTAAATTAAGCTGAAATCCTTAGTTTTTTTCTGGAAAGGTGATTGATATTATGATAACAATTATAATTCATTCATAATTAACGACGTTGTTTCCTTCGATTTTAGTTACCAGACCTCAATTGCGGGTTCTTCGTCATAAAATTTAATCTTAAAAGTTAATGTCAGGGAAAACTCTTGTTTATTACTGGGACACTTTGCCCAGCTGCGTTTTTATCCTCCGAGGATGCCTTCTTAGCAGAACGGTGACACAATCGTCACTGATTCATCGGTAGACTCACATTTTATGGTTTCCTCCAGTCTTACATACGGAGATGAATCAGCATCAGAAGGCTAGAAATATTTTAGTGTGTGTCAAAATGAAGTCTGTTCCTATGAAAGGCTCATGCTGTATTCTAAATTGGGTGAGCTTTCTACTGAATAGAAATCCTAATTCAAATACTAGGTCAAAATATAATTTGTAGCATAAAATTTCAGATTCTCTTCTTTGAATCATATTATATACGGAAACGTGTGCTACCCTTCAACCTTATTGCAATAACTGCACACAATCTTTGGGCTGCATTTGGAGTCATGTCAAGGGTTATCGTGTTGTCAAGTTTTATCTGAAGGGCAAATGGACGTGATGCATGGTTGAAAAATTATTTTCACGTTGTCTTCGCGTATATGGTCAGAAGCTTTTGAAGAAAAAAATATTAAGCGACGTATAATGAGGAATAGGTGAAAATTGTCTGAAAACGGAACTTTCAGAAACGAAAGTTCCATTAAACGTCATTTTGATAAGCCATTAACTTTTTCTTTATATTTGCGTAACATTTCCGTCATCATCGCTGACACCCTGCCTCCGGCTTGGTGAACGCAATGCTCCAACGCATGTTATTGTACCGGATAATAACTATGCTTTGTAAGTTCTCTTTATGAGCTACGTGGCAGGTAATTTAAAATGACGAAACGTTTTGTGCAGAAATTTCGCAAGGTTGTTGCTTTGGTTCCAGTGGACTCGGTTGACCAGCCCTTTAATGGGCGGCACCACGGTCGCACTTGAGTTGTCGAGCCAGCATGCAACAGGAAGCCTCGTGTTTTTCTCAATTATGCTCAGGGTTCTGTTAGCACCGCGGAATTTCAGCGCCTCCGAGAAATTGACCATGCGTCCTTCCGCGCCGGGATCAGCAGACTGCGACCAGTCATTTCTCACCGTCGTCATCCACGGACAAAGAAAATCTTTTGAGATTACATTACAATGAGCCTCTTATCTTAGATACACTACTCACTATAGTAAATGTTTTATATAAAAGGCGTGTATCACGGAAAAGTGGCGAAGAACCTGCGAGGGATGTTCTCTCGCAGGCAGAAACTTTAAGGAGAGATACGAAGGGGCTACCTTTGGGTATGCCTTTTCCTCTCCGTTTTTGAACTAAGGTTCCCGCAAGCTGAGGCACCACGGCCTGTTCTGAGAGGTGCATGTTACGGGGTCGCAGACCTTGGGCATACGGTAAGAGTAGTCCGCAATTCCCATTGGAATAGTCGGCCAGCTGCCTCCTAAACTGGTCGAGGCACGGAGAAGGGAATGCTGCGTCCACACAGCAAACTCCTCTCCCGCTATCGGAAGGGCGTGGGACAAGTACCCCATGCCTGATCTACCCGATGCAGGTTTTCCTAGGGTTTTCCCTGCATTTCTTTAGGCGAATGCCGGGAAGGATCCTTAAAATATAGCCCGGGGACCCTAGTAACCCTTGGCTTCCTTCCTCTACCCTTCCGCATCCCCCATTTCAAATCCCTTCCTATGCTATTAAAGGGGAGAAGCCCAATGTGGATCACCCTCATGTAGCCTGTTGCCCTAAAAAAAAAAGTGGCGAGAGTGTGGTAGGCCTGCAAGAGGATTCTCTGGCAGGTAACCAGCGAGGGATGTTCTCTCGCAGGCAGAACCTTGTAGGAAAGACACGAAGGGGCTACCTTTGGGGGATGCCTTTTCCTCTCCGTTTTTGAACTAAGGTTCCCACAAGCCGAGGCACCTCGGCCGGTTCTGAGAGGTGTATGTTCCGGGGTCACAGACCTTGGGCATACGGTAAGAGTTGTCTGCTATTCCCATTGGAATAGTCTGCAAGCAGCCTCCTAAACTGGTCGAGGCACGGAGAAGGGAATGCTGCGTCCCCACAGCAAACTCCTCTCCCGCTATCGGAAGGGTGTGGGACAAGTACCCAATGCTCGACCTACTTGATGCCGGAGTTTTTTACGGTTGGTCCTGCAATATTTTAGGCGAATACCGGATAGGATCCTTAAAATATAGGCCGCTGGCCTCAGTTAACTCTTGGCTACCTTCCTCTACCCTACCGCATCCTCCCTTTCAAATCCCTTTCCTATGCTATAAGAGGGGCTTTGCCACTATGTGGATTACCCTATACATAGCCTGTCTACACCCAAAAAAAAAGTAAAGTTGCGATATGTGCGTACTATTATCTCAGACTCTGATGAAGGAATATTGACAACAAATTAATCAGGAATTGGAAGACACAATAAGCGATGTCATTTACTACATAATTCTTCTTTGAAATATCTGAAATAATTTATAATTTCACATTTAATAAGAATGGAATATCGCTCACTACCCTGAAGAGATGTAAAGAAATTGGGTAAATAGTAATTAAGACCAAGACAGTCTCATAAACTTGAGAGGTGTAGAAATCCTCACAATTAAATAAGTTAGGTTTCAGACGCACCTGCTTAGCATCTTAGTGTTTCCTCAAATATGAGACTTGAACTGAGTATTTTAATGATTAAACATTGGAAAAATCGGAGAAATTCATAAATGGAAAAGTGAAACTGTAGCTCAAAATCACTCGTAGTTCAAACGTTTGCAGCACCTTCATATATGTGGAGATGAAAATGACCACATAAAGAAAGAGTGTATATTTTGCGGATGCTGTTGGAGAGTCATCGTTGTCACTTGGTCTGGTCACGGACCTCGCAGGCGACAAGCAGAGCGAAGCCTAGCGGCACGAGACGGAGACAACGACCCTGTCCAACAACAAACGCATACAACACTTCTCAAGTGAACAAGTACCAGTTGAAACCGTGTGTTCATCGAACACCAGTAAGCTTCATAGTAGTGGAACATTTTTATTAAATTCAAAACTATTGAGGAAGGCAGACTGAGGGTTCAGACACTGACCGTTTAACCATCCTTTCTCAAGTTTGAACAATAAACTGCACATTTTCAATAGACTGCAATGGGATTTCGGAGTTCATTCAAACTGCGATATTTCTTCAGCTTAGCTTAGATTTCTCTCACTGCAACAAATTAAAATCTGTTGCTGGAGCGCTTCTCAATCGATCATCTGATTAGCGTTAGGTTTATCACTCTTATAAGATTCCCTCAGCTACGGAACGTACTAGTATTTCAAATTGGCATTGCTGGTAGTATCAAATCAATCATGAAAACCCTATAGTTACAGGAATTCCAGGAATATTGTTAGGTTCTGTCAAGCCCCAAATTTGTTTCCTTTTCGTCTCCTTTCAACCCACACTAAACCAATACGATAAACAGACAGTAGTCTTACAAAGCTCGGTAAAATATGATGAAGGGACACTCCTATCAAACATTTCTTCCTCCCAGGGCAATGTAACGGGATGCAGACAAGCTGTCTCCCTGTGAGGAAAGTGTCAGTCACAGCTGACATGACGCCCATTCTGCTGGCTGTACCTTGTGTAAAAGGGACTCACACCACTAAATTAAATTACCGTAGTTAAGAACCTCAATTCTGGACATTTTTTTTTACAATTCAAAACATTCTTGATATTTAGATGATTTACACTAATTTGCGTATATGTGAGCTTTGCTTATTTTTCTTGTAATTTGGTGAGAATCTGATTGAACGCTAGGTAGGAGTAACGAGAGATTAAAAAATTATTTTATTTAAATCTTTGAAGAAAAATACAACAAAAATGTTTAGTTACAAAATATTACTGCTGAGGAGGAATATATTATAAACACCATTTGTTGACGACAAAAGTTTGAAATTCATAACTTTTCGTTAAATAAAAAGTTACAAAGATCTAAGGAAGTATATTTTAGAATTCTGTTCACATGTTTTTGAAAAATTTTCGTAATTTATTCGTAACAAAATGTTGGTTCAGGATCGTTGGTCTTCATAAAACTTTTTTTAAAATTACAATTTAACGTCGCATTAACCTTCTGGTCATTAGCGACTTACATATGTTAAGTTCTACATTTGTATAACATTTATATTACTTTAAACAAATCAGTTTTCATCGTTAAATCTATGAGGTTGTTTATTGCTGCTGATGAGTTGCAAATCGCCATCATTGAATGTGCGGCTATGGTTGATCTTCTTATCTGGCTATATTTGGGGCAGTCAAAGAGGACATGAGGAATTGTTGTGGGCTCCTTGCATGAGCTGTGGAGATCAAGAATAAGTGAAACTGGAGTGCAATGTTCTTATTCTGGCTACAACAAACTGTTGCCTTCGAGATAGTTCTTTCGGGTGCGATATTTCTTTATTCTTCACACCCAACATTTGAAGTACATTTTTCTGTTATTTTCTAAAGTTCGGTGTTGACACTAATATAAAAAATTGTTATGCTGAAGATAAAATTTACAATTTATGATGATCAAACTAAGCAAGCGCTATCAAAGATTCAAGTCTTTTCTGGTGAAGTTGTTCAATAAATAGTTCTCGGAATTCACACGGGTTTGCATATTTATATTAAGACGCAACGTTTCGACGACTGAAAGTTCTGTCTTCTTCTTCTAGGCGAAGTGCCGGAACCATTTATTTTTAGGTAACAGGCTACATGAGTGTAATCCACGTTGGGCAACTCCTCTTTAATAGCATAGGAAGGGATTTGGAAGGAGGGATGTGGAAGGGTAGAGGAAGGTAGCCAAGGGTTAACTAGGGCCCCCAGGCTATATTTTAAGGATCCTACCCGACTTTCGCCTAAAGAAAAGCAGGAAAAACCCTAGAAAAACCTGCATCAGGTAGGTCGGGCATTGGGTACTTGTCCCACGTCCTTCCGATAGCGGGAGAGGAGTTTGCTGTGGGGACGCAACATTCCGTTCTCCGTGCCTCGACCAGTTTAGAAGGCAGCTGGCCGACTGTTCCAATGTGAATAGAGGACAACTGTTACCTTATGCCCAAGGTCTGTGGCCCCGGATCATACACCTCTCAGAACAGGCCGAGGTGCCTCGGCTTGTGGGAACCTTAGTTCAAAAACGGAGAGGAAAAGGCATCCCCAAAGGTAGCCCGTTCGTGTCTCCCACAAGCCGGGTTTTCCCTGCATTACTTTTAGGCGAATGCCGGGGACCCTATTTTTTTTCTTTTTTTTAGGGCAACAGGCTACATGAGGGTAATCCACTTTGGGCAACTCCCCTTTAATAGCATCAGAAGAGGGGATGCGGAAGGGTAGAGGAAGGTAGCCAATGGTTAACTAGGGCCCCCGGGCTATATTTTAAGGATCCTACCCGGCATTCGCCTAAAGAAATGCAGGGAAAAACCCTAGAAAAACCTGCATCAGGTAGGTCGGGCATTGGGTACTTGTCCCACGCCCTTCCGATAGCGGGAGAGGAGTTTAGTCTATTTCATGTTATATATATCCTCAACCGGATCATCACACTGTGAAAGCCAAAAACGCTTCCGGTTCTTCGCCTAGAAGATGACGACAGTGCTTTCAGTCGTCGAAACGTTGCGTCTTAATATGCAAAACCCGTGTGAATTCCGAGAACTATTTTTAAGCAAGCGCTAGTATAAACAATTATGTGTTTATTGTTCTAATAAAAATGTAAGGTCACAGTAGTGTGCAGTAGACAGAATTGGTAAAAGTAATAGCGTGCCGTAGCAATACAGGGGCTTTCAAAAGGAAATAACTGATTTCAGAGTCTTATTCAGGAGCTATTACATTTAGAAACAATACTATACCCGTTTATTACTGGCTAGAGGATTCAAAACTTAGAGTATGTTTTCAACATGAGCATTATTTCTTACTTGGCAAACAATTGAAACGAAAGTGTATATCTTGACATACACGAAGTACCTGGTCCCTAGTCATTGAATTCGAGATTGCAGATATTGAAGAGTAGCGGACATAAGTGGTACATACACGTTATCTTTTGTGTGCTACTCGATAGATAAAAATCTCAGAGGGTATGTTAGGTCTGGTGACCTGGGATGCCACAGACAATGAACACGATCTTCTTCCAATCCATCCATCGTCCTGGAATTGAGTCGTTCAGATATTGTACTTCCAAGTGGAAAGGAGGTGGAGCATCGCCAAGGACGAAAATGATATCATTACTATCTTCTTTACGTTGAGAAACACCCAGTTTTGTAACGTGTCCAGTTACAGATTGCTACACACACACAAAACAATAACGACCATAAACTTTGCTCACAGATATGGCGCAAAAGACATTCAGCTTCGGTGAGTTTCTTTCATGTTTGACGGATTTTCTCACCTCAAGCCTGTGATAAAAGTTGATTCATCCCAAAAAATTTGTTGTCCTCCAAATCCTTAAAAATTTTCGTTCAAAATTCTGTTATGCTTGAAGGACCTTCAACTTATATGGCTTCAGATGAATAGATTGTTTTGCGGAATTCCAACATCACAATTTCTATGTTGAGCCCAATCAACTAGGCTGCGCAAAAAATGAAATGTAGTTGACATAAATTTGTTATAGGCGATTTGCCCACACATTGCAGGCGAAAATTCTGATATGTTTACAGCTGCTGAGAGTATTGTTAAAATTAAAGAAACAATGGAAATAAAATTATTTTAAATACATTAAATGGATTATAAAAATAGGGAATCATAAATTCTATCTAAATTATTAGTATCATTATTTTACGTTTAGTCGAATCATGGGAACGAACATTAAATATCACGTAATTAATTGTAAGTAATGCTCAATAAATTTTTAATTATCATGTTTGTAAAATCTTGCTTTGTTGGAATTTTTAGAAACACCGATTTTAAAATTAGACCTTTTATTGGCATTACATCACCTGAAGATGTACTAATAAATAATGGATGAAACTTTTAGTATTTTATTATAATGTTAAAAAATTTAAATTAATAATTAATTTATAACGAAACTGGTTGATGTTTACATTTATTTAAGAATAACTGTTAAAAGATTTATATCTTAATTGATCTTTTCTAAGCATATATTAAACGATTCACTACCAATTGAAACGGTTTCCATATTATATAAATAGAGAGAAATTATAAATCCAGATAACCCCCTCTCCGTTTTGAACCAAGGTTCCCACATGCCGAGGCACCACGGTCTGTTTTGAGAGGTGTATGTTCCGGGGTCGCAGATCTTGGGCATACGGTAAGAGTTGTCCGCTATTCCCTTTGGAATAGTCAGCCAGCTGCCTCCTAAACTGGTCGAGGCACGGAGAAAGGAATGCTGCGTCCCCACAGAAAAATCCTCTCCCGCTATCGGAAGGGCGTGGGACAAGTACCCAATGCCCGACCTACCTGATGCAGGTTATTCTAGGGTTTTGTCCTGCATTTCTTTTAGGCGAATGCCGGGTAGATCCTTAAACCATAGCTCGGGGGCCCTAGTTACCCTTGGCTACCTTCCTCCACCCTTCCGCATCCCCCCTTTCAAATCCATTTCCTATGCTATAAGAGGAGTGTTGCCACTATGTGGATTACCCTATACATAGCCTGTCTACACCCAAAAAAAATCCAGATAAGTTTCAGAAATGTTACACATGAAACTGGTATTATATTCACTTACTGTTAAAACCAAGACTTATTCTTTAAACAATAAAGTTGCTGTTCCGAAACTGCTCGCTTAGCGGTCAGAATTGAGAAAGGGGCCCGGGGGACCATGGGGGAGGTTGTCCGCTCATGGCACGGCCGGACATCGCACGACAGAAACCCAAAGCCATCCTAGGTGTAACCTTTAAATTTCCTTGGTTTAGAACCGACAGGAAAATACCGGAGGAGGAAGAAAGCCCTTCCGGATTAAGCATTATTATATATTTTTCGTATTAGAAAACTCACATCACCGGTATAGGCACTGAATTTAATTATCACGCGGAGAGTTTCAAACTTTATCGAGTGATGCATAGTATTTCTATCTTTTAGAGAAAGTAAATAAAAAATATTTGAAATATGATCCTTTTAAAGTACGTGTACTTATAAAGATGAGAAGAACGTAATATATCCTCGAAGTTACTTCACTTGGTGAACTGATACACTAAAATTAGTCTACTCATTTACTGCTGAGGAAGGTTATCTGACCACTGACGTCCACAAGATAGTCCACATGCATGAAAGGAAGGGCCAGCAACGATGTTATTCACTAAGATGGCTAGCATAATTAATGGCAGGCTGCTCCCCACCTGTAATTGATCGCCATCTCCTTCTGTTTACAAGTCCGAGACATAGCGGCACAGGCTAATGCGAGGTAGTAAATATGCATCCACGACGGATACTCGGTCATTCATGTGGGTCTAATCACCGGACGATATCGCTTCCTAGTGCAAGGGGCCATTAATACAGACTACGTGTAACACGACTCCCCACCCAGATCTCATCTACTGCGAAATATACTAAAGGCAAGGACCTCCATGCTCAGCAATTCTCCACGTGTTAAACTTGCAGCAATATATTCGATTCACAAAATTTAAAGTAGACACGAAGATAAAAACTTTTCTGTCCGCCTCTTATAAGATTAACGATTTGTTAATCCGCACGATTAAAAGTATAGTTTGTCTACAACACACGAGTTTACAACATTACCGATATAAAGTAAATTAAATTTTTAATGTGTCACGTTTTTCTTCCTGTAGACTTAGATCGTTAGGAATCGGTTATCAGAAACTGATTTATGTTCTTTCGGTCATGAATGTTTTATTTAGTGAAAAGGTATGCTGTTTTTTGACAATTTTAATTATTTATTTAACTGTAAATGGACTAGTAATGTCTCAGATCACTTTCTCGCGTTCGTTGATGTAATTTAAAACAATAAGATAAATTTTAATTACTTACTAAAACAATAACCAAAGTAGTGAAAACGACAGATATAATTCCAAATTATTTTCATTGTCATTTCCATAAATAATAAAACTTTATTATCACATTTTTTTCGATTTTTAGGTTTTAAATATCAAGGAGAAAATTAAGTGGGAGTTTTTCTTTAGTTTCTGAAATTACATAGGAATGCGTCTATTTGAGTTATATTACTTTTCCGTTTTTAGGTGCACCCGCACTAAATTTAATGCAATATATTTATTCATAACTAATGTATTAGATATTAGTTCAGAATAATTATCAGTACTTATCGATCGAAAGCTTTCCCGGAGTATGTAATTGAAAAAGTGTTGTCGGGATTACAACCGGGTAAAACATTGTTGTTCCACAACAAGGGCGGTCGCTGCCATAATCAAGTGGAACGTCGTTCTCAACTTGTTGGAATCCCGAGAACACTTTGTTATTATATTGTGGTGACCATCAATAAGTATAATGAAAGGATTTTTTATAATTATTTTCATATTTGTATTGTCCGCGTAATATTGTGGACCAGGTATTGTTGGCAACAGTCGGCGTTGCGTGAGAATGTGAAGTATTAAGACGTATTGTCGGAGGCGTTTGGAGATGAAAAAGCTTAGACGAGAGTTCAGTACAGTCCCCGGTCTGCGATAAGAAGCAGGGCAGTAAAGACCGACGGCTGGTAGATGTTGGATGAAAAAGTTCGGGAAGACATTTTGGAGACGTGTCTGGTGGTCAATAGACCGGAAATTTAGCAAAGTAAAACTAAAGTTATGGAATAAGGTTTTGAAAAGTGTTTATAAGTTGATGAGAGAGATATAACTCAGCGGCGATTTAAAACTAATCGGTTTTTCCGCTAAAACATTCTATAGGATTTTATTGTTTGTGGTAATGTGGAGATTTGATTTATGGTGTTGCCGTAAGTTGTGAACAGTGATATACCACGGCTTTTTAAATAAAATCCATTTTAATTATTGGTGAAGTGAATAAGTAATGTTTTATGATGGTTGCTCTGATGATTGATATGTACGAAATTTCCTAGTATAAAAATTTCGTATCGTCAGATTTCTTAAGATGTCATAAAATTTCTTCAAATTTCCATAGATTTTTCTACGTTAATATTTCTTATGTAAACTTAATTCAATATTTTGTAACATTTTGTTTTTATTTAATTCGGTTATAATTGCGGATTACTAAAACTGCTAGAGGCCCGATAAGCGGCACTGCAGTTTTCAGAATTTTAACATTTTTCATTTGTGTAAAATTTTTTGTACAAAATCCAAATAAATATAAATTGGTAATAAACGTTTCACACCTAAAATTTAATTGTATAAATTATTTCATTTATCTTTAATTTACTTATCACACTAATTGGCCGCAACGAGGTTTTTTGCTTGATCTCTAACTTGTATACCACAAAATATTTATTCAGACAGAACGCAGTAAAACGTGCAGTTTTCCTGGATTGAGCTTGATTGCGTAGGTCCTTTTGTTTATGAAGGATTAGGATTGACATGCTCCTTACTCGTTGAAGACGAACAGGTCTGCTTACCGTAAACGTCGGTCATTCACTCCATACTCTCTTTAAATTTGCATTCTTCATCTACCTAGACCTAATATCTCTCTTTTCCACTCTAATTTCCTTCATATAATCAGACAATGTATCATTAGAATAATAACACACAACTGTAAAATCCACCATTACCACTTAAGTTTCAAATCAATGTTACAAGTTACCCAGAGGTAGGACAAGGACGTCAAGAAGTTGGTACGGACTAACTGGATAAAAGCAGACAGATCTAGAAGATAGCCTCTAATAAATATCTACAGTGAATATTTGAATAAGAGAGGTTACAACCTGGGTTTGAAATAGCTGATGCTTATATATGCGCATATATATATATATATATATATATATATATATATATATATATTGTAATAAATACAATAGAGCTTTATTTAATTTAAAGAATCTGAAGAATTTAATGAATTTGATGCGCCATTTAGGTAATAATTAAATGGATGGCTTTTTATAAAATGAAAAGATCGAAAATAACAAACAAAATATTTTTATTTATTTTGTGGCAATAACTCAAAAACAATTACAATTTAAAATATTAATTCTCAGGGTCTTCACTGGGTTTGATAATGGACACAACAATTTGATTTAAAAATCTTATTAACAAACAAATCACCTTTACCTAAACAATACGTCGATAGAAATAAACTAAAAAGAAAAGGAATTAACTTGACAATTAAAATAGAACGAAATCTGACTTCCATCTTTTAATTACGTTTACATAAATTATTATTTTGTAATTTGTTACATCAGTCCAGCTGGTTCCAGCATCCCTTTTGTTTTCGGAATTAGACTATTGCAAAAAAAATTTACACTGATTCTAGTATCGGCTCACAGATTTTACACTCTTTAAGTCAACCTTGATAGGCTCCCAGGAACTCGGATGATCCTCCTATTTGTCAGCTATGTGGTGACCGCTTGCCTTGTATGAATCCTGTGATTCTTTTTACCGCTTGGGACTTAAAACTGCGACTTTACTATTCCTGGCTGGCTATGGACGTAAACTGCTGGCTTCCTTTCCTGGCTGACTACAAACGAAAACTGTTTTTACTTAGCAAGTTTCGATGTAATGCTTCCGTGAATGTTTTTACTTTGTCTTCAACTCACAACTTTGTTTAATAATAATACATTAAACCACGACTAGTCTCTGCTCTAGTATTATTAGTTCCGTTCCCTGTAATGTCCCGCCAATAACTAACTCCTAGCTATCTCCAGTTTTAGCGCGCTTACGCCATTTTGACTTTCCGACAAAGTAACAGAGCCCAGCTCCATTGTTGCTTTGGAAGCTCCTGCCGCTACAATTAAATTTTATTAAAACCAATTAATGGCCTAATTAATTGGCATTACAATATATATATATATAGAGAGAGAGAGAGAGGGAGAGAGATATATATATAGATGTAGATATTGTGGTTCAATAGGAAATAATTCATAAATAAACAAAAATTTGGACTCGCATTGTTAACGGCATAAAACACACAAGTCGTGCACAAGAACGAGGCAAGAATGCAATGTTTATGGGTATTGTAGAGGTTGGTTCGCTAGACGCGCAGAGCAGAGTCTATGGGGAGCCGAGCTCCAGTAAAGTCTTCGTGGAAATATAGCAGTAGACAGACGAAAAGTATAAAATCCAGAAAGTGTCTGGATACATGTAACTACAGCAAAATCAGTTAGAACATTTTACAAGTTGCAGTCTGTGAGATAACTACGTAATATTCGACGCTAAATATTCAAAGTGTTGAGTCTAAATTACTATATTCTTCGATTCTGGGAGCCCAGGTAACTCATCCAGCAGTTAATAGTCTTCGGAACGAACTAATCGGATTTCTTAAACAAACTGAGCCAACTATTGCAAAACTAAAAGTGTGGATTAGGGTCAATGTACAAAATGGCCTGCCTGTAAAGTGCAATAAGTGTGTGTGTACGAACAAGACAATTTCCTTGAGTACCAGAGACAGTAAGGTAAAATTTATCAGAATTACTATCTGTAAACTCATAAGTAAGGATATCATCGCCAGATTTCGAGTTTCGTTTAGAATTTTAAGTTCATATTTTATGTTTTTGCATTATAATAAATCTACTGATGAATTAAGTCCATGATAGCTTGATAATATTGAACTGTTAACAAGTATTTCTTTATTAAAGGCCCAGTAAACGACCCTGAGAAATAGACATTTTATTGTAAAATATTAATTGATAATTTAAATTGAAATTTATTTGCCTAAATAACTTTTGTAAATTATAATTGTTTACAGTGAATAAATGTTAATTGTTTGTTTTAATCGATTTTTAATTCTTTATTTGACGTAAAATACTATAAATTGATCTTCAACGTGAGGCTTTCTTTGTGAAGTAAATTGAATAATTGTAGTTTTTATGTAATCATTACAAATTTTCACCTTAACGTGGGGCATTGCTCTTAATTTTAACTGTCATTTATCTGAAAATATTACAATATATACATCAGCTATTTCATGGATATTTATGGAAACATAATTCGAGTTCATATGAGTATGTTTTATTAATACTGAAGACGGTATTACAGCTTGTACGAGTATGTCCATACATTATTCGTAGTGTGTGTATCGCACATTGTATCTATTTCAGTGAGATTGGAAACCTATTTAAAACCTTTTTATAATGCTTAAACTACGCTCCAATTTTATTAATTTATGTAAAGGTTGTTTCAAAAATTGTAATGTGTATTCCCTAATTAAATATGGTTTTTTATAGTTTATAATCAGCGACCAAAAATATGTACATAATTTTGGGACAACCTGAAGAGTAGACACAATTGCTACCGTTTTGTTTTTATTCATATAGAATCAAATATAAAAAACTTATTATTTAATAAAACATGCACACATACTCTTAAATGCATTTTTTATTTCAATTATATTTTAAGTCGCATTAACGTCTAGGTTTTTAGCGGTTTTATACTTGCACTGTATTTAACTTCAATACTTTTATTAAATTACTTAGGTAATTTACGTGTCATACATTTACAGAAATTTAAAATATTTACACTTACTTAACATTTTTACTGTTAAGTTTCCTACCGGTGTATTTTTGACTTAAGAATTTATTTTTAAATATCAATGTAATTATGTATTTTTTCGTTGAACTTTATAATGTTCGTTTGGTACGTTAGTGACTGATTTCATTGAGTTCTTCATCTGCGAAGAAACTTTCTACGATGTTAGTGTTTTTGCAGTCTTAATATTTATTTTATTTCGTTATTTATATCTGAGGTAAGGAATTCCATTATCACCTCACATCTGCTTGATTATAGATCACTCATTCCATTTTAGAGACATGTGGCGTGGCGTGAATAATTTACAACTACAGGAGCTGATCTGCAGGACGCCCGTCATAAATGTCGTGAATGCTGAGCGTAAGGATCGTGTGCAGGAGATGTGACCAAGAAGGGGAACTGCGCTTGGAACGGGGTCAGTGGCCAGCTTCCGTCCATTGTGGTGACACTTTCTCCCGCCCTCGACTCCCAACGCTCCAGCGTCTTACCCAAGGATAACTAATACTAATTGCAAGGCTTTAATTTCAGAGGCGGAATGGTGTCGCCTCTCACATAAATCGAAATAAAATCTAAGGATAATTATTATAAACTAATACCTTCACTGGATTTGTTTGGAAATTACACTCTCATACTAACACATTGAGATTCCATCTTTACGTTTCCAAATTATATCAAAAATGTTATGTTTTCATGTAAGTTCTTACATTTTGTTCCGATACGCATATTATTGAAGTGAGAGCTTTGACAATTCTTAATTAAATCGTGTGTAACCAGCTATCTTCAGTTCATTAACTCTTTCAGGGATGTATTGACTATTGTAACTTCCTGGAAGGTTCATTACGCAAATAAAGAGTTTTTCGCCGTGTTTTTCTTCAGCGTTTTAACTTCTGTGAACCTTTCAGAGTTTAAGGTACGCCGCAGTTTTCAAATGCCTCAGTTGGATCTGGCTTGAGTATCTTCGCATCTATATATGATCATTCACTTAGGCATTCCTTTACGAATCTAAACTGGTTTCGTATGTGTAGACACTTGACTAAAGAATAAAATAAGACAGTAATTCTCAAAAAGGCAATAATCTCTTTTCATGGTTTGCGAGTCAGTTCATGTTTTGGCATGTTTTCTGACCGCTCGCCAAACAACCGTTGATTGACTGCTATTTTATACCTCATTACTACGTCATCCGGGGAAAGAGATATCACTCATTAATTTGCAAACTTACTGTAACTGGTCTGAAACTGTAAGATGAGATCAATAAAATAAGTTGATGCCTGTTTTTTAATCCAAATCTCTAGTTTCAAAATTTCAATAATGTTGACAATTACTCATGAGATCAATAGGAGCGAACCTCACCTGTAAATGCTCTGAATATGCATGGCAAGGGACAGCTGGTTTCTAATAAGTGCATATGTAGGTGTTGTGTCTCGGAGGGGGGTGGAGACACAGGTGAATGAGGGTCTGCATGCGGGTTGAAGGCCTTATCAGGTCGCAACTGCGGGGCCAACTCACCATGAGGCGACCAGCGGGTCGTCGAGCCCACGTCCAGGAATGATAACCGATGCTGCAGGTATTTCAATAGTAGCCACGTCCGATTCGGTCAAATAAAAACGCACACGCAGAATGTAAAAATTTAGCCGAGCACTTCGCCCAGTTTTGACGTTTCAAATGATTCTTCTCAAGTAGCAATGTCACCAGATCAGCGAGTGTTCCGCATTGGTGGGACATTGACTGCTGATATGATTGTTATTAATTTTAATGATTCCACGTGATGGGTACACTCGTCCAGTAATCCGCAATTAACTTCAGGTGCTATCGTCATAGTCCTTCAACATGTCACGTTATTCCAGTAATGGAAGACTTCTTAGAATCGACTAATCGTCCTCAACACACTTTTGCAACTAACAGCCTCTATCCAAAAGCCATTATTTTTCTTAAATAAATGCAAATTCTTATATACTTCTCAGGTTTTTTCCTTTACACACTTGTTAATTTTTTTATATCGGCAAAATTGCGTAATTGGTTTGTCGATTCAGCCGCACCTTTTGTTTGCGTCTCATAATTCGGCTCATTCCAATGTCGTGCGTTTTGAAACCTTATTTGAAGAATATTTCTTGAATTTGAGAGAAATTCCTGATTAATGTAAGTGGTAAGAAGGAAAATGCCAATCTGTTGTGGGGCTATAGTTTACCTATGAGAATTACTGTTTAAATTTAACCCTGATACAACTTTCAAAGAAACCCACTTGATAGATGCGGCAATGCAGTTGAAAAATAAGAAGATTCCTCAATTATTTATTTCAATGAAAAGTATTATTTAATCAAGATTTCTAAAACTAATGGCTTATCCAGAAACGAACAAATTCATACTTAAACGTACGCGATGCCTCTGATAGGTCAAAGACCTAGCGAGAAACAGAATAAAAGGTTATATTTTGCGCTTCAATCTATAAATGCATAACTTTAAGCTTGATTGAGTGTTTGAGCTTTTAAATAACGTAGTGAACTGAATTACATAAAAAATTACTCCCGTCGTGAAAATATGTTTGTTTTTTCGTGGAGGAATAGGGAATATTTCGGATATTTTAAAACAAGTTATAAACATATTTACATAAATTTTCAATAGTATTTGATGGTTTATGCAATATGATTGCTTTAAGCGCCTACGTCGTTATGACTTCTGATTGATGCTCGGTCATTGACGTGTGGGTTGAGACACAGCTGCAGGCTCTGATTGTTCTGTTCTTATTTCCTTTCCCCATTTCCCGAAATACTTCCGTGACACAAAGCGTTGTATATCTCACAGTCTTACCCCTAATAATAATTATAACGACAACTTTATTTAAAAAAAAATTATTTGCATGAACTGCCAGGTGATATGAAAGCAAGTTTGAATGAAAGTTTGGGGACGTTCACAAACCATGACGGCGAGGGCTATTCTCAGAACCTTGTAGGAGAGATACGAAGGGGCTACCTTTGGGGATGCCTTTTCCTCTATCCGTTTTTGAACTAAGGTTCCCACAAGCCGAGGCACCTCGGCCTGTTCAGAGAGGTGTATGTTCCGGGGTCACAGACCTTGGGCATACGGTAAGAGTTGTCCGCTATTCCCATTGGAATAGTCGGGCAGCTGCCTCCTAAACTGGTCGAGGCACGGAGTAGGGAATGCTGCGTCCCCACAGCAAACTCTCCTGCCATCGGAAGGGCGTGGGACAAGTACCCAATGCCCGACCTACCTGATACAGGTTTTCTAGGGTTTTCCCTGCATTTCTTTAGATGAATGCCGGGTAGGATCCTTAAAATATAGCCCGGGAGCCCTAGTTAACCCTTGGCCACATTCCTCTACCCTTCCGCATCCCCCTTTCAAATCACTTCCGATGCTATTAAAGGGGAGTTGGCAAACGTGGATCACCCTCATGTAGCCTGTTGCCCTTAAAAAAACATGACTAAACAATACACAATATTGTTGTTGTTATTATTTTTCTGTTTGTTAAAAAATTTCGTAATTTTCAGTGAAGGCTTGAAATCACGCCGCCAGGACCTTGACAAAACATTTGTCTCCGATTTCGTGTGAATTACTTCCAACTCTTTGTGCATTCAGGTCGTTAATGTAACAGCAAAGTAGAGGAGGAATATGATACTTTACCGTTGTTTGTCAGGGAGAATCTAGTCTCAGGTGGGTGGCGAGAAGTCGAGGACCTGTGCTTGCACGCGAGTTTTTCGCTGCATATAAAAACATGTCGTCCGTCCTCGGCTCGTTGACTCTGCTGTAAATACTTGTTAGCCTGACCACTGACGTACCTCCGGCTTAACGCGTTCGGATTTCCTTTCAGTTTACGTTCATTCATTAGACTGAGGGATTAGGCATATTGCTGAAACAGAATAATCATTTACCTTCGCATTAGTTGACGCTATTCAGAGATCTCACAGTTTCACAGTGTTATTTCATTTGGACTTATTTTTACAGCTCTGAAATGCTTTAGTAACAACAATAATAATTCTTATATGATAATAGTGCATTGATACCTAAATCCATATTTTTTTAAATTAAGAAAATTAATTTGTCAAAAATATTTCAGGTTGTACGAGGCTGATGTTAACTTTAGGGTATTAAGCGCTATTAAACTTGCGGCTAAGAAATGTAGATCTAAAATATCCGTTACTAATTTCATTTCTTGTGATTTTGTCGCAAAACCCGCTATTCCAACACGCAAAATTTATTATTATAAATTAATTAGTTATTTTCTTCATTTTGCTTTAACTGATTTTTAGAGTTTCTAATTGATCGCATTGTTTTAAGATTTAAAATCTGTTTTTCTCATTTGGTTTCTGTGTAAAAAAAGATGCCTATGTTATATGGTATGTTTAACTACCATATTATGTCGACTCATGAAGAATCAACAGTGAATCAAAGAATATATTGTCTAAGTATGTATTAAATTCTATTTAATGTATCTCATTTAAGTATGAAATGAATATATAAGTTATAATGTCTACTGCTTTATATATTATTTTCTGTTCTTATCTTTGTGTATTTTCTAATTTATTTATTATATCTTTAAGCATAGGTCGCAAGAAATTGCCTTTATTATAATCAAAAGTATGGAGAATGTCAATTACTGTTTCTCATATTTATATCAAACTACAATAGGGTAAGAAACGATTTTTATAGGGTGTCAAATATTTCGACCTCGTATCACTCAATAAATGTTTTACAATCTAAAGTCACTTACATTTATTTTTTAGCATGATATTATTTTAAAATTCAATTATAAAAGAATAAAGGGAGGATTTATAAGTTGTTCTAACAGATAAATCACCGCGTTTAATTTTCGAAAGACTTAAATTGGCAGTCCTAGGTGAACATTTGTCTCGAATTTTCAACGTTTTTTTGAAGTGTGCTGAAAAAAAAAATTATTTGGTTGTTTCAGATTTATTACTCTACTACGAGACATCTTGTTAGTTGGTTCCGCCTTAAACACCTGGTGGTACTGCAATAGTATAATTGCAGTGTAATTTCTAACGTTCACGCGCTCGTCATTATTACAAGGATATTTCACAATCACAAAGTGCATATTTGACGATCTGCTCGTCCCCGTCGTTGACGAGCTATCAACATGAGTATCTATGATATTCCTAAATTAATTTTTATTAATCCAGTTATTCCGTAGACAATAATTCAAATATGTTCTGACTTTCCTCTAAGCCACTAAATGTTGAATCATCTTGAGAAAGTAGAAATATTAACATGAATTTTTAATTGAAAAATTTTAGAACGGAGGCACAAGCAGACGCGTTAAATTTAAATAGATCACATAGTTATAGTAAATCCTAAATCAAATAATTAAATTTATTTTTATAATGTGTAATATTGAAGTTATATATTAAATTAAATTTTTTGATAGAATTTATTGTTAAAATGTAAAATTTAAGTCTGATTGAAAATATGAATAAGAAAGATAGCCGCTACAGACAAAAAGGGTAATATAAATACCACACAGCGTTTCTGGGATCCTTGTTCCTTTCGACAGGGGCTAAGAAGAGCCTAGAGAAACACAACTGCATAAGTCAGTTGACAAAACTCAAAAGCGACGAAAACAGGACGACAATGGGAGAGCCGAAGGGTTAGCGTAACAATAAGGGAGCATTGACAATTGGAAAACAGAAGGTTTAGCCTAATAATAAGGGATAATAGCAATTATTGAGTTTCATTGTGTCTGTTTGTACATTAATAGCTGTGATGTTGGATTTAATGTGAAGCATCTCTGAAATGAGTCTGGAACTGTACCTGGTGTCAATGTCTAAAATCTTAGCAATTTGCCAATCAAATGTGTGTTTAGAATTGATTATATGTTTGGATACTACAGATTGTTTATAGTTGGAAAGTTTGATATTAGACATATGTTCCTTGATACGTGTAATAAGGGAACGTTTCGTTTGCCCTGTGTAGCAGGAATTACAATTAGAGCAAGTGATTTTGTAAACAACACAAAGATTGTTATAGGTGTCAAGTGGGTCCTTGTGGTTTTTAATCAAGTATGAAAGGGTATTAGTCGATCTGTAAACGATGGATATTTTATATTCTTTGAATATTTCGACAAATTTGTAATGTAGAAATTTGTAATAAGTGAGTACGAGACAAAATTTGGCTTGAGGTGTTTGGAGACGATTGACCGTAGGATGTTGGATTTTGTTCAGTCTGCTGTTTATGTGTTTAATAATCAAATGTAAAGCGCACTCATTGGAGATTGAAATGTTTCGGACAATATTTAAGGTGCGTTGATGGATCTTGGAGTTAGAAAGTAATATAGCAAGATTGTATACTACAGCTCTCTTTTGGTTTGGAGGATGATCAGAAAGATAATTGAGAGCAATGTTGATTTTATATTGAAATGAAAAATATGAAGTGCCTGTTGTGAGATGTAGGGTTTTATATGATTTTAATGGGGTTCCTGCATATGGTTGACGTACCTGTAAGCAAAATTATCTATCAAAGTTATTTTATTCCATAAAAATCTCTCACTAATTCTTCTTTCTCTCCTTTAGTCCTATTTCGATCAGTCTAAGTCTCATTAGAACTCGGTTCCTTTGTCTGGCACTCCCACTTTTGCTACTTGAGCAAATACTAAGTTTTTTCGCTTGTAAAGTGCTGATCTACATGTCTAACCTGATCCCAGTTCCCGACTGCTCACATATCAGAGCAACGTTTCTACGTTCATGCACGGCGCATATATATTTCTCCCCGATAGTAGGAACCATGTAATGATCCGACAGAACAGGAGCAGCAGATAAGGCACAGGGAGTGCTCAATAAAGATTGGTTGCCGCATGAAGACGTCGGGTATGTAAATGCGGCGTACGTGGCGCTGACAAGCCCGGAGATAAATGCTGACCGGTCGTAATGGCCCCAGATAAATTGCCTTGTCGCTGGGCGCGTGCGCGGACCGCTACTGTGAACGGCCATTCCCATTCATTACGCGGCGCCCACACCTGCAACAATTTACTGCGAGACTTCGCCCATCTGACTTAAACACCGGGCTCTTTTTCACATCCTCCCTCCCGGACGAATGCAAAACAACAACCGGTACAGCAATCTAACATTGTCGGTTGTCCCGCTTGTCGCCCCGGCATGTAAGACACGGCTCCGCAATCGCCGCCTGGATGCAACTGGTCACTTGTTCCAAGGACAACATGCTTACACACAGTTAAGTTGTTTTTCTTTCTTTCTACCGTTGGCCTGTACTTCTGATTGGTTATTATTGGCAGAATCGTACTCTTAGAAGTTTTGCCGACCTAGAGCTTCAGTCTACAAGTGATCTTCCTCTATGCCGTGAATACAACAAAAGTCAAACGATCGTTTTAGTTGGGAAGGAAATCAATAATAAATTAAAATAATTATGTCATTATAATTTTACTAACGATAGATCTGTCAAATTAAAATTTGATACAAGTGGAAAGTTACATTGAGATTTCTGATAAACGTCAAATGAATACAAGCAACCCAAGAGTCTTTAATGGACTTTCAATAAATAATAGACTGAAAACGCTGAGACTACAGCGCAGATGATGATGATAACATCATTTTCGTACAAGGACCTGAGTCCTTTGCCGTTATAGATCCAAAGGCCCTCTTCAGCGCGGGATTTGGGATGGAACTTCTTTTATTATCATCATGGGGAAGTGAAGGGTGCATACATTACAATTATTTTTATTTGTTTTAGAGTTGTGAGTGGCACAGACAAACACAGTAACAAATTAGACGGTGATTATGAAAGTTGTAGCGATGTTTATGAAACACGCAACAACTACCACCAAATGTATCTACGTACTAAATTAATGTCCGTCCATTGTGGCGTTGTCGCAGAAATTATTTAGTTATCTCCTTGCAATGTCGTTGAACGGGGAGTTGAACTGGAGACGTCATTGACACGCGTGTCTGCAGCGTGTCCGGCAACGCTTACCACCCTCATAATGTTTCTTACTCGTCTTTGCTGCTTATTTTTATGGATACGACTGCTAGCGCTGATGGTAAGAGTAATGGAGTAAACATTAATAAATAATTTGACAAAAATATTCACAAATATATATGCGCCGTGCATGAACGCTAGAAATACTTATTTAAGACCTTTTTGAAAATATATCATGGACAGAAATCGGTCAAGGAAAATCATCATTTTAATGCTTTAATTTATAAATAATGTAAATAAAAATATTTAAAATAATAAATATAAATTACTGATGGAATTAAATAGTGTAGTCGGTGCATATCATAATTATTTAAAGACTAATTAGATAAAGAAGAATCCATTCAACAAAAAAATTAATTGATAAAATAAAAACCACACGACGTTTCTGAAATCCTTGTTGTTATCTCAGGTGATTCAAAATCGTAAAAGTAATTGTTGGTCGAAAATGTATGTGCGATGAGTTGTTCTAACTACTACGATTTTATATTTTCTGTACTTAGTTAATTTAATAATGTTATATAAAATGAGAAGCATCTGCCGATTCAAATAGAAAAACCAGATGAATTTCTGTTTATTATTCAAGCCCAGGTTATGTATAGTATAGTAAACTACGCTACCCGGTTGGAATCCCGAGAAAACTTCATCCAGCAACTACACCGGGCAAACCTGCGTTCCTTATTTAATATATTGTTGAATGAAATTCCAGATGGAATTCGGAACATGTCAGTCAACAGTTTAAAAATCATGCATCATTTAATTCGATTCATTATTTGCATTTGTCTTTATTGATTTCATTAGGTCTATGCTGAAGATAACTAGCTAGTCGTTACAAAATTATATTCCCAGTGGTCCACTGCCCTGTAATTGTAGTGAGTGGGAGGTAGGCCGGATCTCACTTTAACACGAACCTTTGTTACGGCAACTTCGTCTGTTCTGTAAACATTGACGCAAGGAAACAGTGTTCAGTTTAGGGTACGTTATATTAAAAAAAAACTAAGCCTTAAAAATTACGAGATGATAAGTACTAGGAGTAGTTAAAATACCTTGCCGCTGCCTGTATAATGGAACCAGCGATTGTGGTGTATACAGTCGCGTGAAGAAACGCCTTCACAATTGGTGGAAAATTCGATAGCCCTTTCTGCTATCAAGATCTCAGCGTTTGATTTGGATTGCGGATATGCTATGGAAAATGCAGTCAACGAATTAAATGTCGGTAAATTCGGTACGTGTGTGATTCCCGATTAACGAGCATAGACAATAGATTATTTTTATAGGAAGAAACAGATTTGTCTAATAAGTATGAAGCAACCACATCATGGCCAAGAATATATTGGTTTTCTGACGAGACAGATCCAAACGTTATTATTGACTAGACTTAGATTTTGTACTTGGTGAAGGTATATTATTTGTATTATAAATTGTTTGAGTTTACGTAAGAAAATTTTAGAAGTCATAGAGGTATTTTAAGAGTTACATAATCGCGGCCTACGAAGGTCTCCTAATAAATAAAAGTAAGCTTTCTTTAAAAGGAATGAATCATTCGTTGCTTCCCTTATATTACAAGCACAGCCTTCCCGGCAACTCACTCTCCACAACATCCTTGTCCTCAGAATTTATCCCCCGCATGACACCTGTTATGTCATAAATTCCTAGTTTAATGTGTGTTTGGAGACGCACATGGGACATTAAAACTGCTGGGAGTAAATAGGACCAGGTCTCTAACAGTGTCCGCACTGGTAATTTAAACACACAAATGAGTTTCATGACTAACCTCAAGAATATGTTTTCCTTTTGCGAACATGGATTTCTGTATGAATTTATGGACACCTAAATGCCACTTTTCATGGATCACGTGAAAGACGTAATTGAAAGGTTGAGAAAAGCGAGTACTGAATTTGAGGTGACCTTCACCGAAATAAAGGTGATAGGTAAACACTGAATTCACCATTTTGCATTGTTACAAACATTTTTTTCAGAAGTAAAGTAAGCTCATTTTTAGGCTTAAATTTTGCTTAAACTGATTTTTAGAGTATCTAATTGATCGCATTGTTTTAAGATTTAAAATCTGTCTTTCTCATTTGGTTTCTGTGTCAAAGAAGATGCCTATGTTATATGTTTAACTGCCATATTATGACGACTCATGAAGAATCTACAGTGAATCAAATAATATATTGTCTAAGTATGTATTAAATTCTATTTAATGTATCTCATTTAAGTATGAAATGAATATATAAGTTATAATTTCTACTGCTTTATATATTATTTTCTGTTCTTATCTTTGTGTATTTTCCAATTTATTTATTATAATTTTAAGCATAGGACGCAAGAAATAGCATTACATGTTAGATGCGCAGTAGGAGAAGGGAGAAGGTGGAGGAGAGTATTGTCGCCAAGTGGGAACTCCCTTTGGAGTAACGTCATTTTTAAATACATTTATTATATTCTTACGAACGGGCTATGAAGACAGCGGTAAAGTATGTTTATCACTCCCTGTACTTATCATCTCTTAACTTTTACGGTTAAGTTTTTTTATATACAACATATCCTAAAGTGAACACTCTGTTTCCTTGCGTCAATGCTTTCAGAACGGATTGTACAATACCAAGTTGCCGTATCAAAGGTTCGTGTTAATTGAGCTCCTGTCTACCCCTCATTACAATTACAGAGCAGTGGACCACTGTGCATCTTATTTAGAGAGGACTGACTATTTATCTTCAGCTATACATATGTTTTTCTTTACATATGTTTCATCATTCCTGATTTTTCTACTGATTCATGCTATGACATGTGGAAGATATATAGTAATATTATTATTTTTTTACTTCTTCGTAATTCATCATCGTAGGCCTAATTAAATCTATAAAGACAAATGTAAATAATGAATCGAATTAAA